>JAWPHD010004191.1:0-194610 GCA_037043455.1 Cyrtodaria siliqua | reverse complement strand
GTTTAGACATTAATCAATATACAAATCTTTAACTATATATGCATGGTTAAGAAAGGGACAGGGATATGAACCAAAAGATCACAAAACAAGCCTGGATATGCCCTTGAACTGTAAAGAGTAAGACACTTTGTACGTGTGTTGAATATTTTTCAGTTTAAGTATCTGACAGTTTTCTTTTCTTTTGTTCGTGTATACCTGAAACTTATTCCGTATACGCCATGCACCTTTGAAACCAATCTCTACCCAGAGTACATTTGACTCTTATCAACGTAAAAGAAAATATGGCGAAAGTTTAAGTCACGCGATTATTCAAAAAAAGTTATGACGATGTTTATAATGAATCTTTTTGCGTGATCTGTAAAGATAAAATATAGACCTATATTGAATAATTTCAATTTTTATTTCTATGAGTTTGTTTTTTTTAGTAATTTTCTGCTATCGAGCTTCGGTTTGAAATGTTTACATATGCGTTTCGATTGAGGAGACCTAAGTACGTATTTTTTTTGTAGTAAAATAGTCCCGATTAAAGCCAAATTGTTTTCATGCATTATTTCAAATATTGCAACATCTAATTTGCAGATATTCTGAAAATTATATTTACAAAAGAAATAAATAAGTTTCAGGCAAACATATTCCAATTTAACAGGTTTTACCAAAATCTTGTAATTTAAAAGTTAGCAGAGATATATGCGAGTACAAGGAACGATAACTGGGCGTGGAGATTGCTTTGAAACATGTTTGTATCATATTTTCCTTTGTCTCTACTTTGCTTTACAATTGAATTGAATGTTGTTTAACGGCTCATCAACACAGTACAGGTTATTTAGAGCCGCCCCAGAGAGAGGGGAAGGATACATAGGACTCCGGGAACCTGCCCTACTCTTATTATCGAATAGATTCCTATGGTTCTTTAACGTGCTCGGTTGATAGACTAGTCTTCGTTTTTTTAAGCACTCCACGCGTACTTTAAAACATCCAAATGTTTTTCATACCCCATTGAAAACCAACAGAGCGCATTTCATTCCTTATATTTACATAACATTTACCTTTAAAATGGCGTTGATTTCTTCTCTATATACGCCAAATTTACTATTTATTTCGAAAAAATATTTTATTATATGGGGATTTTTATGGAGTAAAATGTAACAGCCGTTACGATCGGCAACATTTTAGACACACCCCTGATACCACCTGCAGAAAATGGCCGCATCTTTAGAGACAGATAATTGGTGTAGCGTACGATTTACACACTCATTAATAAACCAAAAACAAATAAGCAGGATTGCGAAAATTGTTTATGAAAATTATCAATCCCACTTAAATAAAAGGATTTATGTCGATGAACGACAAATCCCATTATTGAAGATGGGCTATGAAAGAGACTCAATACTGAACTTAGTTTATATTTATTGGAATAACAAGGCCATGGCTTCAGCATCATATAACAAGAAACATAATTTGCATAACAAATGTGCAGTCACGATATTTATAACAATTTGAAAAATGGTCATAGCTCCGACCAAGTTTTGAAGTGAATGAAAACTGTACTCATTGAACCCTGGGACCAGATGTTCACAAAGCCAGATATTTAAAATGTAGTTGCTTTCCTTCAAATGTTCTCGTAAAATAATTACTACAAACTGCTGTGACCGCGACATACTGCCACATGCCACAAGTGGTGACAGATAATTCGTGTAACGTACGATTTACACACTCATTAATAAACCAAAAACAAATAAGCAGGATTGCGAAAATTGTTTATGAAAATTATCAATCCCACTTAAATAAAAGGATTTATGTCGATGAACGACAAATCCCAATATTCTATTTAGTTAAGCTCCTCCAATCATCCAATGAAAACCGTTAAAGGGCATATGATGAGGTATTCCGAAGATAATGATATTCATCCGAAAATGAAATGCAGCGTGTCAAATAAGGTTCATGTAAATATATATACATACTAGCAAGGTGTTACGCAAGCAAGATAGCCGCTGGCAGCCATTTCTAATGTCGAATCAAACTGATTTTCGACAAGGACCAACATCATGTCATGCTGATCATTTTATAAAAAATCCCATAACAATTTCACTTACAGTTTTCAAGAAGTAGTTGCGGCCATCTTGAATTTCACATAGACGTGAATTTTGTCTGTGATCAACTAGACATCATGGGCAACATTTCTGTAATGTTTCATGAAAATTCATCCAGTAGTTTCAGAGGAGTAGTCGCTACAAAAAAAAGTTTACGGACGGGCGGACGACGGACACCGCACCACGGCATAAGAGCTAAAAAAAAAAAGAAATCAGCAGACTTGAACCCTACCTTCCTCGGCACTAACACGATGTCTCAATCAACTGCGCAAAAGAGGCTAGTGAATGTTTCGTGGCTAATATTCATATAATAATGATTACGTGCTACATTTCAGTAGACTGGTTTACGAAAATGTCATTTCAGCAAGTGAAATGGTAACTTTTCAACAAATCAAACTATGTGTTTATATCATTTAAGTTTTTCAGACGAGTTCACTGTCGTAAAGCATGCTTATCGCCACTTACATGAGTCACAGTATTTTAATATCATAGACAGATATTAAACCCATATAAGGACCAGCTGAATAACACTATATTTTGTTCTCTCTATCCTTTTAGGCTATTGCTAGCCTGTAAAATATACCATCCTTGAATCTTGCTATATTAAACTGTATCATTCTTTTTTTAATTTATTATGAATATCAGTAACAAAGACGCATACATTTCAAAAATAATGAACAATTATGGACGTCTGGTGAGGCCATCACGTGGTTCTATGACCCGAGTCAAAGTAATATTGAACGAGGTCCGAGGACGAAGTGTAACAATAGCACATTACCTGTGTGAGGTTTGTAATATATAAATTGAATTGAATTGGGTTTTAAGGCGTGAAAAGGTTATATGGCGCCTAACAGGCATGAACATGCCAGGCTCATCCTCCATGTACATCGAGATAAAATATGGAAAATGGGCCTAGAACCTTCTCACCCTGAACTGCAGATTTGCTGCAAATTCTATCGTAGAAACTCCATTTACGCTGGAGCCTCGTTTATTGTTTTTCTGCCACTGCTCTTTTGATGTGAACGAGATGGCACCTGAAACAATGCAGGGATCATGATGAAGACCTTTAATGAACATGAACAAAAAATGATAAAATGAACATGAATTTGGGGGGATTCTACCCCTCTGCCTACCCCTCCAAAGGGATCTGCAGTGGCCCTATTTTTTGCCCCGTGTACCCGGGAACCACACGGGGCGTAATATATAAATAATAATATTGTCTAAACTGGAACATCATTTCTAAGAATGCAGAACTTTCCTCATATTTAAAAGTTATCAACTTGAATTATACTTAAAGTTTCCGTTTTCAACTAAACGCAGGAAAAAACACGAACAATTTATGTTTAATATCTTCGCACCAGTGTATGCTTACTGACAAATGCGTAAAGCCAGTCTATGGTCCCCTGTATCCAAGTCGTTCATCCGAGCACGTTAAAGAACCACCTGTAAGAGTATGGGTTCCCGGATTCCTACGTATCATTTCCCTTCCTCTAGGGTGGCTCTTAATAACATATCATGTGTTGATGACCCATTACACAACATTCATTTCATCAAACCAGGATTAATCCTAATTTTGGTATGTTAAAACATATATTAAAGGAAAAAAGAAACGCAGCTCGGACATTTCCGCTTTATAATTCATATACTGCGCATGTAATTCAACGTAAAACTTATTTAGAAAAATACAAGAAATTCATAACTGTTGAAGTTCCGCTTTGAAAACTTGAACCATTTCAGTACTGTATTTAATGTAAAGAGATTGCATAATTGAACATCCTCAGTTTGCTCACCTGTTTGAGCCAAACGGGTATACTATCAATATTGGCATTTTGAAGAACTACGGACAGCGTGATTCTTATATAGCCCCCACTTCACTTTGTGAAAGCGGAGGAATAACAAGTATGGTCTGGCTTTAAAACCTGCCTCAGTTAACAGATCCTTAAATATCGGTAAGCTCCGCCCACCATTGACCAAGTTTTAGTCGGCCTTTGATGGTCAATAAGCATATATCAATATCAATATGCACCAGCATATTATATGGGTGTGACATTGTACTGCTAAACTAATGTAGAATACTGAGCGCATATTTTGAAATCGAATGATACTAATCTAATTAATAATTACCAAGGCTGATTATCTCAAACTTCCTAAACATGGTGTTGAGTGTTCAATTCAAATCACACGGGTAGAAAACAAAAGTCAAATATCTTGCTACCGGGTATGTCAAACCGCTTTGCCGTTCCTATGAAATCATCCCGATATCACGCTAAACCAGCAAGAAAACGTTACTTGTAAAGAAAGACAAAAATATCGGACAGGAAAAGCAGCATTTTGCTAGAATAACGTAGTCAGAAACATACCCTATCATCGGTAAAACGGTTGGAAATACCTGGTATTAAGATGTGTGACTTTTCTTTCTACCCGTTTGACTTTAATTGAACAATATATAGCACGTTAAGGAAGTTTGAGAGTATCAGTGTTTGCAATTTTTAATTAATATCCTTCAATTTCAAAATATGCACTTATTACTATAAATGACTTTAGTCATAACTTGTAACACTCATATAATCTACTTGTGCGTTTTCATTGACCGCCAGTATGTATTTGTTTTTTTCTGTTTTGGGACATCATGTCCTTTATCTACAGGTGTAATTATCTGACGCCTTTTGTTTTGGTCAAATGGCATGGTCAGATACATTTTCGATTGGTATCGTGTATCTATGAATCGAACAGCGTTAAGACTGGTTTTAAGTATTATTCGTAAAGATAAATTAAAGTTAAAAGCAAATAGTTTAACATGAGGACACATTAGAAAGAAAATGAAAGAAAGATAATGAGTACTGTAGACTTGTTGCACTTTTATCAAAGTAGTCGATCGTAACTATGTTCCCAATAACTCAACTATGATTTGTAAGACAACTGCTTCTTACGGGGTTTGGTGAAAAACACTTGACAATACCGATTTACGTAATATAAAGATGAAATGCTGAGGTAAAGCAATATCACACTTAACGAGGAAATAAGCTTACACTGATTATATGTCTGCGTCTATTATGTTTGTTTATGGTGTAAAAGGTTGCCCCCGACTACAAATCAGTAGTGAAGTCCTTTGGGATCTTCAAGCCCAATCTGTGTGGCTTTAAAGAAGAATACCGCTTAAGCCGATACTAGGTGGAGTGAGAGGTTTTGCACTTTATATTACCTCTCACGAACAGACTCAATTAAACCGTGTATGCTACTATTCTCTCTTATTTGTGTTTGTTGCTCCTAAGGGATCCCCGTTTAAGTAGTTATTGACCTTCACACTAAGTGTCTGTTTAGTGCTGTGTGGCGGCTGTAAGAAGTCGCCCGACTACAACTCAGTAGTGTTATTACTTACTGGTCCTTTTGGATCTTCAAGCCCAATGTTTGTGGCTTTAAAGTAGAATACCTCTTAAGCCGGTGCTAGTGGCTGTGGGAGGTGTTGCACTTTATATTACCTCTCATGAATAGACTCAATTAAACCGTGTCTCCTACTTTTCTCTTTTGTTTGTGTTCATCGCTCCCAAGGGATCATCTTTTCAGTATTTATTGATATAAAATAAACCGTATCGTTAATACTTGAACCAATCGTTCCTTCCAGATAAGATTGCCAAGCTAATATTTAATAGACTGTTTTATTAAAGAATTTAGCAAAGTTCACAATTTCATCCATCGCATACTGGTCTATATCTACAAGATTAATAAATCCGTGTTCTTCCGTAATGACATAGTTATGTTCAACAGGAACACCGAGCTGCCTTAATCTCTCTGCAGCAATGAAACCTTCATCCCGCAGAACGTCAAACTCGGCATTCATTATGTATGTCGATGGTAAGCGTTTCAGGTCTTCGTCTGGAGCCATCAGAGGCGCGAACAACGGATTTAAAATGATATCCTTAACTTCATCCCATAGTTCCTTATTGCCAGAACTGATACCATCCTTCCCTTTCATATGATTCCTTAACTTAACTGGTAGAAAGTCAACACTGATATAGTCAGTGTATTCTGATACTTTTATCTCTTGAGAAGTGTGATTATTTATATAAAATTCGTCAAAGTGTTGTGTATCTCCAAAGGCATATAACAACCAAAACGTTAACATAAGGTGCTTCCGCAAATAACCCGGTCCATGCTCGTATTTATTATAAGATGGCAGGTTGAAGTCGAAGGCTTGCAGTGCTGGATAATCCAGGGATATAAACTTAAGTTTCGGAATGTCTGGGTATTTGATCAACGCTAGAGCAGTCGCCATCGCTAGATTACCTCCAGCACTGTCACCTAAAGTTAAAGAACATGCTTGCTACAGTTTGCAATATAACATTGACACCGTACGTTGAAACACATGTAGTTCCAGATTTCTGTAATAATGTTTTAAATTACAGAATCCGAAACTTTTGAAATTCTTGGCAAGTGTTTTGTTAAAATTATTTATTGTACTCTTTTATCATGCTTTAAGCATCGCCTACGTTCCAGTTTGACTAGTTTTCGAAAAGAAATCAGAAGAGTTAAAAGTTTCTCCAAAATATCGATAGAGTAGACGACAAGTTTTACTAGTCAAAAGTTAATTAACATAATAAATATGTTGCAGTAATAAATATAACACATATACCATATGCGATATATACATATGTCATATGAGAGTTAGATAACATAATTCATATAACATACGAGAGTTAATTAAGATATAACTTATATACATGTAACATGAGGGTTAAATAACATAATACATATAACGTATATAACACATGAGAGTTAACATAAAACATACAACACATATATACATATAACACATGAGAGTTAAATATCATAATACATATACATGTAGCATATATACATATAGCATTAATAGTTTATTAACATAATACATATAAAATAAATAAAACGTAAGAGTTAAATAACATAATACCTATAACATATATACATATAACGTATGAGAGTTAAGATGATACATATAACATAAAATGATAATAGTTTAGATATAGATAAGACCGAACCAACGCTTACTAACCGGTCATGTTACTAAAATAAGCATTATCATAATGTCTGTACGTTATATATGTATGTGCGTGTATGTGCGTGCGTGCGTGCGTATGTGAGTACACGATTTTACCTTTAACACCAACTCGGGATTTATCGACGCCATATTGTTCAGCATTTCTCAAGAAAAACTTTGTTACTTTCTCACAATCCTGAATTGCGGCTGGGAAGACATGTTCAGGTGCACGACGGTAACTGAAAGGAATTGCATGTTACTGCATGATAATAGGTTTATAAAGGTGGGATACCCGGTTATTGCGGTACGTATAGGGACAAGTCACTGAACAAAGTGTTCAACACATAATTTAATACTTGAATGGGCCTGTCATAAGTATTTTATCATGCAGATATGCACTTTTCTGACAAAATAAAGGGGTGAACTAATATATTTTGCTTTATTAGGCACTGACCAATAAAGCAAATCAAAAACATAAAACAAACAAAAAACAACAACATGGCGGCGTCCTCGATAAGCGTAACATTCTGTAAAATAGGTAATAATAGTAATTCATAGAAAAAATGTGGATAATCTACATGATTCGTTTTCCAAGCCTCGCCTAATAAACTTGATAGTAAAAGGCACTGACATAATATTCTCTATTTATTTATTTCTTGAACATGTAATCCAATACAACTGTTAAGGAATGGAACTTATTAATGGGACACACGGCAATCTTGCAGTTGTATCCATAATTAAATTAGCACATTGATTAATTAATCCAGTATCATTTTGACTTGAATACTGCTTGCCATTTTGAGTTTTCAATTTTTCTTCGATATTCTACCATAATTTTATATATAGTATTGATATAATATAATCAACCTTAAGTAATATGCAAAACCAATTATGTTTGAGCTATTCTTGTAATAAGTATTAATGATTGTAAACATGCAATTTGTCAGAAAAACTAACGGGACGACGTGAGTTTTATAAAAAAAGATTGCCGTGTGTCACTTTAAACATTATGTTTTCAGTCCGACCGTTTTATTTGTTGTCATTGTATGAATAAGTTGTACATATAATTATGAATATAGAAAACAAACGCCTAGAAAGCCACAAAGCAAGTACTCAATGACTTGGCAGAAGCCAGATTTGAAAAATGTTCCTAGTATAATCGTAAGAAATCGGGGCAGTACTATACTGAATCAGTTGAATAAATATAATTGGTACACGTAGAGATGACGGACAATGCGTAAACACAGGCTATTAACTCATCAAGTATCTCACCGATGACGGACAATGCGTAAACACAGGCTATTAACTCATCAAGTATCTCACCGACGACGGACAATGCGTAAACACAGGCTATTAACTCATCAAGTATCTCACCGATGACGGACAATGCGTAAACACAGGCTATTAACTCATCAAGTATCTCACCGACGACGGACAATGCGTAAACACAGGCTATTAACTCATCAAGTATCTCACCGATGACGGACAATGCGTAAACACAGACGACGGACAATGCGTAAACACAGGCTATTAACTCATCAAGTATCTCACCGACGACGGACAATGCGTAAACACAGGCTATTAACTCATCAAGTATCTCACCGACGACGGACAATGCGTGGCTATTAACATATCAGGTATCTGTGTAGATGAGCTAAACAAAGCACGTTTTAGCAATAACTTTAAAATAGCGATCTGTAAGCGCAATTTTCAGAAAACAATTAGACGAAGGTGTGCCAGAGATGCATTAAAGACTGCTTGCGTTTTAGAATGTTTCGTTTCGCATCCAGTGACATCAAAAATATAGACAAACTGTATAAATGTCGCAGTCAAAATGGTAGTAAAGCCATCATAAATATCTTTCAGTTCATATTCAATGTACATATGCACTCAATTGGGCCCATAAAAGAATCGATTTACTCTTAACAAAATAGATTGGTCGGGAAAAGTAGACGACTCGGCTTATTTTTGTTGGGTTAATCATTAATATTAACATACGGTGTTTCAATGGTAGAACACTTTTGTTTGTCATCTAACTACTTTTATTTACTAATATGCCCAACTGCTAACACTATGAATTTCATACGAAGTAGCCATTACGTGGTCCGAGAATTAACTTTCATACCCCATCCAACCCCTTCTCCAAGAAGCGAAAACGGAGTTGGCTGGAATATGAAATAAAACCTTAATTACGGCTGATAAAGTTTGAATATTGTAAAATTAAAACATTTAATAGGTAATTTTAAACAGGTTATAGAACTTTACTTTTGTAAATGCTTTTTTTAAACGTGTTTTTTTTCTCGAAATATCCATTATAAAATCCTGCTAAAACAAGCTTTCCCATCGGTTAATTGAATTAAGGCGAGACCACGTAATGCATAGACGATTTAACAACAAAAAGGTGACTTTTAGTCTAAGCATTTTCATAAATAATAATTCATCCAAATTAATATGCCGCTATTTGAATACATGTGCACAGTAATATGCAACTGATGTGTATTAGGAGGATTAAATCGCTTATTTGTATTGGAACCAATTAATCTTCCAGATCGTCTCCAATCCGTTTAAACGGTGACATACATCCGTCAATGTTTTCTTACTTTACTGAAATGATGATGCTCTGTGTTTGTTCTACAAGTGCCCTCAATACTGGTGCATAGTGTCCTGAAATTATTAACATCGTGTGATAATTACCGTAACACTAAAATTCATAGAACCATAAGAACTTAATTTGTGTGTATAAGCGTGTATTTGTCTTCGCTGTATTATAGTATGGCCATTGGTCAGAAATTCAACAACATTTAGCTCCGCATACATCTTACTCACTTCATAGATTATAACATTTGTTTTTAACCAGATAACTAGTTCCATTAATTTATATTCAAATTAGCGAGAATTGTAAATTATTTGACTCCCTTGTTCTAAAATATAAAATTAGGCATTTGAAATGTTGCGGTTCCGTAAAGGGCCTAAAACAGAAAATGGATACACCAACGTTTGTTGAAATATATAATGAACTACGTTTAGAGGCCTTATACCGAGAGTTAAGGCGTTATCCCTATATCCGTTATATCTAACTATATACAGAACACAAAAATAATTAAATACTGGGTTAAAATTCTTACCAAACGCGATTCTCTAACTTTCAAAGTTTACTGGATGTTAAAAAAAAAGATTGCGAAAACATTTATAACGATAATGGAATGAATTGGGTTTGGTATTTAACACGCGAATTAAACAACCCTGGGTTCGTAGATATATGGCGCGAACAACTTTTAATAGCTACACCATATGAGCAAATCAAACTTAAAATAGTAGATCGATATAAACAATATACGTTTGGCAAGATAAATAATTCAAACACACTTATCATATAGCATGTTTAAATTCAAACTGGATTGTAAAAAATATTTAAATACAATAGCGACACCTAAATGTCGTATTGCCTTCACGAAATTTAGAATGTTTGCAAATACATTAGCTTTTGAGACGGGGAGACGGAGTGAGACATTTGTGTTGTTGTTTTTTTGTGGTTTTATTTGTAATATGAGAGTTACAGAGTGAGTATCACGCGATGCTTGTGTCCGTATTATTCTAAATTGAGAACAACGTATATACCAAGATTTCTCTGTAGATGACCAACAATTAATACATCTGATACGATCATGTCGAAGCCATCTAAACTTACTCAAACAGTTAAAGCAAATACCTGTATTATGCCGAAAACCGCATTGGAGATAATTAACGCAATTATTGTATAAAATATGTTACAATAACATGTTCCGGGGTATGATTATTTAAGTAAGAAAGAAGTTGGACATGTATACATGAAGTTCCTTATAGAGTGAACAATTCTAAGTTAAATAAAGTGCCATAATTTTGCAATAAATTAATCATCAACAATCATCAACAATGTGTGATGTAGAGAGACAAAAGTTAATCAGTTTTTATGTGTACATAAAGGCTAGGAACAATCAATTTGAAAATGTTTGAGAAGAAATGTGTTAACATGTCATTATACAATATTTGAGTTGAAAATTCTAAGTCAAACAAAGGGCCATAATTCTGTAAAAAGTCAGGCAATCAATGATGGGTGATGTACAGGGATATAAGGTCATTAGTTGTTATGTGTATATTAAGTTTGAGAACAATCAATTATAAAACGTTTAAGAAAAAAATGTGTTAACAGGTCTGTATACAATATTAGAGCGGAAAAATGTAAGTCAAACAAAGAGCCATAATTCTGAAATAAAGTAGGCAATTAATGATGGGTGATGTAGAGGGACACAAGGTCATCAGTTGTTATGAGTATATGAAGTTGGGAACAACACATTCAAAAGTATTTGAGATATGCAAGTATTAAAAATGTGTTACGGGACGGGACGGGAAGCGACGGGACACAAATGTGTTACGTGACGGACAACGTGATTTGCTTTGTGAAAGCGGGGGTATAATTAAAATAATCAAGATCGCAATGCATTCAATTAAGACTTGTTCATCAAATGTTTTTTCAAGTATTCACAAAATAATATCTACAATAAATACCACTTGCATTTTGCGTCGATTTCCCACTTCCACAACAACATGCATATGTATACGGGCGGCCGGCAAAGCCCTCTTGCCGCAACGCAAGTATCAAAACATACTTGTTTTCAAAACATACTACGGATTTTTCATTTTTCGTCAGGTTTTGCGCCGCCATTTTAAATCCGTAGGCTGGACAGCAAACGTCAAAAGAAGTGCAAACTTTTAGACAAAGTAGACATGGTAGAAGACCAGTCAATTTCGTACGTTTATTTTTTTTCTGTTTTTTGTCTTCGGTCTTTATTTTGAGTTTTAAGTGATACGTTTAGTTACAAAAATATAACATTATATAAATACTTACTGTAAAAAACCTAAGTATTTATCGAAATAAAATAGAATTTGATCGCATGGGGGTCACGTGATCAAAACATCATCACATGGTCACATACGAGGCTAAACATTTTAAACAATCAATTCTAAAAGAAATTGAGTCCTTTCATGAGGATAATCCTAAAGCCTACCGGAAGCTTATTGACTTTCTTAAAGAGGAAACAAATCAGACTAACTCTTCAGTAGAACCAGATGTTTGGAAATCTTATTTTGAATCTTTAAATAAAATACCTGACAAATATATTAATCGTGTCTCTGAAATAAAAAGTATTTTATGTAAATTGGAATCTAATAATACTCTATCTAATAATACTCTAGTATTTAACGTCCTAAATATTCCTATTACGGAAAAGGAAATTACATTTTAATTATTTTGCTATAAAGAACTTAAAAAAGAAATAAATCCGGAGGCTTAAAACTTGTTTCAAATGATATGATAAAATCTGGTCAAACTATATTCAATGTGTCTCCTTTCCTGGTATATATATTTAACCTAATATTTAAGTCGAGTTACTTTCCGTCGAATTGGTTATATTTCCCCTATCTTTAAATCCGGCAATATGTCAAACCCTTGTGATTACAGGGTTATAGCAATAGCGGGATGCCTTAGCAAGTTATTTAACTCCGTCCTAAACAATCGACTTGATTTAGGCATAATCTGAGAGATGAATGTCAAATTGGGTTTGTTAAAAAGCAAGAACATCTGATCATATGTTTGTTCTGAAAACTATTATCGATAAAAGTTTCTCTGAACATAAAAAAGTGCATGCATGTTTTGCAAACAATTTTGACTTTCAATAGTGTCGTTCATTCTGCTAGTCATATTAAAATGCTTCAATCAGGTATTAGTGGTTTATTTTTTAATATAATTAAAAACATATATAGCAAATCCTCATCATCAGCTACGGCTGATGGCAAGCAGACAGACCCATTTCCCCCAAATGTAGGTGGTAGACAAGGCGATGTTCTAACCTCTTCAAAATTTTCATTAATGACTTGCCTCAATATTTCAATTCATGTGATGATCGCATTATACATGTACTTAACAGTCGGGTTATTGATTGCCTTATGTATATAGATGACGTAGTTTTATTTTCTAACACAGCCAAAGGATTGCAGCAGAAACTGGATGCTCTTAAATAGTTCGGTAATGATTGGTATATCGATATAAACATAGCGAAAACCAAAGTCATAATATTTAACAAAAATGGTCGTCTAATGAAAGATATATTCATTTTCATCATAAAATATATAGGTATAACATTTTCTTGTTCAGGTTCATTCTCTATCGCCAAAAATGAACTTTATAAAAAAGCTGTCAAAGCTTTCTACAAATTAAAAAAATGTGTTTTATCTCTTCAACCAGATATTAAAACTAGTTTACACGTATTTGATCACACATTAAAACCAATTCTTTTGTATGGTAGTGAAAGTTGGGCTTGTTTTATTCCGAAAAAGTTTGATTCTGAATTTCTATCATATACCTCAAGGTTACCATCTGTGTTTCCCTCTGAAAGGCTGCATATAAGTTTTTGTAAATACATACTAGGTATTAGTAAACGCACCTCAAACTTTGCAACAATGTTTGATCTAGGCAGACACCCCTTGTCAATGAATATTGTAGCCTCCTCTATTAAATATTGGCATCGCCTTGCAAATTCACCAACATCATTGTTATCTGATGCATATATGTATACTAAATATCTACATAACAAAGGATATTACAAATGGTACTCTTCTTTATTACCAATTCTTGATTTGTCTAATTTACCTGTGGAAAAGTGCAAGCATATTCAATACAAACCAAATAGGGTAAAAGTGCTTCTTAAAACATCTCTCTTTCAATTATATTCTAGTGTGTGGTCTAAGAAAAGAGATAAGACTTTTACTAAATGGAGGTAACGGATATACCTACAAATTAAAAATATTTTATGTATTGAGCCTTACATGTATACCTGACTAAAGACTTTAACATGAGACGCCTTATTACTAAATTTAAAGTAAGTGCTCACATTCTTAATATAGAGACAGGTAGATATTCCAAACCATGTATCCCTGTTGAACGTAGACTATGCAAAACATTACGTGGTCCGAGTATTAACTTTCATACCCCATCCAACCCCTTCTCCAAGAAGCGAAAACGGGGTTGGCTGGGGTATGAAATAAAATCTTGATTTCGGCTTAAAAGTTTGCATATTGTAAAATTAAAACGTTTAAATAGGTAGTTTTAAACAGGTTATTTGTTCAGTATAAAATGTTTTCAAACGTGTTTTATTGTCAACATATCCATTTTAAAATCCTGCTTATATAAGCTTTCCCATCACTTAATGAAATTAAGGCGGATCCATGTAATGTTGTGTCCAGACGCTAAAATTGAAGATGACGCACATTTCTTAATTGACTGTAGCTGTTACTCATTATTTAGAGATATTTTATTCACAAATATACTTATTGACTGTCAAAATTTTTCAAATCTTAACTCTACTCAAATGTTTCTCTGGATCATGACTACTGAAAACAGTAATAATATACATAAGCTGTGTACTTTTCTTGAGGACTCTTTACAGTTAAGATATAAACTGCATTTGTTCTAATCATTATGTATTTGCATGGATAGCTTTCTCCAATTAATTGTATGTATTGTCCCTTGTGGACCCTTAATTGAAGAAACACATATTCTATTCTATTCTATTCATACGCATAAAGTGATGAGTGATGACGTCTAAAATTCGGGTGATGCTATTCCCCGGTTGATTCCCGGTTGAAAAGGGATGGCAAAAGTGATTCATTAGTGTGTTTATGTTTCTGATGGTTTAATGATCTATATGCCTTTATTTATGTATTTATTTTTTTATAATCACTAATAAAATTGTTGAAAGAAAAGAATAGTTTAAATAAGTCCTGAATATCGGTTTCAAGTTGAAGCACTTGATGTCTACTAATATTAATAACTTTCACATGACATCATCAAAAAAAATTGACCAATCAGTGATCAATAATATAAAACACCTCCATAGTCTGGTAGGGGTAAACTCGGTGTTTATCCTTGGTGCTCAACTGACTTTAGCCCTTTATAGGACTAATTTGTAGTGAAAATTATATTAAAAGCTATATATTTATGTACATTTTGGGGCTGATTTTAAAACTCCAGTATGGATACATTTAATTTAAATTGTTGTCTAATATTTTGATTTTTCATATAGAGATCGAGGATAAAGTCCGAGTAAACTCCTTTATTTTCACCTACTGAATATCTCAATATCTCGGAAATTTGTAACTGATGACAGGATATAAACGTTATAAATATAATATACAATAAAAGGTAAATATTGTTAAAACGTGAATATTTTACAAAATAATGTATGAAAAACAATGTTTGTTTGTTTTTCTCTCAGGATTTGACTTCAAAGGTGGGCCACAATTATGTGAAGGCCACGAAGTTGGCTTTCAGGGCTTTGGTCGTAATGGATTTGGCTTATTGCAGTAATTTCTGACTAGGCTTCCATTGATAGCATTCTAGGTCAGAGGTTTTGAACATGTTCCGCTTGCTTGCTGTCCTTAATTCTGCTCAGAACACTGTTGTGCTCCCGTGATATTTCCTTAACCTTATCCCTTATCCTGCATAACTCTGTCAAGCGTTTCAAATGCAGATGCTGCATCCCAAATGTGTCTAATCAAAATAATCAAACCCCGATAAAATGTATCCTCTTCATCATTACTGTCATCTGTGGTAATGCCATACCACTGAGATTTACCCTTCTGCATTAAACCATTCACACATTTTTCAACACTCGTAGAAGCTATTGCACCATTATTATATGTGTAGTTTGTGTTAGTCTAGAGCGATACCGTTGGGCAATTTTAGATTTTGGAAACATTTTGCAGGGTCCAGCATGATTACTAACTGTGATTGGCAAGTTAAGTTCTACCACAAATTAGTAGCATTACATATTTGGAGGTGGGTGACAAGACAGTCGCTAAATTTTCATTTATTATTGACACTAAATATATTTAAATTAATTAATGGGATTACATATTTGGAGGTGGGATTCAATTATACAATATTACTATTGAATAATATATTTGGAGGTGGGTGACATTACAGTCGCCTGTTATTTATTATTAATATTAAATATAAAGTAATGTAAAATAAATTAATATTGCAAGGTTGCATATTATAGTCACTAACCTTTTCATTAACAAAACATCCTTCAAAACAAAGTCAGACATGAAACATGATACACAATGTTAAATTATGGAACAAAGACAGCCTTGACCTAGATACGCATGATGACAAGTTGCGCATGGCACATACTTGCATGTTAAGGTAATTGCATCCAATTTGAATGTGTATGACTATCACTGTTCAGTTTAATTGAAATTTGAGATCCAGAGACTTTTATTTATTACATAACTTCCAGTGTGGGAGTGTACTAAACCCACAGAATATGTATCATGTTGCACTAGTATAATAAATATGCAAAATGCAGGCTGACTAATCTTTCTTTCTTTTCCGTTCAGCTCAACGTGCATTTAAAATACAGTATCATGCTTAACCCAGCGTCACATCATATATTTTAACCAACTTTTATTTAATAAATTCAATATTAAACATGTACTCATGTAAGATCCTCTGTTTCATATTTTTTTTAAAAATTTAGCTTCGCCCGTCTTGAGATTTTGCCTTGTTCATATTAAAAGGTAATTACTCGTACGATTTACTACCTATCTCTAGGTAAAATATTAGTATTTCGTGTAAACAATAATGACAGTCATAATCATTCATATATACATTTTAAATTGTTAAAGGGTCCTCCAAATTGAAATAACTTCCCTTTGTATTACAAAGATAATGATTAGCAGTTTCTAAAAATACTTCGGTCAACATCGTAAACCTTTTCGTTCATCGGTAAACCACGAATCCATACGGTACATTTGCCCCTAATACACACCTGTCACGGAAACGTAACTGAGATTTCACGGAAACAGCCGAATGGAAATCCCCTGTTGACGTCACGCATTAGAAACCAAAATGGCGATCACAAACGAAGTAAACAATGCGAGCGAAGTGGAAAATGTTGAACACATTTTGTTTACCCCATCCACTTTGATTTTGAGCGTATAAAGTATAAATGAAAACAATAAACGAATAATACAAATGAACTCATGGTATTAGAATCTTCAATGTCTTCATCCTGTGACTCCGTCTGTGGGTCTGCAAATCGGAGAATCGGGGAATTGCGTCAGGTTTCAGCATTGGTTTTAAGTTTTCGATACCTACCGTATTTACTCAATGAGTCCGGACACTCATTAATTCCGGACACCTAATTAATTGAAGGAAATTATAAAACTAGTGTTCGGACATATTAAGAAATCAATCTTATTTCAATAGTTTTGATGGTTTCATAAATTCAGACATCAGGAAAAGATGAACTACTAGTATTCGCCGAAAATGACAGGTTAAAATTACGATCAACGACTTCTAATTGCTGATTGCATCTCGATAATTACAGGGCTTTATATGCAGTCCAGATAATTACCAACAGAGGCAGCAGAATATACTTCAATGAATTTAATTGCAACTTTTTTGATGCAATTAAATAAAAAGTTTTTTATCGTGATTTTTTACTGATATTAACGAGCCATTTTGAAACAATTACATTATTACTGACCCATGCTATAAACATCCATACAGAATTTATATGGATGTTTATAGCATGGGTCAGTAATAATGACCGATTACACAGAATTTATATGGATGTTTATAGCATGGGTCAGTAATAATGTAATTGTTTCAAAATGGCTCGTTAATAACAGTAAAAATCACGATAAAAAACTTTTTATTTAATTGCATCAAACAAGTTGCAATTAAATTCATTGAAGTATATTCTTCTGCAATACCTTGTATGTTTTTATTTTGTAATAAAATAATCAACATGTTTAAAAATTGCATTGTCTCATTATTCAATAAAGTTCATTGCTACATTTTAAACAAAATATAGGGGCTGGCGTGGCGCAGTCGGTAGCGCGGCGGATTTGTAACCGGAGGCCCCGGGTGCAATCCTCCGTGGTGCCACTGAGTTCCGTCGGTGTGTTCTTGGGCCTCGTCCGTCGGATGGGGATGTAAACCGGGCGGTCCCGTGTATCGGTCTATCTTCCGAGCACGTTAAAGAACCATAGGAATCTATTCGATAATAAGAGTAGGGCAGGTTACCGGATTCCTATGTATCCTTCCCCTCTCTCTGGGGCGGCTCTAAATAACCTATACTGTGTTGATGAGCCGTTAAACAACATTCAATTCAATTCAATTCAAACAAAATATAATAATTTAATATAATAAACTAAATGTCATAATTGTTCATTAGTTCATTGTTTACACATTTTTTATTAGTTCATTGTTGTGGATTGAATCGCATATAGCCCAGTATACTATTACACAGTCCGCAATAGCCAGCATATAACTACACTTGTGACTAGAACGTGACAGTTCCACAGATCAAACAGTGTACCGCTCACTCACCGCAAAATTCAAAGGAATAACCCACTCTACCCGCGTGTAAAGTGTGTCTCGGTGTACTGATTTCACAGGTTTTACAGTTTGCCCAAGTTGAGTACCGTAATTTTAGACAGTTTATAGAGCAGCCCAATAATTACCAATAAGTGATAATTAATGGATGGATTTTCGTAATTACCGTAAACAACGAAGGTGAGATTGCCCCGAACATCACAATTAAAAATACTTACCGTAGAATGTTAATTTACCGTTCCCTCTCAAAATATTCGGACATTGCCATTGGTAAAATATGAATTCATTTTGGAAAGTTATATTTCCGGACACAATTTTTTATTTTTATTTTATCCCGTCCGAACTGATAGAGTAAATACGGGTAATCTCTTTTTCGTTACATAAGTCATCAAAATCTTTCTCAGTAAAATGGTCCAAACATACGCGAGAGTGCTCTGAAAAATTCCATTTCACACCGTTTTTCAAAACAAGTTCAATCCATTTAGCTCGATGACGGACACATGGAAATGTGTGTAGACATACACTGCCTTCCTGTTTACTTTTTCTACAAAAGCTTAACGAGCACCTTTTCACCATGATAAAGACACGAACACATCAATAATATTCCAGGGTTTAAAACACTTAGGCTATATCCAACAAGAGTAATTGAATTGAATGTTGTTTAACGGCTCATCAACACAGTATAGGTTATTTAGAGCCGCCCCAGAGAGAGGGGAAGGATACATAGGAATCCGGGAACCTGCCCTACTCTTATTATCGAATAGATTCCTATGGTTCTTTAACGTGCTCGGAGGATAGACCGATACACGGGACCGCCCGGTTTACGTCCCCATCCGACGGACGAGGCCCAAGAACACACCGACGGAACTCAGTGGCACCACGGAGGATTGAACCCGGGGCCTCCGTTACAAATCCGCCGCGCTACCGACTGCGCCACGCCAGCCCCTCCAACATGAGTAACAGTTTGTTTACACATAGATACGCGCCATAATTGATTATGTAAATTAGGTAGTTTGTACGGAAGATGTGATTGGTCATCCCCATATGACGTCATTTTCCGAAGATCGATCGCGCACCAGTTTTTTTTGCGTACCTGTAAAACTTGCATTTATCTGATTGGTCATCCCCATATGACGTCATTTTCCGAAGATCGATCGCGCACCAGTTTTTTTGTGTACCTATAAAACTTGCATTTATCAACGGTTTTTGAGAAAACGGACGATGACATTGACATTCTATTATAATAAGCTTTCATTTAAAATCACTTTATTTTTCAATTTTGAGGACCCTTTAATGCTGAAGGAAATTAACTAACGATATATCTATAGACTATGAAAATGTGATGCCTTCTAAGAAGTATTTCTCTAGGCTAAGTTGCTTACCCGGGGTGAAGTGTACCCAGCCCCCTCCATGATAGTGTGTGATACCAGGACGGAGTCCATTATGTGTTTGTGCAGGTTTGAATATCATCACTTCAACGCCATCCATCGTGGTTGTATATTCCTGGATATAAATATATTCATTATTTGAAAACGAGTTAATTTTAACTGATCGAGGTGAGTCGGCAGTCGTCAGTTTCGTATGAATGTCCATGTAAATCAAAAAGAAAAGAAATAACCATATTTTAGGTCAGACTCTATGAATGGTATCAATAATAATTATAAATGCATGTTTGTTGGGTTTCTTGTGCTTTTTTTCAGTTTTAAGTAGCGATAACCTTATTTTGATAGTCAAATACGCCTTCTTTGGTTTTATGGAGGCTATAAATAGAAACATATGGAACTGTCAAAAACTGCCAAAAAATACCTAAAATGCCTGAGTTTGTCCCATATATGAATAATTCTGGATTAATTCTTTCAAACGCTGGTGAAGGTATGTTATTGTTAGCATTTCCAGCGATAAAGGAGCATGATGAGTCCAGAAATGACCCTGATATGCTTTCGGAAACAAAATATTGTTATTTATAATATTGACATTCGAAATATTGGTAAAATTGCATTTTAAGCATCTTTTGGGACGGGGCAATCTTAAAGAACAGGACCAAAAGTTGTAATGAAAATGTTATGGTACTTTACTTTGGTACGAAAACATGGGTAATTTAATGGTCTTTAAAGAAATGTATAATCCAACGGTGGTGTGTTTGTTTTTGCTCAAGGATTCAGGTTAAGGGCTTGTCATGGGTTTGATTGTTGAGAACTGGATATTAAGGCCATACTAAACATTATGCTTGTTTGCCCGAACGCAATCGGTCCAAAATATCGATCCTACTCCGAACCTTTTTTCAGTAAAAAATAGGATTATCTGTTTTAGTCGTAACCTGTCAGACCCAAATTTGATACGGTCCCTCATTGTAGAAAAAAAAAGAATTTGCCTACGTAACAACCCATCTGAAAAATCTGAGGTCGTGTTTGGCCAACTAAGATATGTTTCAGTGTGGCTAAAATTGTGCCTCCTTATGTAAAAGATGACACTGATAGCATAAAATAACTAACATCCTTATTATTCCGCTTGAACAACCTCAAGATAAAGTACATTTGTTTAAAAAAATATACACTATTAGTTAACTGTTAGTAAACAAATATAATGCACCTGGAATGTAACATATTTATATGGTTGCAACAACTGACAGCAATGGATAATGCCCACCAAATTACAGTTCCCATGTCGTTGACCCATTTACAGTTTGCCAATATGCTTTTCTCTTTGATTTTGTGATGGCCGTACCGACAGATTGTGGTCCCTCTGACGACGTCTACCTAAATCCTAAAAGAACGATAGCGTTTAACGTGTGTCTTCAATCTTGTTGTGACGTGCCCTTTATTGCTCTGGCCTCTGCCAAGTCATTGAGTACTTGCTTTGTGGGTTTCTAGGCTACTATTTGTTACATTCATATATACATGATCATCTTTGTGTCATTATTTAAACTGCCTATTAATGCTGGTTAGTTTGTTAGAGGATATAGCCTGGCGAGGATTTCTTCATTTACATAGTCCCGTTTTATTTGGATGACAATAGGTAACAGCGAGGTTTGGTGCACCATAGAGCCTGCTTTAAACCCCAGCGGTCTTTCTGTCACTTTTTTTAATCCCTTATATGTTTGTTCCTGCGCATACTTAGCTTCTATCTTTCCTCGTAATGTTGTTTGTTTTTTGTATGCATGCTTTTGTTCACTGGGTTCGGGGAATGCTACATTTCCTGTTCGACTTTTACTCCTACAGTTTTGAATTGACAGAGAAAGAGATTTGTATATCATGTAGGGTTTTAACCTATATTTCTAGCATTTAAATGGATATGAATAAAGATAAACAAGCCAAGATATTCAGTCTAGTATGTGGTTGGTTTTACGGTTTGAAAGTATGTCTCCGAAAAACGAAATTCTCAGACCGTAAAACCACCTGCATACCGGTCTAGATTGAAAATCGTAGCATGGTTATCTCTCAATTAAATATCAAACATCTGCTTGAAAAAATGTCAGTATTGTAAATATCTTTCTTACCGTCATGCTTACCTTTTTCACCTTGCCAACCACGATTGCAAAAAAGCCTCCTCATGGTTGACGATATGTATTTGTATTGTCATATCACTTATGAATTAAATGCTGTCAGGGCTAGCAAGGTTGTGCAGTATAGGATCCTCGTTGACAGTTAAGCCATTTGACCGTTTAAAGGCAGACTGAGTTAAACTTCTGAAAAGCATCAGTGACCTGGACTTGCCGACAAAGGAAAATGCATCAATCATGTCTGTAGATATTTATGTAGAGTAAATAAAATACATTTGAGTCTTACCGTAACCGTTGCCCTTTTCATGTCAATATGTATATGTGCACCAAACAAGGCTCGGGTTATATTCACGGATGACAATCCAAGAAGGCCGCCCATATAGCCCTAAAATGTAAATTATATGAAATCTAAGATGAACTTATATATTTTCTTTAACATGTTTAAATGTTATCTTTAAGCTGAATACAATGATTACTAAAACATAATAAACTTGAGTTCTAATAATTCTTGAGTGATAATTACACATAATAGTTGCAACATATGCCGTGTAAGATATAAATGGAAAATGGTAAGCAGAAAAGGATATAATATCCTTAACGTCGTCGTCGTTTGCAAATACTGAAATAGGCAATTTGGAATTCTGAGCTAGTATTTCGCAACTAAAATCCAGTGTTTCAACACTCATTTACACGGCCACCCATTGACATTTTTCTTTAAAGTAGCAAACCTGCCAACAACAGCCAACTTTTACAACATACATGTATATGCACCGTTTCTAAACCTACTGATGACGAGGTATATATATATATATATATATATATATATAACTTACATATTTTGAGAATCGAAACTCTGTTGACAATATAAACGACTATATCCAGCCAAGCAAAACTCAAAAACTGGAGAGTTGAATTAAGAGTTACCAAATGATAATTCATTTATCCATATTAAATCAAGGGTATTTTAAGAACCCGTTAAAAAATCATATACTTTAAATCGGCACGTATGTCACATTATTATATTACCTAAAGTTCTGAACTTCAGGTAATAAGATAGAGTTTTGATAAACGGTTTTGTATTTTAATTCTGCCGTTATTTTAGGGGTTAGTTTCTTTAAATAAAATGTCAAATTGTCAATCAACGTAGTAAGAAGATACATGTATTTAATTTCCAAAATGTACAAGGCCAAATAGAAGTATGTGAGGGTTCGGTTCCCCCGCTGACCCTACTTTTGGTGCGACCCTAAATATGTCTAGCAAAAAAATAGAAGCTTTATATAAGCCTATATATTATTGATTTATACTCAGGTTGTATCATAAAGTATTGTTAAGTCAAAGTATGAATAACATTTAAATAGGAAGCCTGTACCAACGTGAGAAAATGCATCCATATAAAATATTTAAAAAAATGTTTTAATAAAAACGTATTGTGGCGTTTGATATTTGTCCATGATCTTTCTTGTCGTGCCCTTAATGGTTTATTCTTTTACTGCTCTGGCTTCTGCAAAGTCATTGAGTACCGTCATTGTGGCTTTCTAGGCTATTGTTTTTTTGTATTATATTTACACGAGCATATTTGTGTTTTACTTATATTGCCTATTGATGCTGCCTTGTTGGTTAGAGATTAGATCATGGCGGGGATTTCTTTATTTACACTGTCCTGTTTTAATGGGATGACAGTAGGGTAAGTGTGAGGTTTGGTGCACCCTAGAACCGGTTTAAACCCCCAGTGGCCTACTTTGCCACTGACCGTTCCAAGGCGGTAGCCCTATTGTCAACCCTTTTTGTGTTTGTGATGTCGTTTGCATTTATTATTGCTTTTGCCTTCTTGTTTGTCTGTTTGCGTGTTTGTTTCTGTGTTTTGTGGTTTACTGTCCTCCTTGAATGCTACTTTCCCTGTTCGATCTTTTTTAATTTCTTTACCTGCCAAAAGGATGTAATAGGCACCTCATTGAGCCAAAAATTAAACCCATAGAGAAATCCCTTTTTATGCCCCCGAAGGGTGACATATAGTAGTCGCACTGTCTTTCCGTTCGTGATTTCCGTTCGTCTGTACAATCGTGTCCGCTTCATAACTCTGACAATAATAGACGGATTTTCAAATAACTTCCCAAAACTGCTCACCACAACAAGACGACATGTCGCGCACAAAATCCAGGTCCGTGGCTCCAAGGTCAAGGTCACACTTAGAGGTCAAAGGTTGTCCGTTCGTCTGTACAATCGTGTCCGCTTCATAACTCTGACAATAATTGACGAATTTTCAAATAACTTCGCACAATTGCTCACCACAACTAGACGACGTGTCGTGCACAAAACCCAGGTCCGTGGCTCCAAGGTCAACGTCACATTTAGAGGTCAAAGGTCAATTTGTGTCCAGTCAGTAACTCTGGCATTCCTGGACGGATATTCAAATAGCTTGGCACAAGTGCTCAGCACAACCTGACGACATGTCGCGCACAAAATCCAGTTCCGTCGCTCGAAGGTCAAGGTCACACTTAGAGGTCAAAAGTCAAATCATGTCTGGTCAATAACTGGCATTTCTTGACGGATTTTGAATTAACTTGGCACAAGTGCTCACCACAACAACATGATGTGTCGCGCACAAAATCCAGGTCCGCGGCTCCAAGTTCAAGGTCACACATAGGTCAAAGGTCAAATCGTGTCCTGTCAATAAATCTGGCATTCCTGGACGGATTTTCAAATAACTTGGCACAAGTGCTTACCACAATAAGACGATGTGTCGAGCACAAATCCAGGTCTGTGGCCCCAAGGTCAAGGTCATACTTAGAGGTCAAAGGTCAAATTGTGTGAGACAATAACTCTGGCATTCCTGGACGGATTATCAAATAACTTGTTTTAATTATTATTTTGTTATTTTTTCATTAATTTTTTTTCCATTTATTTCTTAATTTGTTTTGTGATTTTACTTGTGAATTTTTTTTTTATTTTCTTTTTATTAAATTTTTAATTTTTTTTTGTTTTGTTTTGTTTTTTATTTTGTTTTTAATTATTTTTTTTATTGTTTTTTTTTAATATAATTGTGAGTTTTTTAAATAATTTTTTTTTAATACTTTTTTTTTTTAAATTGTTTTTAAATATATCTGTTGGTTTCATATTTCTCCAAGGTCAAGGTCACACTTACAGGTCGCTTCGGGGGCATTGAGATTTCTTGTTTAAAGCATGTGTTGCTTACACATATAGCGTATTTTACATAATTAAATTATTTGAGAAACTTCTTACCATAAATAATGTCGCTCTTGCATAAATGCCCATAACGACCTTAATCCCATGGTTACTGGCCGAATCTGGAAACGTCGGTAGTGTCAAGTAAGTAAGGCCGACTACAAATGCGCTTAGACAAAACAGGATTCTGCGATCACATAACCCCATCACCAACACATGGATTTAGGACACAGCCTGTTGTAAAAAGTATTTATGTTTACAAAAACAGTTGATGATTCTACTATGACATTAAAAAGTTAAGACTTAAATTATAATGTAACGTATTGAGGCTGGCGTAAATACCAAAAAAGTAACCACCTCGAGTAAACAACAACTACTTTAGTATATGTTATTGTACAAATCATTCTTATGGTGTTAGTTCATTATTTATGTCCCTTTAAGATTCGTTTTCTCTGTCTGTAAGTATGTTTGAAAGTATATATGTGTCATACCAGGATTTTATTAATATAACTCAGTCTCTGCAGACTGGTAATACCAGGGAGTAAGTTTACTCCCTACGTTTTATATGTTTTTACATACTAATGTGACTTTCGGTTCCAAATGTCTTTTTCTGAACATATGACTATAGATGACAAACTGACAGTAGGGCCTACGACCCTGCAGACTGACCTCAACAAACCACAGGCATGGTAAAGAAAGGGGACATGAGCTTCAGCTCTTCCAAGTGCCAAGTTGTAACGTTACAAAATACCAAGCAAGAAAAAAACACTACAAACTACGTACATACTTCATGGACGTATATTAGAAACAGTAAGCAGTGCTCGATATCTGTGGGTAGACCTAGCTGGAACATGTTACTTGTCGTGGAACACATATGACGATCGCAGTGCTGGAAACGCAAATCGCACTTCAGGTCTTTTAAAAATACTAGTATACGTAAGAACACCCATACAATAGCCTCGTTCGTCCGAAACTTGAGTACGCCAGTTCTCTCTGGGACCCCAACACTCGGTCAACAAGAGACAAGTTAGAGCTGGTACTTGGAATGGTGTTTTTATCCTGATTTTATGCTGTCAACCTATCACTAGTGTTCACCTTATCATTGCTTTTAAACTTTACCCTGTTCTACTGCTCGAAGTCATCCGCCAGGTTGTGTGGCAGAATAAATGGATATATAGAGAAAATCAAATCAAGGGGTTGGGGTCACGCCTTTAGTACCTTAATCTACAGTTGTTTGATTAATTATTATTAGACTGTTGTGTTGATATGTACCTACTAGTATACAGAAGAGATCTGAGCGTATACCGATACATATAATCCTTAATTATAACTCACCTTGGTATGCGTATTAACAATACCAATTCAATTGGTAAATGACGAATTTATGTATAAGGGAAATAACTCGGCAGGATTGCATCCAAATCTTTCGTCCCAAGTAGTTTCGCTTTCTGGTCCATTACTTTTAATAGGCTTCCATAATTTGTGTATATTACTAGTGCAATACAGAAATATATTCACGAGAAAGATTGTAACTACTGCAAACTAATATTATAGGGTAAAGAGTATTAAACATTTGAATTTTGCTGCGGTATATCGTAATGGTCGCAAATTTTGTTTTAAGGGGACGCGTAAACTAGTGTTGTCATGAAACACGAATTGCGACCAACTGGGCCCAGTTGTTCACATATCGATTAACTTAATGAACGATATTAACCATCTATGTTTATGATAACTATTTAGATTAAGATTATTAGCAATTTTAAGAATTTTTCTTCGTATTTATTGGTGCAATATTATAAAAAAAAAATAGTAATATGTAAAAACAATTCGCTTTGAAATATTTTAACAATTAATATTAATGATTGAACAATTGAAAGTTAAAAGAAAAACTAACGGGACGTCGTGAGTTTTTAAAAAACTTTGAGCTTTTAGTTAAGATATTGCTAAGAAGCTTTATGAATACGAACCCTGGACCCTAATATGCCGTCTCCAAAGTTAAAATATCAATACTGGTTAAAACGGAATCATCAGGCTTCTTTCTGGAAAATCTTTAAACAAATATTCCGACTCGATTTCTTTTCTTAAAGACATATTTCGAGCCTATTATATTTGAGGGGGAGTGGGTAAGGGTGGGGGCGGGGGGGGGGGGGGTGGTGGTGGGGGGGGGGGGGGGGGTAACTGTAAATCACTGTTAGCCATACAATTTCATGAGCAAAGTGATATTAAATTTTTCTTCAGATTATGAGGCCCACCCAATAAAGCATTTGTGACCAGTACACATAATAACACCTTACAGAATGTTATATATGTATTGTTTTGTGCTCTGATTTTTGGTCTAAAAACAATTAAGAAATACCAGATAACTTTTGTATTCAAAAGCTAACTTATGAACATATATTTCTTCATTCAGGTAAATTACAAAGTGTTGTTAAGCTATTCTTACCCTCAATATAACAATGCTATACAAATAAAAAACTAAGAGCGGGCCTCAATTTATATAGCTGAGTTGATCAGCCATGAAGCGTGCTGGCTGTAAATATTCAAGCTTCCCATGCTTTTTCAATGACCAAGTTGCGTTGGGAAATGTGTCTTTAAGCTATTCTTACCCTCAATATAGCAATGCTATACAAATAAAAAACTAAGAGCGGGCCTCAATTTATATGCCTGAGTTAGTTTAAACATATTTTATTCATTGTATTTACAAGTTAAGCATATATACAATAACAACAAATAAAGGATTGGAACGGAAGCGTAATGTTTATTAAGTTCCTTTCCTTACCATGTTTATATGTAACACTAGAATGGCAGACTTTTTATACATTACTCAAGAAGAGAAAATAGAAACAAAATATTTCTCATACAATGGAAAATGTTATCAAGATTTAGAAAGAAAAGTACGTTTGAAAGCTAAGAAAAACGCACACACAAAAGATAATAAAAATTTATATATTGAATAATACTAATACTATAAAAAAAAAAAAAGTGTAAGGGAAATCTGGGCGGCGACATTGGGTAGGGGCGAACCATCCGTACTAGCAGCATCTAACTTATTCATTTACTGATGTTGATAAGTTATGTCAGTTTAAAATCGTTTGCTTTTTAATATAAAATTTTGCACATTTTCGAAGATCACTTCTTTTGTTTCGTAACTGAGATTGGGGTCACTATATAGGAGAATAGTAGTTGAGATAGTACATATATTTGAAAGAGAGTTGATAAGTTCTAAGCGAATAATGTGATAGGTTGGACACGTGAAGAAGAAATGCTCAGTGTTCTCGATACTACCACAGTGACACAGAGGAGAGTCAGTTATATTTTTGATAAACAAATGATGGTTTAATGAACTACAGTTTTTTCTGAGACGTGTGTGTAGGATTTGTGCTTTCCTGTCACCCGTGTAGTAATACTTCGGCGGACGTGTTTCATGGGTAAGATATCGTTTGAAAGAGTAGACAGATTCTAAGATCTGGCGTCCTGCGGGAGTAAATTCCAAACGGGGCATTTCAAGATCCTTCCTTCGTATATATTTGAGATTATTCTTGATGTATACAATAACACCGCCATGATTATCTCCAGAGCGATCTTTTCGTTCAGGGCTATAAAAGGACGGGATAGAAAGTTCTTCTGAGTGCAAGGATTCATTTAGCCAAGTTTCGGAAAAGGTAAGAATATCAAATTGGTTCAATTCCACACTTAGCAGATCAAGTTTTGGCCGTAAACTTTGGACATTGTAATGAATCAATGACAAATTGTGTGAAAGTTCAAGAGTTTCTAAAATATGCGAAGTTGTACTTTCTATATTAGAGTCAGACAACGCGGAGGAATTGTTTGATAGTGTAGGTCCAGGGTTTGGGTGTATATCTCCCGATTGTAATAGTAAAGCTAAATTCCATATGCAAGCGACAGCTGTAAACTGGACGACTAGACCATATTGAACAAATATCATATTATTATAGTATTTACGGCCCAGAGGCAGTCAGTG
Organism: Cyrtodaria siliqua; assembly: GCA_037043455.1. Classification (NCBI taxonomy): domain Eukaryota; kingdom Metazoa; phylum Mollusca; class Bivalvia; order Adapedonta; family Hiatellidae; genus Cyrtodaria; species Cyrtodaria siliqua. The sequence continues at coordinate 165,402 of JAWPHD010004191.1, read as the reverse complement.
AGTTGATCAGCCATGAAGCCTGCTGGCTGTAAATATTCAAGCTTCCCATGCCTTTTTAAATGACCAAGTAGCTTTGGGAAATGTGTCTTTAAAAAAAAAAAGTCATATGAATCCAGAAATGGTGTCACGGGTGTTAGAATGGAAAATATAATTACTTATATGAAAAAAGTGGGAACGCTAGACTCCCACGAAAAAACTGGTGTAATCATTTCAACCCGTTTCTAACGAGTTTTTTTTTTTATCAGTGTTATCTACTTTTGTTTTTATTTGTTTGGAAATAAACTTGTTGACAGAGATATTTTATTTGGAAATTAACAATTGAATTATTTTGAACACGCATGTTATTTACCAAACCAACACCCAATGATTACACATTGTCATTTCGAATCGATTTATATACTAGTCATACATAAAGCACGCGGAATAATGTAGGATCCCATGTTACCTTGGTTTTGTTTTAAAAGTGTAACATAGCTATCAATATGTTTTAGGAAATATATTTCTGAAAAAAAAGAGCTCCATGACCGTGACATAAACATTATTTCAAAACGCCATCCAATATGACTACAGGTACTAGAGAAGAAAAACAAACCTACCCGAGTCATACAAGTATTATACAAATTCAGAAAATCTGTTCATACGGAATAATATCACTTACACGTTTGTTGTCTGTTATCAATCAACTTGAAACGAGATTACTTAAACACGTCGTGATAGCACATGTTTCCCTTTTTAACTCTATTTTAAACCGAATAAACCTTGCATAAACCAGACAAAGGCACTGGAATCATGTTGAAGCCAATCCTTCTTTGTTCGTATCTAAAATACGTTTGACGTCATTATGTCATATAATTATGTCCAACTGACAAAGTTATTGCTGTTAAAGCGCAGTTAGACAGGTGACTTCAACATTACAAGTGCGAAAATGCGTGGAGTTATATTAACGTGTTTAACATGGATGAGTATCGTTTACCTCGCTAGCTCAGAAGATGCACCGAAGGAGATACCTGGCGATGCGTTCAATGAGCGAATCCTTAATATTGTGGAAAATGCGCTTGCGGAAAACAATAGAAGACTCGAACGTAAATTAATGGAGCTTGAAAATGTAATTAAACTTCAAAATAACAAGATCCAAGCCATGGAGGTTCGAGCTATAACGCAACAAAGGATCAACCACCGAATGCAGATGCTTATTAAAACACTTAAGGGTACAATTGCAAGCACTCATCAACAAAAAGCCTCAAAGCCAGACGATTCTACAATTCCATCTACACGGTCGGTTGAACATGAAAATTTGGCTAGAAAAGCAGAAGGCATGTCAAAGGAAATTAGCGAAAATGGTATTGACGTTAATGCGAAGATTAAAACAAAATCCAGATCAGCTATACGAAGAACTTCGAAAAATGTAGCCTTTTCTGCTTATCTGTCTCACTCGATCGAACATATGGCTCCGGGACATACGATAAAATGTGATATGGTCAATGTAAACGACGGCTCAGCTTACGACCACAACACAGGCGTATTTACCGTTCCAATTTCAGGAGTTTACTTGTTTACGTTTACCTTTGACTCTTATAGTGAAACTCATATTAAGCTGGTTATCAACGGGGAAAATAAAGTAGATGCCAACGCTACTCCAAATGGTTCACAAGAGATAATGAGTGGAAACGCAGTGATAGTCAGGGCTTTCCGTGGACAAACAGCGTATCTGCAGACTTACACCGTATACAATGGACAGGTCATTTCCGCCAGTAATTATAAGTATACAACGTTTTCAGGAGTTCTTCTGTATTGATTGATTTATGCTTAACTGCATTGTTGTTTACGATACAGATAATAAAGCATTGTTTCGATTTGCTCGTCAGCTGTTTATATTATTAAAACATGATTTTGTAAAATTAGAACTCTTTCTAATGTAGCAATACATACTATTAATATTTAAATAATAAAATATAAAATTATGAGAAAGATGGTACTTCTAAACACCTATCAAAACAATAAAAACAGATATCTCCCCCACTGGGGAAAAGGCCAATAACTGTAAATCACTGTTAGCCATACAATTTCATGAGCAAAGTGTGATATTAAATTTTTCTTCAGATTATGAGGCCCACCCAATAAAGCATTTGTGACCAGTACACATAATAACACCTTACAGAATGTTATATATGTATTGTTTTGTGCTCTGATTTTTGGTCTAAAAACAATTAAGAAATACCAGATAACTTTTGTATTCAAAAGCTAACTTATGAACATATATTTCTTCATTCAGGTAAATTACAAAGTGTTGTTAAGCTATTCTTACCCTCAATATAACAATGCTATACAAATAAAAAACTAAGAGCGGGCCTCAATTTATATAGCTGAGTTGATCAGCCATGAAGCGTGCTGGCTGTAAATATTCAAGCTTCCCATGCTTTTTCAATGACCAAGTTGCGTTGGGAAATGTGTCTTTAAGCTATTCTTACCCTCAATATAGCAATGCTATACAAATAAAAAACTAAGAGCGGGCCTCAATTTATATGCCTGAGTTAGTTTAAACATATTTTATTCATTGTATTTACAAGTTAAGCATATATACAATAACAACAAATAAAGGATTGGAACGGAAGCGTAATGTTTATTAAGTTCCTTTCCTTACCATGTTTATATGTAACACTAGAATGGCAGACTTTTTATACATTACTCAAGAAGAGAAAATAGAAACAAAATTTTTCTCATACAATGGAAAATGTTATCAAGATTTAGAAAGAAAAGTACGTTTGAAAGCTAAGAAAAACGCACACACAAAAGATAATAAAAATTTATATATTGAATAATACAAATACTATAAAAAAAAAAAAGTGTAAGGGAAATCTGGGCGGCGACATTGGGTAGGGGCGAACCATCCGTACTAGCAGCATCTAACTTATTCATTTACTGATGTTGATAAGTTATGTCAGTTTAAAATCGTTTGCTTTTTAATATAAAATTTTGCACATTTTCGAAGATCACTTCTTTTGTTTCGTAACTGAGATTGGGGTCACTATATAGGAGAATATTAGTTGAGATAGTACATATATTTGAAAGAGAGTTGATAAGTTCTAAGCGAATAATGTGATAGGTTGGACACGTGAAGAAGAAATGCTCAGTGTTCTCGATACTACCACAGTGACACAGAGGAGAGTCAGTTATATTTTTGATAAACAAATGATGGTTTAATGAACTACAGTTTGTTCTGAGACGTGTGTGTAGGATTTGTGCTTTCCTGTCACCCGTGTAGTAATACTTCGGCGGACGTGTTTCATGGGTAAGATATCGTTTGAAAGAGTAGACAGATTCTAAGATCTGGCGTCCTGCGGGAGTAAATTCCAAACGGGGCATTTCAAGATCCTTCCTTCGTATATATTTGAGATTATTCTTGATGTATACAATAACACCGCCATGATTATCTCCAGAGCGATCTTTTCGTTCAGGGCTATAAAAGGACGGGATAGAAAGTTCTTCTGAGTGCAAGGATTCATTTAGCCAAGTTTCGGAAAAGGTAAGAATATCAAATTGGTTCAATTCCACACTTAGCAGATCAAGTTTTGGCCGTAAACTTTGGACATTGTAATGAATCAATGACAAATTGTGTGAAAGTTCAAGAGTTTCTAAAATATGCGAAGTTGTACTTTCTATATTATAGTCAGACAACGCGGAGGAATTGTTTGATAGTGTAGGTCCAGGGTTTGGGTGTATATCTCCCGATTGTAATAGTAAAGCTAAATTCCATATGCAAGCGACAGCTGTAAACTGGACGACTAGACCTAGACCATATTGAACAAATATCATATTATTATAGTATTTACGGCCCAGAGGCAGTCAGTGAGTTGATCAGCCATGAAGCCTGCTGGCTGTAAATATTCAAGCTTCCCATGCCTTTTTAAATGACCAAGTAGCTTTGGGAAATGTGTCTTTAAAAAAAAAAAGTCATATGAATCCAGAAATGGTGTCACGGGTGTTAGAATGGAAAATATAATTTCTTATATGAAAGAAGTGGGAACGCTAGACTCCCACGAAAAAACTGGTGTAATCATTTCAACCCGTTTCTAACGAGTTTTTTTTTTTATCAGTGTTATCTACTTTTGTTTTTATTTGTTTGGAAATAAACTTGTTGACAGAGATATTTTATTTGGAAATAAACAATTGAATTATTTTGAACACGCATGTTATTTACCAAACCAACACCCAATGATTACACATTGTCATTTCGAATCGATTTATATACTAGTCATACATAAAGCACGCGGAATAATGTAGGATCCCATGTTACCTTGGTTTTGTTTTAAAAGTGTAACATAGCTATCAATATGTTTTAGGAAATATATTTCTGAAAAAAAAAAGCTCCATGACCGTGACATAAACATTATTTCAAAACGCCATCCAATATGACTACAGGTACTAGAGAAGAAAAACAAACCTACCCGAGTCATACAAGTATTATACAAATTCAGAAAATCTGTTCATACGGAATAATATCACTTACACGTTTGTTGTCTGTTATCAATCAACTTGAAACGAGATTACTTAAACACGTCGTGATAGCACATGTTTCCCTTTTTAACTCTATTTTAAACCGAATAAACCTTGCATAAACCAGACAAAGGCACTGGAATCATGTTGAAGCCAATCCTTCTTGTTCGTATCTAAAATACGTTTGACGTCATTATGTCATATAATTATGTCCAACTGACAAAGTTATTGCTGTTAAAGCGCAGTTAGACAGGTGACTTCAACATTACAAGTGCGAAAATGCGTGGAGTTATATTAACGTGTTTAACATGGATGAGTATCGTTTACCTCGCTAGCTCAGAAGATGCACCGAAGGAGATACCTGGCGATGCGTTCAATGAGCGAATCCTTAATATTGTGGAAAATGCGCTTGCGGAAAACAATAGAAGACTCGAACGTAAATTAATGGAGCTTGAAAATGTAATTAAACTTCAAAATAACAAGATCCAAGCCATGGAGGTTCGAGCTATAACGCAACAAAGGATCAACCACCGAATGCAGATGCTTATTAAAACACTTAAGGGTACAATTGCAAGCACTCATCAACAAAAAGCCTCAAAGCCAGACGATTCTACAATTCCATCTACACGGTCGGTTGAACATGAAAATTTGGCTAGAAAAGCAGAAGGCATGTCAAAGGAAATTAGCGAAAATGGTATTGACGTTAATGCGAAGATTAAAACAAAATCCAGATCAGCTATACGAAGAACTTCGAAAAATGTAGCCTTTTCTGCTTATCTGTCTCACTCGATCGAACATATGGCTCCGGGACATACGATAAAATGTGATATGGTCAATGTAAACGACGGCTCAGCTTACGACCACAACACAGGCGTATTTACCGTTCCAATTTCAGGAGTTTACTTGTTTACGTTTACCTTTGACTCTTATAGTGAAACTCATATTAAGCTGGTTATCAACGGGGAAAATAAAGTAGATGCCAACGCTACTCCAAATGGTTCACAAGAGATAATGAGTGGAAACTCAGTGATAGTCAGGGCTTTCCGTGGACAAACAGCGTATCTGCAGACTTACACCGTATACAATGGACAGGTCATTTCCGCCAGTAATTATAAGTATACAACGTTTTCAGGAGTTCTTCTGTATTGATTGATTTATGCTTAACTGCATTGTTGTTTACGATACAGATAATAAAGCATTGTTTCGATTTGCTCGTCAGCTGTTTATATTATTAAAACATGATTTTGTAAAATTAGAACTCTTTCTAATGTAGCAATACATACTATTAATATTTAAATAATAAAATATAAAATTATGAGAAAGATGGTACTTCTAAACACCTATCAAAACAATAAAAACAGATATCTCCCCCACTGGGGAAAAGGCCATAAATCCGCAGAAAAATCATTCACGTGGAACACAAAGATAATGTGCGCAACTATGCTTGGTATTGAACATCCCTACCAAGTTTCGATATGCGCAACTTGGCTTTGTACAGTTTCGTTGAAGTCCGGCCAGCGGATCAGGAAAACTAGTCGGATACTTGTTTGTGTATTAAAAGCTTTAAAGGGCCATGCCTCTGCTAAAAACACATTCAACCGGAACACGGCGACGACATGCGCAACAAGACTTCGTACCGATCATAATTGGAAAGTTTCGTTGAAATCCGGACAGGTGTTCAGGAGAACTAGTCTTGACAACATTTGTGTATTAAAATCTTTAAAGTGACATAATTCCGCCAAAAATCATTCAACCGAAACACGGCGACGATATGCACAACTAGGTTTTGTACTGATCATCTCTGCAAAGTTTCGTTGAAATCCGGCAATGGGTTAAGGAGAACTAGTCCGGACAAAGTCTGTGTACTTAAACCTTTAAAGGGTCATAACTCTGCCAAACATTATTTAACCGGAACACAGCGATAATAAACATAACTAGGCGTGGTATTGATCATCCCTGCAAAGTCTCGTTGAAATCCCCTAGGGGGTCTGGAAAACAAGTCCGAAAAATGTTTGTGTATTAAAACCTTTAAACGGCCATAACTCCGCCAAAAGTCAATCAGCCGGAACACGTCGACGATATGCATTACTAGGCTTGGTACTGATCATCTCTGCAAAGTTTCGTTGAAATCCGGCTATGGGTTAAGGAGAACTAGTCCGGACAAAGTCCGTGTACTAAAACCTTTAAAGGGCAGTAACTCTGCTAAAAAGCATTCAACCGAAAGACGGTGAAGATATGCATAAATAGGCATAGTACTAATCATCCCTGCAAAGTTTCGTTGAAATCCCCTAGGGGTTCTGGAGAACTAGTCCGAAAAATGTTTGTGTATTAAAACCTTTAAACGGCCATAACTCTGCCAAAAAGCATTCAACTGAAACACGGTGAAGATATGCATAACTAGGCGTGGTACTAATCATCTCTGCAAAGTTTCGTTGAAATCTGGCCAGGGATTGAGGAGAACTAGTCCGGAAAATGTTTGTGATATACAGACAGACGACAGACAACAGACAGACAGACAACACAAACACAATATGTCTCCCCACCACAAACAGGGGGAGACATAAATAGAGGTTGTTTTGAGTAACAACTGATATCTGTCACTGGGGAAGGGCTATACATTCGCCAAAAATCATTCAAATGGAACACGACGATGATATGCGCAACTAGGCCTGGTATTGATTATCCCTACCAAGTTTCGTTGAAATCAGGCCAGTGGAACAGGATAACAAGTCCGGACAAATGTATGTATTAAAATCTTTAAAGGGCCATAACTCCGCCAAAAATCATTCAACCGGAACAAGGCGACGACCTGAGTAGCTAGGCTTGTTACTAATCACCCCTGCAAAGTTTCCGGACAGGGAAAATCCGGCCAGGGGTTCAGGAGGACTAGTCCCCGGATAATGTTTGTATATTAAAAATCTGTAAAGGGCCATAACCATGCCAAAAGACATTCAGTCAAAACACAGTGACGATATGCACAACTGGGCTTGTTACTGATAATTTTGGCCAAGTTTCTTTGAAATCCGTCCAGGGGTTCAGGTGAAAGAGGTTGGGCAATATTTGTGTTTAAAGGGGGTACATCAGGCTTTTAATGGTGGTTTAGGGGTTCAGACTTAAAATTGACAAATAATGATATTTTCTATTCTAAAGGGCATAAACATAATAAATGAGTCTAAAAATGACCCCTTATTTGCAAAGAAACTCATTCTGCACAGTACTATGTGCTATCCTAGGTGACGCACCAGGGTTAATTTCAGCATTTTACGTCAGATTCCATCATAGCTATATGGTACTATATGGTGTATGCAACATTTAGACATTAGCAAAATGGTTTTAATATCATATTTTGATTGATATAAGTGTTTTATCATGAACTGGAACATTTTTGTAATTTAAGATGTTTCTTGAAAAATCCTGATGTACTCCCTTTAACTCTGCAAAAAATCAATCAACCGTAACACGGCGACGATATACACCTAGGCTTGGTACTGAAGTGAATGTTGCTTAACGGCTCATCAACACAGTATAGGTTATTTAGGGCCGCCCCAGAGAGATGGGAAGGATATATAGGAATCCGGGAACCGTGTCCTACTCTTATTATCGAATAGATTCCTATGGTTCTTTAACGTGCTCGGAGGAAAGACCAATACACGGGACCGCCCGGTTTACGTCCCCATCCGACGGACGAGCCATTAGGGAAGGTGATTTGCCCAAGAACACACCGACGAAACTCAGTGGCACCACGGAAGATTGAAACCGGGGCCTCCGTTTAAAAATCCGCCGCGCTACCGAATGCGCAACTAAAGCCCTCATCCCTGCAACGTTTCTTTGAAATCCGGCCAGGTTCAAAACAACTAGTCCGGACATTGTTTATGCATTAAAACATTTAAAGGGTCACCACTGCGCCAAAAATCATTCAACTGGAACACAGGCAACGATATGCGCAACTAGGCTTGATACTGATCATCCTTGCCAAGCTTCGTTGAAATCCGACAATGAGTTTAGGAGAGATAGTCCGGCAATCTTTGTGTATTAAAACATTAAAAGGGCCACCACTCCGCCAAAAATCATTCAACCAGAAAACGGGGACGATATGCACGAGGCTTGGTAATAACATACATGCAACGTTTCGTTTGAATCTGGCCAGTGGTACAGGATAACTAGTAGGACAAAGCTTTTGACATACAGTCGACAGACAGACAAACAGACAGCACACAAACGATAAGTATTCCCTCCACAAAGTGGGATGACAATTTATTGTGTCATTGATTAGTTTGATGGTCTGTAAATCAATGCTTTTTAGCGCAAAACTATTGTATTCTAATAATAATATAAAAGATAAATCTTGGATTTTGAAAGCCAATGTTTATATGATCGTACGTATGTTTCGTTTATGAGGAGCATTATAATGACATTTCAATGTAGCGACAGTCCATAACACTGTATATAGCAAGTGTATCACGTGGGTTCATATGTATTATTTTACTGATACATGTACATGTAAAGATGTACTCCACGCTAGCTCAACACAGCTCTTATGATTGCGTTTTAAGAGAAGTTAATGTTAAATACGGTGTTTACTATGTTTTCAGTATTTCGGAAGAGAACGTGTGAGGTTAAACATCTGAATTACTAAAACGACGCAAACAACAAAATGGCGAAAACTCTTCCTTGTATACCAGCAAGTGTTATAAGCGGTGAACTTGAAAGCGAGATAGGTTTTATACTGAGACCCGAAGCGATGACCGAGCATGTTTATCACAGACAATAATTAGCCCGTCTTAAATAAAGTTGCAACTATACATGTATAATTGTTATATCAGATACACCTTGATGAAATGAGTCAGATTTCATATCCCGCGCCATAAACAGTGACATCTAAACTTATGTAACACGAAATGTATTACCATTACTGTTTTATTAGTTCAGGAAAATGCTGTTCTAAACTTATATACAAATGTATTTGGTTTAAACATATTTTATTTCGTATTAGTGCATGAATACATTTAACAGTACATTAAATAAAGGATTGTAACGAAGGAAAACTTATAAAGCTCCTCTCCTTTGATGACGTCTTTACAAAACAAGTATATATAACAGCAACGGAACATATATAGATATGAACCAATTGGTTATAATTGTTATAATTGTTCAGTGTCACATTGGTATCAGTTCATATTTGCTTCAACAACTAAAACAGAAAAAGGGACATGAAAAAAAAGAAATTAAAGAAATATGAAGATCGTTGGTAACGGAAAACACAAACAAAAAACAATGCGAACAAGAAGCATACCCACACAAAAATACATTTGAAAATGCCTGTTACACTGCATGTCTGTAAGAAGAGTTTGCTTATATATGGAAGGTTGGTGCACATACATATTAATAAACAGGTTATAAACTTCCTACCTGAGCCAATGAAGCAGCCAAAATATCATGGCACCTTAACTTTTTCTTCTATCTCCTTTCTCATGTATTCATTGATCTACATAGTCCATTTTGATATTTATTATGAATCTTTTGAATGAATTCTCAACAAAATCAATCATGGATATACAAGTTAATAATTATTGTTTATTTTCAAAATAAGAAGTTGTATAAAAAGCTGTTTGAATGTAAAGATCTCATCATTTTGGATTTTCTCTTAAAATCAAGGTTTGTCTTAGTAAAAGTAGTAGAACTCCTTTTATAAAAGTCTAGAGTAAATTAAACAATAGTAGCATAAAAAGGAGAATCAACTTTTTATCTTTAAAACTCTCCAAGATACAAGTGTTTAAAGTTGGGAAAAAAATTGTAAGTTTTTCGAACTGCCCCACGTGACATTCAGGTAAATTTAACAGTCTCCAATCTGTTATTAGGTCTGTGGTTGGTGTATTCAATACGTACGTGTTAAGTGGAAACATATATAAAGCGATATAAAAGGGTCGGTCAGTGTGTTGTTATAAAATGTACATTTATACAAGACGTGGTAACTATACTTATAGGTGAGAGGGATTGGTTTGCATGCCATATAAATAATCCCAAGATAAAGTATGTTATTTGGAATTGGATTGAATTGATATTGGATTTTACAGTCGCACCAACAACTAATGTCATATGGCGATGTTTCCAAATTCAGTTGGTAGAGGAAGACCCCAGGTGCCTCTCCGGGAAGTTTTCGTGCACGTGCGGGCGCCTGGGTAAAACCGCCGACGTTCCGCAAGCCAGCTGGATAGCATCCTCACATAAAACATCCTAGGCCCATGAGGGATCGAACCCACAGTAGAGAGGAGCAAGTGACCACTCGGCCAAAGACGACCCATGTTATTCGGAGAGGTGTACTCGTCATGTATTATCAAATTAGCATGTTTAGACAGCTCACTGATTTAAGATTGATTACTGCTTTGATACTACAATTATAATTAATTATTATCTGGCAATTAGGCGAAGCACGATTTTAGTCCAATATATAAATACTGAAAACGGGATCCCTTGGAAGCAACAAACACAAACAAGAGATACAAATAGCAGACTCGTTTTTTGAGTCTGTTCATGAGAGGTAATGTAGAGTGCAACACTTCTCACGCCTCTTAGCACCGGCTTAGCGATATTCTACTTTAAAGCAACAATGATTGGGCTTGATGATCCCAAAGGACCAGTAGGTAATAACACTACTGTTTTGTTGTCAAGGCAACTTTTTACAGCCGTCACACAGCACTAAACAAACGTTTGTGTGAATGTCAGTAAATACTGAAAAGGGGATCCCTTGGAAGAAACAAATACAAACAAGATATAAAAGTAGCAGACTCGGTTGTATTGAGTCTGTTCATGAGGTAATGTAAGTGTAACACCTCTGACGCCTCCTAGATTTGGCTTAAGCGATATTCTTGGGACTAGTGAAATGTATATGAGGACATAACGGACGAAACCTAGATCTTTATTTCACCAAAGTTTACTTATTATGCTAACAGCAATGTAGTCAACATATGCATTTCAGGATAGTAATGTCGTTCAGGCGGAATCTCTCTAACACTCGAGTCTCTCTCTGGATTCTTGATAATGGTCCGAGGATGAGAAGAAAGGAGGTGCGATAACAATTAACAATAACATATGTTTGGCCATTAAAAAGAAACAATAATGTGTCATCGTGTATATTTTTTGTTACGTTGGTGGAGATGATAAGGACCCCTGTCTTAATTAAATGGGATTTCTAACGCACTTACCCAAAATCCTGCAATCCGATTGGTTGACGTTCAAACATTTGTGACTCAAACGTGAACATTCGGGGAATCCCGTCTATCCTCGGTCTCGTCACTTGTGTACTCAAATATCAGACATCTTCTCATCTACCGTGTTCGTTTGCCTATGTGTGTTGTACAGCATTGATTGATTGATTGATTGATTGATTTGATTGATTGATTGATTGATTGATTGATTGATTTGATTGATTGATTGATTTGATTGGTGTTTACGTATTTTCCAACACATTTTATAATATGTATGACAAAGGACTGTAGATGATGTTCGATTTTCAGAGGTTTAGACAGACCATGAATTTGTTCCTGTGTAGACCCGGTACTGCATACCTTCCGCCATTCGTAAAAACCGACACTTTCTATCTTACAAGTCGAGCTTCCAGTGAGATTCGAACTCGTAGCGGTGAGATACGAGAAGGTTTTTTAAACGCAGCGCCTTATCATCCAACTTTAACGATGTATGCCGCTCGGCAAGCATAGATCATAAAATAAAATGCGTGTTTTTAACAATTCTGAAGTATGACCAGAGACGTAATAAACCAGAGATTTGCAACGTATGCTTTCAGATAGAAAATACTCGAAATTTCGCGTATGCATTTTCATCGGTAAATCAATAGAAATTGTCATTTCTTTAACAACAGTCTACAAATGGTCTCAAATTAAAGACAACTATGTTTAGAATGTACTTGTATTTTCAGAATATAACTATGTTTGCTAAAAATGTCAACACATGATATTGAAAAAGTCCAACTATTGCCTATTTTATGGTACTTCCTGTTGTTGTTGTTGTTGTAGCTTTGCTGATTTCTCAAACCTGTATAAAATTCATCATTTTTCACAGCAGGAGTCAACGACTGGTCTCAAATTAAAGAGAATTATATCCATCCTGTGTGTAGCGATATCATTTATTTAATATTTGAGTAAGTGCCCATTCACTACTTCTTAAAGCACCGGTATGACAAAGTATGTGTGTTTCAAATTAAATAAAATACAAACAAAAACAAGAAAAAAATGTTAAACTATGAACTGTAATTATGGCATACTTATTTGATGTGCAGTAAAGGTTTCTTTTATGCAAATAACTGCACGACTCATACAATAGTCTCAACGCTTGTCTGAATAATTTCCTATACATAAAGCTGTCAGGCATCAACGAGTAGCGAACTGAATACTTGACCTACTTCAGTTCCCAGTGACATTAGGATGAAAGACATGTGTGCTGCGTAGTCCTAAGATCTTGCATTTCATTTTTAGACAAGAGTTCCGTGGTGTGGACGCTCTTCTGGCTGAAATGGCTCTTATATTCTAGTGTTGTCGTCAAAAAAAATCACATCAGTAGGCCTACGTATTTTTAACTAGAAGGTTACGGCCTATGGACATGTCCAGCTCTATTATAAAGGTCCAGATTTTTTATTTGACCAACACCAATGTCATTCCAAAAAGGTATCAAATAAATGTCATTAACAGTGGGTGATGCATGTCGTAGCGGAGACCAGACGTGACTTTATTTTGTAAAATGTAGGTCACAGCGACCAGAAATTCTTCACATGATGTTCGACGTATAAAGGGAACATTCTGGTGAAGTTTGGTGAAAACTCTACGAGAAAGAAGCAAGATATGCTTGTCCTAGCGGAGAGCGGACTTGACCCACATTTCATCATACGTAGGTCACAGCGACGCAACGTTTTGCATATATGATGTTATATCCATGTAAGGAACATTCGGGTGAAGTTTGGTATAAATCCTGCGAGAAGGAAGCAAGACAAGCATGTAGTAGCGGAGACCGGCCATGACATGAATTATGTCGAAATTAGGTCACAGCTACCCAAAATTATGCACATCATGTAAGATGCATATAAGGAAAATTCTGGTGAATTTTGGTGAAAATCCTCTTAGAAACAAGATACGCATGTAGTAGCGGAGAACAGAACGGACGTGACCTGTATTACATCGAAAGTAGGTCACAACAACCCGAAATTGTGCACGTGATATTGGATCAGTATAATGAACACTCAGTAGGGTGGTGAAAATCCTGCATGTAACGTAAGAAGATATTAAGAAATAAAAATCGGACGCACAGATGAACAGACTAACGGACAAACAAACGGACGGACGAACTGACACATATACACCTGGACATTTTGATCGCTAAATTGAGATCCGTAAACGTGTTCAACAAATATTGCGATAACTTACTCTTAACAAAAGTTATTAAGCAGAAATTATTTCTTCTCTTTTTAGTATCAGTGACCTTGACCTTGAACCCAGTAGTCCAAAATGCAAGTCAAGCCTTTCTTTCCATATAAGCTACCATCCCAGCAAGTTTCGCCGAAGTACCTCACTCCTAACAAGTTATTGAGCGGAATATTTTTTCTATATTTAGTAATAGTGACCTTGACCTTAAACTCCATGACCCCAATTGCAATCACAACCTGCCTTTCCACAGACAGAAGCTACCTATTCAGCAAGTTTTATCACAATGCCTCACTCCAAACAAAAGTTATTGAGCGAAAACCATTTTTCTAGTTTTTAGTAACAGCGACCTTGACCTTAACCGCACTGACCCCAAATAAAACCCCAAGCTTCCTTTCCACATAAGCTACCTGCTCTGTAAGTTTCATCGTAATACCTCATTCCTAACAAAAGTTATTGAGCGGCAACCATGAGTTTGACCCAAGTTCCAGATATAGTATATTGCATATGATTTTCAAACTCGTCCGAGCTTTCATTGGTATCAACAATATGGTAATGTTGGAAAAGATCGGATGAAAAATGAAGGCCCTCTCGTGTTAACGAGAGCAAATTATAGCATATTTCAGAAAATCAAGAGCAATAACTCCAGTGTAAATGGTCCGATCTGAAAATGATCGGATGGAAAATGAAGGCCTTATCGTGTTAACGAGGTTAAATTTTAACTAAATTAAGGGGCATAACTCCGGTGTTACAGGTCAGAACTGGGTGGTTTCGAACTCGTCCGAGCTTTCATTGATATCAACAATTTGGTAAAGATTGACAAAACGATGGCGTCGTCTCACACCACAATTTTCCATCGGGTCCCATTATAATGTTTTTGTTCGTGACATAGAGATAAACACAATTTACCACATGTCTTATACTTAAATTCTTCATTGATCCAAGTTCTGTAATTTAAAAATTAAATTAACAAATATTAACCAGGTTGAATTATTTTAAATGTCATGTTTGCGTGACACCTATCACCATCTCTTCCTGGATGCTATACATTTAGAACCTGGTAAGGTTATCAATGTATGCAATGGAACGTCATGTATAACGCGGAGGAACTATTTTGTATATACCTCCTTCATGCACGAGTCCGTGTAAATCTTCTCGCCTTTCACCGCTGCGGGTTCGAATCCCACTGGGAGCTCGACTTATAAGAGAGGAAGTGTCGATTCTTACGAATGGTGGGAGGTGTACAGTACTGATTCTACCCAGGAAAATCGACCGTCATATAATAACCTCTGTGTGTTGAAAATGGCGTAAAATACATCTAAACAAACAAACAAATTCATGCACGAGTATTCAAGGGAGACACTAGTGTTGCAGTCCAATCTTGAAAACCCACTTACGCTAGTATATACAAAGAGTGGAAATAAAATAAAATAAAAATCTGAATCTATAGTGGCATGTATTCACATGTTCTGTATTATTATTGGTTAGGTTTAAAAAAGTCAAACTCGCTCTGTTACCGTTAATTGTTATTTATAAAATGTAAATGCTTTTCCTGTGATATAATATACCACCCATTTTATGAAACAACTTACGACCATTTTGATCGTTAATCAATTTCTTAAATGCTTCACTATAAATTACACTTTTTCATAAACGTGATTTCATTTCATGTTCTTATACATGTGATCTTTCTGCACTACGTGCTCACATAATTGTCTACAGTGAATGCTTAGGTGAAACAAGTGAACGATTTTAAAATTTTAAAATTTGAAACTTATCGTCAGCTGTTTAATAGATGCACGCTTCGTTGAAATAACACTATTATTATTCATCTCCTGTCATAATTTTAGGTTTAGCATTTAGAATCCTGAATTGTATGATGCTCAAATGTTTCAATATCTTTAATTCTTGTTTATTTTTTTCTTGTTATGACACTATTAAAACGCTTTCTATTATAACGCTAAATTCTATTTCTTTGTCAAAAAAGTAATTAATATTCAATCCCAAAATACGGACTAGTTATCATAAACAATTGCCTTTTCATAAAGCATAGGCCCCATCATAACAGACAAAGGGATATGATTTTGCAAGTGTAAATGCACTTAATCGTATTGATATCATTTTGACGTTGATAAAGCAAATAATAAATGTATTCCAACTTATTTACAATCACAGCTGCACGACTATTTAGTATATCAAAAAGAAGTGATAGAAATTGCAGTTAGCAATTTATGTTAATAGTTTATCATTGTTCGCTCTTAATAATTATTACTGAATCGAATTTACATTTCGAAACATTTTGCATTGTGAATGCCAATTAAAGCCATTCCTGGGCCCTGTTTTATTAAACATCTGACGATAAGTATTAAATGTTAAAATCGCTCACTTGCGTTTTCACTGCAGACAAGTATGTGTGCATGTAGAAATATAACATGTATATGAAAATGAAATGAAATCACGTTTATTTGAACAGTGTAATTTATAGTGAAGCATTTAAGAAATTGATTTACGATAAAAATGGTCGTAATTTGTTTCATAAAACGAGGCCCATAGGAGTGGAATATAAGTGGGTGATTAAGCAAACACAGTGATTCCAGTTTTTTTGTTAAACCGTTTTACACCTGTCTTCACCACCCTTTCTGTTGTTTTTTGTCTCTTTCATTGTATTTTCAAGTCCTTGTTTGCAGTACAGTGCGGCCCTATGATGCCACCTACGTTCGGACGCTGTGGTTTCTATAGGACCCTATATATTATTTTACAGTCTGAATGGCGAAACGCTGAAGAAAATATAATTGTATATGTTTCAATTTTACATTCGTTTAGTGCGCGTTTGAAACTCGTTTGTGGTCGCTACTAAAACGTTTCTAGGAGGATAGCTATACCCTAGATAATATTCAATCTAACAATGAAAAATACTGTAATCTGACCTCAGTTTATATAGCTGAAGTAAGCAGTCAAGTACATAAGAAAGCTAGCATGCGTGTTCAATGACCAGGTAACGTTGAGAAAAGGGAACTTTTACTGTTTGTGTTTATAATAAAAAATATTCTTTAGAAAAAGTGATAGTGAAGTTGGCCGCTCTAGTCATACACTTGAGAGCTAAAAACCGATGTTTAGTGGAGGACTACTAGCCAATGTTAATTGCAAATATAGATATAAAAATCGAACAGAAAAAGCAGCATTCAAGGACGAAAGTCAACCACAAATACACACATCTAAGCAAACCAAAACTATAAAGAAGAATAAAAGCCAAAAAACAGAAACAAAGAACAAACTTAAAGATGAATAAAAGGCCAAATAAGATCACAAACACAAAATGGTTGACAATACGGCTACCACGGTCAGTGAACGGTCAGTACAAATATTAAACCGCTAGCTTTTGTATTTTCGTAGAAAACGATTACTTTAAGAACTTTTCTATATGACTCTGTGTAAATGTGCAAATCTTATGGTTGAGTCAGGGTCAAAATCGAACAAAGGTGGATTTCTATATGACTCTATGTAAATGTGCACATCTTTCGGTTGAGTCAGAGTCAAAATCGAAAAAAGATGGATTTAAAAATCGAACAGGAAATGTAGCATTCAAGGACGACAGTCAACCACAAATACACATATCTAAGCAAACAAAATCTATAAAGGTGAATAAAAGCCAAAATATGGCATCACAAACAGGAAAGGGTTGACAATAGGCTACAGCCTTGGAACGGCAAACCTCACTCTTACCCTAGTGTCATCACAGTAAACGGGACCGTGTAACTAAAGATATCTCCGCCAGGTTACAATCTATTACAAACAAGGCAGCATGAACAGGCAATATACGTAAAACACATAAATGATCATGTAAACATAATATAAAAAAGAAGTCTAGAAAGACACAAAGTAAGTACTCAGTGACTTGGCAGAAGCCAGGGCAACAAGAGAACAAACCGTTAAGGGTACTCAACGACACGATTAAAGACAAACATCAAACGCTACCGTCCTATAAGGATTTAGTTAGACGTCATCATAGGGTCCACACTCTGTGCGTATGCTGCATGCAACATTTGAGAGATATACGCATTGCGATTTTAGTAAGAAGACTGTTTATGTTTGTCCCTATATAGTATTTTTGTATAACATATGGACAATTAGACAGGCCGCAAATTTGGCCCCGGGATAACCATTTGAACAAAAGTTGTAGAGGGCCATACCATTTGACCAAGCTTGGGAAAAGGTCACAATAAATCGTATCAAGTTTCATCAATCACCATCTGCACACCCGTTTCGGAGGAGATAATTTGAATCAAACATTGATGACGGATGACAGACGATGAAACTAATAGCTCCAAATAAAACAACAACTTTGACTCGGTTTAGTTTGAAATCCTACACAAAATGTGTTATGTCATAAAATGTTATAAATCGGGATATGAAAACGTTGTACGTATTAGCATAAAGAAAAATGTAAGTTGAACTTAATAGCAATACGCAAACAAAAAGCCACTATTATCACAAATATCGCTACGGAAAATAAAAATTCACCAGAAGGATCCGGGTTATACCGCATATGTCTTATCCTTAAATGGTCAATAAAAATCAGTTCTTCCATGTTCATTAACGTACAGTCGCTTTCCAAAACCTTTATTTGTTTATTCCATCGGGATTCCCGAATTTCTAGAAATCGCTGCTGCCTTTTGCCGCCACCTTGGCTACAAAACACGGCTATAGACGGCAAAATTGATTTGAAATGGGCAACTTCGTCTTTAAAGTTATTTCCGGCTTTTAAAATCTTTTCCTCGAAAACGTGAACGAAGAACTCATAAATTTCGTAATCTAAGAAGCATGTGTTTCTGAATGTTAATATTTCTTTATCACTAAGTATTTCTGGTTCGTGTGGATGTGAGTTAGTTTGAATATACAGAATATCTGACAAAGACCAGTTAAACAATCGTTTCATAAATACTAGAGACTCATCGAATTGTTCCAAAATAAGAACAAAATGAAATTGACCTTTTAAGTACTCCAGGGTCTGTTTTATCTTGTTTTTATCAGAAAGGGCTATTTCGCTGGAAAATCCAAAATCACTTCCCATGGAGTTTCTAGTTTCTGAAAACGGCTTCTTGTCATATTTTTCGGGATAACTCACTAACTCATGAATAAAATTTTCTTTCGGAATATTCCTGAGGTAGGGTTTCTCATACACATCCCTGTAATAATATGCAGCGCTAATCATTCTTTTTAGAGGATCACGGACAATACCGATCTTTACCGAATCTGGCGGTAAAAGGTCATCGAACATGCTTTGTTCAAACCGTGTGTGGACCGCTAGAATGTCATGATGGTTGCCACGTGATAATGGCACGGCTTCAGATTTGGACCAGATGTAGTTCGAGTTTTTAGGAATGACAAATGACAAATTATGATTTATTCCAAACCGAAATAACACATTCTGCAGCGTAGTTGATCCAGCTTTATGTACTTTTAAAAGTCCGATATGATGGATCTTAAACTGGATATCATATTCTGCAATTGGTGGGGGTAATGTGTACGGAACGTTGACCACTGACACGTTTGATGCTGTGCTCATTTTAGTCCTGAGAGTAGAGGTGTTCATTACCGGAGAGTCTTGACTTCTTATCCATCCGAGTGATGATATCGTTACAAGAATGAATATCGTCGACACTATTGTCCTGCAAAGTATGATATGTATATTAATATGTGTATGTATTATATGTATATATATCATATTATATAGGTATAGGTTCGTACGTGCATGATTGTGTGCGTGCGTGAGTATGCATGTATTTGTGAAGGCAGACAAGCATACATGCATGCGTCCAGGTAGAGATTGGTGGCTTCAGAGAGATTGGTGGCTTTGAGAGAGAGAGAGAGAGAGAGAGAGAGAGAGAGAGGCAGACAAGTAGGAAGGTATACACAGCAGGCATATATATAATCAATCATAATGGCAAACAGACAGAAAGACTGGTGATATAAGCGAGCTCTTCAGACAGACATATAGACAGTAGGTAGGATCTCACCACTTTACACACACCCATTAAAAAATCCAGACTCGATTGTGCCTATACCTTTAGGATATCCTATCAGTTCAATGGCGGAGGAACGTTAAACCTTAGAACAACATGCACGCACGCACGCACACACACACACACACACACACACACACGAAAAAAACAACATGTTTGTATCATTCGTGAACCATCAATTGTTTTAGAAGGATTATGATGTACAGGTGAATAAGTTGGCTGTAAAATTGGCTTAAAATGTGTCCTGTATATTGAAATCGTTCCGTGCAATCAGGGAGTAAGTATACATGTATACTTTACTCCAAGGTGCAATTTAGCTCTTTCACAGAAACTAACCAAAATCTGCAGCACATAATATATAACCAGCATTTTGTAGATAAACTTAGATAGAGAATTGAATTAAATGTTGTTTAACGGCTCATCAACACAGTATAGGTTATTTAAAGCCGCCCCAGAGAGAGGGGAAGGATACATAGGAATCCGGGAACCGTGCCCTACTCTTATTATCGAATAGATTCCTGTGGTTCTTTAACGTGCTCGGAGGATAGACCGATACACGGAACCGCCCGGTTTACGCCCCCATCCGACGGACGAGGCTTACGGAAAGTGTCTTGCCCAAGAACACACCGACGCAACTTAGAATATAACAAAACCATTCCCCCAGTTGTGTAGATATTATACTGAATGTAATGAGCTTGTTTAATATTAGTAATATTTAAGTACACAATATTAGTAATACGTATAGCATTATGCTTCGTGTATTTGCAATTTGTACAGCTTCTCAAGGCCCGCAGGCCCGAGAGTGCAGTATAAATCACAAATCCGAGAAAACACGTGCTATAAATGTTTTGCACGATGTCTCTAATAGTTTTTACAAGGTGTCGTTGGGCACACCGTGCTATAACTGGCATATCGGTCAGTTATAGCACAACTGAAATACACCGTCAGTTATTGCACGGGTCTTCAGATTTATGAAAATTATATCATAAGCAGGGACAAGGAAAATGCAACAGAGCTATGGTACAAGGTAGAATTCAATTCAATTCAATGTTTTTATTTGGCCTAACATTTACATGTTTATTGCCTAAACAATACGGGATACAATACACAGTATTTCAGAGAAGAGTACAAACAAACATACATACTTCATTTAGAGAATGAATATATATATTTCAGTGGAACGGTTATAATTATTACGTTCTATTAAAGGCATTTAATCACATGTTATTACCATTATCATGATTGTGTTTAAAAAACATTTATATTTAAGGACTTTAGAACAATGCTTAGAAACTCTGACTACCGTTACATCCATTAATCATTCATTTATCCGACTAATAAAGTTTAAGTTGTTTACCCGTTTACCCATTAAATACAATTTGTAATTTGCTTCAACGGACCTCACGCACTATACAAATACTCCGCTTTACTTTGAGATCACGAGGAATTACACTTACCTGAGTTACCACTTATGTAATCAATATTATTGTGATTATTAGTCAAGCATTAATTCTCTTTTGATTGAATTGATATAACGGAGCCAACATGTAAGTATTTATAAGAAAACAAATTAACATCATAAATCATTTATAGAATACATGATAATAACATAGTTCTCAGATATCATATTTGGCGAGGAGGCTCGAGACTTATATAAGATGCAAGTGTATTTGAATTTACAAACAAGTATTATATTACATGACATGTGTTGAAGTAGACGTAGATAGATACATGAGTACATCAGTAGGGACCCAGCCGAAGCTTTTCTCGAGGATTTGCCCCATAACTCACTTTTGAATTTCAAGTGTTTTGACACGAAGTAGTCCCAATTTGCACTCACGTGCAGTTACGCGGAAATTGCAGTTGTCTTTTAAAAAACTTTAGCTTAAGCCAATTTTGAATGCAGAAACAACACAGACCAGGAATAAAGTAAGTTTATATGTTAAACATCCCCTTAGAATTCGTTTTGACCACTATTGGCATATTTTGCATAGCCTAATTCGAGGTTCAAATGTGAAGATCGGAAATTTTGAGTTTTTAAAAACTCAAAAATTACCGATTTCTCAAAACGGTCACGAAAAATGGGTCATCACCGATGTGGCTTAAATTAACAGAAATGATAGATCAATACCTCTATACCCTTTCCTGAAAATTTCGGCAAAATTCATGACTACCCATTTTTTGAGACCGTTTTGAAAGATGGACACCCCTTTTTGTCACTCAAAACACTCATATTCAAAATGGCGGCTACAAGATAAATAGCAAAACTGAAAAGCAACAATGGAAACGTAAAACATGAATATTTTCTACTCCCGGACATAATTTGTTCCTGTCCCCCAGATAAAATGCCAGTAAATCAGATGTACAGTCCTATGTTTAAACACTTTTTAGCATATTTACGGTAAAAATCAGCCGCAACTGGACGCTTAAAATCAATAAACCGCAACTATTTGGCTGTTGATGTGTTGTTGTGTTGAATAACTGGGATAATTGAAAGTCAATAATTAACAATGAGCAAAAAGACAGACCTGTTCAAACTATTGTTATGGTTGAATGATGTCAGAACAGCTAGCAGTCTACAGAACAGACAAAAACACGCACTGATCAAGGTCATTCATGACTCATTGATCAGTACGACATCATGTCACGTTCGCCTGGTGGCTGGATTAATTTAGTGACACTGACATTGAAATTATTTGGTGATGCAAACAAATTAAAACCTAAAGTAAAGGTATGTACTCTGTCCTGACCCATGAATGTGTTTCTTTCTGCATGTTCATTAAATATAAATGACATGGGCAAAGGAACGTTGCAATTATTATTATTGTGGTGGGGGCCCAAAATATTTGACAAGCATTAAAAAAACAACGTTATCCACGCTTAATTACACCAAAACATACAACATCATATAGAGCGCTAACCAAATGCTTCTCCCCACTTTGCCACCCCACTCCCTCCCCCCCCACCCCCACCCCACCCTCACTCCCCACGAACACACACACATACACACAAACAAACACAAACTAATATATAAACAATAATAAACAATAATTCATATTTCTTTCAGGGATCCTTGCAGATGTTGCCACCTCCTGTCAAGTGACATCTCCCAAGTTTCAGCTCCGAGACTGAGCCTAGCTCTGGGTAAGCTAAAGCAATAAACTTTAGTATATTTGACCCCTGTGTAATGTGATATAGCTTAGGCTAATACTATGACACCAGTCATTGCACATTTTCATCAACTTAATTGTAATTAAACGCAATACATCAATATTTCGAGGCACCCCAAAGAGGGCAATTAAAAAAACCGTACCTAAGCTCTTACTAGCAAATATTAATATTTCGAGCCACCCCAGATAGGAAATTCGGGACCGTTTCTCCATACCTTAGGCTGTTCTTACTATCGAATACATTTCTATGGTTCTTTAACGTGGTTTGTATAAATGAAGATTTTAATAAGCTTGAGAATAATTAGATACCGATTTATTTGAGTGGCAGAACGCGCTTTGTACAGATGTAATTTATTCTCATTAAAGTAGCTATCCCACCAACAAAAGCCACAGTTTACAACATTATGTACACTGTGTCTAAACCTACTGACGAAAAAGTATATATATAACTTACATATTTTGAGAATCCAAACCCCTACATACACAATATAAACGGCTTTAACCAGCAAACCCCAAAAGTGGAGCGTCAAATTAAGAGTTACCAACTCATAATTCATTTTATGGATATTCAATCACAGGTATTCTAAGAACCTATTAATAAACCTATACTTTTAATAGGCACATACACATTGTTATATGACCTGATCACCTGGGCAGAGTTTCAATAAACGATTTTCTAGTGTAATTTTGTAGTTATTTGGCGGGATAGTTAACTTAAAAAAAAAAGCACTGTTATAAGGGAGTCGGCCAGGTTACAAAAACACAGATATATATGTTTTTTGTTTTTGCCTAACTATTGTCCCAGCTCATTGGGATACTTTACTTTCTTCTTTTTTTTTATATATATATTGTGAAATCCTATGGATACACGTTGATGATACAACGTGAAAGTTTCTCTATGATGTCAGTTTACATCGATATAAGACTGCCCCAGTTAAATTGCGCGTTACTGTTACACATAATAGGACAATAATACTTTAAAGGGACACAGCAATTTTGAAGATTTTGTCGAACATTAGCATTACAATTTATTAGTCCAGTATCATTTTAACTTTAAAACTGATTGCATATAATTAAATAAATAAAAAATTAAAACCTTTTTTTGTTCATTTCAGAGACGCATCATCTGATCTCGAGATGCCCTTCGTTCTTCAAATACCATTTGCAACCCTGAAAGACGTGTGGATTTAATCAAAAAAGTTGACAATACTGTGATCGCAAGATTCTGAACTCCAGGGAATATATTAATTTAATTAGGCCAAATCAGAAACGCGGTTATTTTTCTTCGACCATATGTGTTACACAGTGTATTCCTGTTACTGCGTAATGCCGCTTGAGATGTGTCCGTCTGATGGTGACTTCATTTAGACAATCCCCGAGAACTGAGCAGACGCTATTTTTTAAAGAACCAAAATGAACATAATTATATCTCACATAGACTATATATCATGTATATAATGTGTAAAGCTGTTAAAAAACACACCAAATGTACCGTATACAATGTCATACTGCTCACATTAAAACAACTTAGTTTGCAATATCTGGCATAATATTGAAGCAATTTGTTTGTTTGAATGGTGTTTTACATCAGATTAGCACATTTTAGGCCATATATGACTGTTGTTGTTTTTTTGTGATTAGAGGCAGACCACCCCATTTAAAGAGAGTAATTAAGTATGAAGTAAATTTCATTATTGTAGTCTTATTATAATAGATGTTTAGTTTATAAATATAAATAAAATATTGAATAGTATATTCTTCAGTTCAGTTGTATTATAAAAATGATAAACCCTCACCTAGATGATATATGTAAAAAAATGTTTCCATTTGCATATCTAAAACTGAAAAACTGCCTTTGGGGAACACAAGGTCATTTTAATCTATTTATCGTTTATTCAAGCTTTTGAAATAGATCTTTTGTAAATAAAAGGACACGTCAATCTTGAAGTGTACATCAAGCACTGAAATTAGTGTCTCGAAACATGATTTACTTTTTTTAGCATTATTCATCTGATAAAGCAACTGTCACTGGTCTAGCCTGGTAAAATAAAATGCATTGGGTTGAAGAGTGCATAACAAATATTCTTATGATGAATATATTTATATGAGAACTGAACACTTGTTTTTGTGTGTGCTTAGCATGGCAGACACTTAGGGATCACTTTGTCCATTGTCGTCCGTCCGTCATGCCTTAACCTGCAACCAGGAATGTGTATTAAACGTTGCTGCTGCAACATAACATGGATCATAAATTGAAAAGTATTTGACGCATGTTCATGAAACGTTATACATATGTTCATCTCAACTCGAGGAATGTTGTTACACATGTGCAAAAAACTCTGACTTTCTTCCATTTTGGCAGAGTTATGCCCTTTAATAAGACAAACCTTCAACCTTACACTCAAGTGATATGAAAACGCAACATGGGAATTTCCGCTATATATTGCATGTACAATATTCTGCTTTTAATCGAATGGTACATGGCTACGTAAGACCTTTCCTTTTGGAAAAAATACTAAAACAACAAATAATACAGCAAATAGTATTCCTTCAATGTTTCATTATTCACAAAGTACGCGTTTGGCTCAATCATGTGAGCAAACTTAAGATGCAACATTTTGCAAACTATTTACGTTAAATACAGTACTGAACTAGCTCAATTTTTCAAAGAGCTACTACAACATTTATGAAGTTCTTGTTACAAAGTGTAGTGTGATTAAAACGTCTACAACATCACAGTTGTGTCCTTTCTCTAGTTAATTGCAACTTTCTTTTTAAAAAACATCTTGGGATTTCTTTGGAATATTATGTGCAATTAAGTGTGCAGTATATACAATATATAGCGGAAATTCCCGTGTTGCGTTTTCATATCACTTGAGTGTACTTGGAAATAAGAACAAGTCAGGCCACACAAGTGTTTCCATGGAAAACACCTCTAGTTCAAGGTAGACTTAGTGACCGCTTTCCACTAATTAGTCCGGAGACTGATATTTTTATGTCTATACTATAGTTCGACATATTAAGCCGTTATATTTTTTGTCAAGGGACGGCGTGGCATAGAGTGGCGCACTTTAAACCCATAGAACCCGGGTTCAAGCCCCACCAGCGCCACTGAGTTTCCTCCAGTGTGTTCGTCATTTCCCTTTAGCCTCGTAAATCGGAAGTGGACATACATCCTTCTAGTATTCAAAGTTTATTTATCGAAGCATGTTTAATATAAACCAAGAGTAGGAGTAGAGCGGTTTCCCAGATTCCAATGAGACCTACCCTTCAGGACAAGATCCGCCTTATTTGTTTAGTCATGCGGGGTGGGTGGTGGTTAGGCCGGTGAGGGAAAGTCAAATAAATTGGACTGCAGCTTTGTTTTAATATTTTGACATTAAATATGGCTGCATATATGGTGATGCTCGCCAAATAAAAAAAATATAGCATTAACAAACCAGGGGTATATATAATCCGAGCCTTCTCTGACCTTACCAGACGTTTTTTGATCTGGCTGTGTACGCCTAATAAGTAACAACACAATAAAAATAGAGGCTTTTTAGGGCCAGAGAAGGCTCGGATTAGTACTATCCTACCAGATGGGCCATCAAAACGCACACCAAGAAATCGAACAGCTGTCGATCTGTTTAAATATGCTTCCTGTAGATGGTCACTGACGCTCGTTATACATTTTGACCGACAGTGCAGAGTCGATTTTTTTTCTTTTTAGCGTGTAATTTTGATAAAGAAATAACGTGATTTTCGTTACATGAAGCTCACGTCATGTACACGTCATATACAATATGAGCTTCAACAACATATTTTGAGCGCCTCCTTGTATTTAATTAAAAAAGAACACAAGTTTTATCAATTTTAAACGCATTTTAACAATGGCATCTCGAGTTATTTCCTCTCGCTTCGGAATTATCTCGCAATTTCTCGCGCAGTAAAGCTTCTAAAAGTCAATACAGCTGAAGATGACGAAACTTAAAGGGGAACTGAGATTTTAATCATGTAAAATTGTCACAATCTTCGAAATTACGTGTTTAAAAAAAAGAAAATGGCGGTCGTTTCACTTTTTTTGACGTTCACGGAAAATGACGTACAACTTTCCGTTATCATGTGTTGGTATGAAAAGTAGACGGCGGAGCTAAATAACCACTCTCCTTCCCACCTGCATGTATGATTAGATTCGCATCTGAGACCAAAATAAAAAGTATACGTACACTGTCCGATTTGCTTTACACATGGTCAGCTTCATTGTAGGATAGTCTGTCAACTGTAAACGACAAAAAGTCAGCACATTTAACACTATAATAACATTTTAACGAAAAAAAAATATTGTGAAATAGTTGTCGATTGATGAATGAATTTAATTACTATGTATGTATGGATGGATGGATGCGTGCGTGCGTGCGCGTGTTCGTGCGTCTGTCTGGTGTCTAACTTCGCTTTTAACCATCTTTCAATCATGTCACTGCGACCTATTAATTAGTTTGTAGCAGAGAGGGCAATGGTTTGTAGTGAGGCCACACTGGAATGCCGCGTTGTAGACGTATACTTCAAACAAAACAAAACAAACAACCTATATACAAGCAAAACGGTTGAGTCACAAGTTCTTCGAACATTTGTAAAGGTCCTTCCCAACTGCATGCATGTTTGTGCATGTTTGTGTGCGTGTGCGTGCGAACGTGCGCGTCTGTCAGTCTGTATGTCTGTCTGTCAACGAAGTAGATAGATAAATACGCCGATATATTAATTATTGATACGAATTCGGGGATTTTGGAACCGTTTAGTGTGTTTAATATATTTTTGAACTTGAATGAATAGAAAAGGATTGTGCTCGTCTGTTAGTTGCTCGTTAGTTTTCGTGGACTTAAAGGCTCGAGGATCTTAAAGGAATTGCCGCCTTTCATTTCTAAAATGTATGCAACTAAAATAAATATTCCTCAATCACCGCAGACGCAACTGGGATTATCCCTCAAACGATTAAAATAAGGATCGGCGTTTAAATTGCTACATGTGTTTCTCAAGCGCTCATATTGAATTGAACGGTATCTCTCACCCAGTATGAAGTATTTCGTTTTACGCAACAGAGCTCAATTTCAATTATAGTATGTTCTAACAATAAATTGAAACGGTCAATTTCGGAAAAATAGATCATTGCTTACATTGTATATATACACAAGTTTAGGTATTATGTAGGACATCGTATTGAGAGGTTTACACAACTCATAACGTCAATAAAGCCCGGATTTATCCCTATTATTATTTGCATAATAACAATAATTCACAAAATTATACTTCCACAATTATAATTTACAAAGTTATAACGTAATGTTAAAATATATATAAATAAATTGAATTTTAAAGGAAACACATACTACACGTACACACATAATACAACTACAATATAATAACGAAAAACAAAAATCCCCTGTTCCTAAATATGTTTTAACAATTCCTACACGTACCATATAAAACAGCCAAACGCTTTCTTAGTTAATTATATTAGGATATGTTGAAAACAAATTCTCACCTCGTTGTTGCCTATTAGCAAATATCCGACATCTGTTTGATGGATTTCCTTTGCGTTTGCCTATTTTAATCACATTATGGCGGACCACCTGCATTAAGGAAATGCCTGACAAGATATTATAACTCCCCTTTTAAATCATTTTATCACCATCTTCAGTTTTATATAAGCTGTTATGTCAAACCTGTATTGATTCAAAAGAAATACAGTGTCAGTAGATAAACAGTCTAGCGAACCGTGAACAAAACGCAATATTGCTTATTTACCACGAGGTTCCAATATTTCTCTATAAAAAAAATCAATTTATTGAGCGTTAAATTGTCCCATTCACATTTTATCCACCGATGTTGGATCTAAGGTGCTTTTGTGCAAAGCCTCGGTATTCACGACTTAACAAAAACAATTGCATAATGTAATGCTTGAGAGAAAGACGATGACACTGAAGATTTCTGTTAATAAATGATAATAAAATAAATATTTTTTTAAAACTTATTTTGTATTCATTATAACTGCCAATAAATGGTGTACAACTCTATACAGATTTGTAGTATTCGTAAAAGCGACGCCATTCTTAACGTGTCCTTATCATAAGCAATAAAGCAATAAACGAGTCGCTGTTGAGACTTGTAAATGTTCGGATTTCCCAACGCTAAATGGTCGATGAATAATCGTGTGTTTGTGTGTAGTTCTAAGGTTTATAGACCGTCCGCCAACTAACACGACAAGTTTCCCTGCCGCGATGGGCACAATAGAGTCTGGTCTGTTCTAGATGAGTGTGTAGGTAGATCTGGTGCTGCTGTGTAGTGTAGTCGTTTCTCTTGTAGATGTGTAGTGTTGTGTCGTTGCTGCTCTGTGTAGTTGTCGCTGTGGCGGTGAAGTGGTGGTCTGGTGGTCGAGGTGGCCTGCATCCGCTAAGGTGGTTGATCTACATCCGCTAGTGTGGTGTCCTACAGCCGCTACTGGTCGGGGGTCCTTGTGTTTGGGGTCACACCCATCACAGATGGCCCCTGCGCTGCAAGCATTATAAGACGGCTGTATTTCTCATGAATCCCTCTTCTGTTGTTAGACTACGGTCGAATGAAGTCTCGGCGTCGATCGCTAATTATCACTAACTATATACTGCTGCTGCTACTTCTACTCTGTGTTGGTTGATCTCAGCTCTGGCCCGCGGACTTCTGTCTGACAACTTCCAAGTTCTCTACTTCCGTCTGATGATGAGTGCCTTGATGGGGGCGCATGGGACTTCTTCACTATTAGTCAAGTGACACTCAGGCTCCTGAACCGAGACAAACCAGTTCAGAAGTACCAGTGTGTTAGTCACTATACGCGAATATAGTAATTCACACCACCAGTAATGTTGTATAGGGCTGGCAAGGCGACCCCTATACAAACACCATGAGTGTCACCAGTGCCCTCTCCGCGACGTGAACGCTGTGAAGAACAGGAGAAGGTCGATGAATAATCGTGTGTGTGTGTGTAGTTCTAAGGTTTATAGACCGTCCGCCAACTAACACGACAAGTTTCCCTGCCGCAATGGGCACAATAGAGTTTGGTCTGTTTCTCTTGTAGATGTGTAGTTTTGTGTCGTTGCTGCTCTGTGTAGGTGTCGCTGTGGCGGTGAAGTGGTGGTCTGGTGGTCGAGGTGGCCTACATCCGCTACGGTGGCTGTCCTACATCCGCTAAGGTGGTGTCATACATCCGCTAGTGGTCGGGTTCTCTGTTTGGTGCCACACCCATCACAGTATGACCCCTGCGCCGCACACACCGCCCGATGTCTGTGTCACCCTTAAGTCTTCTGTGGCTCGTGAAACACCACGGTAGAATGTGGGCTTCCGCTGATTTGTAATAGCAGTGTATCGATGATATAACAGTATATACTAAAGCGAAAAAGAAACGCCACTCAGTAATTGTCGCTATATATTGTACGTACAATATACTGCTGTTAATCGAATGGTTGGCTATCTTTCCTTTCGGGAAAAAAAACACTAAAGCAACACATAATACAGCAAATAGTATTCCTTCTAAGTTTCATTAGTGACCTAGTACGCATTTGGCTCAAGCATGTGTGCAAACTTAGGATGCAACATTTTACGTTTAATACAGTAACTGAAACGGCCGAGAAATTTCTGAATTTCTTGTTACAAAGTGTAGTGTAGTTAAAACATCTACAGCATCACAGCTGTGTCCTTTCTCTAACTAACTGCAACTTTTCGTGTGTTTTTTTTACAAAACATCTTGGGATTTCTTTGGAATATTATGTGGTATTAAGTGTGCAGTATGTAAAAAATATAGCGGAAATTCCCGAGTTGCGTTTCTTTTTCCTCCAGTATATAATACTTTGAACTTGATGATTATGATGAAAAATAATAACTAACAAGTTAGTTGTACTAAATAAAAAACTTGGTTAATAATTCACTGTTTGAGAATAAAAATAATACCAAAACACAACTAATTAAAAAAACCTGCTTTTATGAAGAAAAAGAAGAAATTTTATTGACTTAAACTATTACATAGTTTTTCATCATATAAATACACATTTACAAATATAATTTAAACACATTGACAAGATTAGTACAATTTCACCTATTTATAAAATATTGTGTGAAAAAATACAAATAACACGAATGAAAACACAAACACAAAAAAACAAAAAAACAATTATATATATATATGGAGTAAATATAATGCATTACAATAGAACGACTTTTATATCGTGAGGATGAACGAGCTTGTACGTTATTTATCATGGTACGTCTTAAAGAAAATGCTTCTGAAATGTATTTGCTAAAATTAGTAACTTATTTTTTGTTAGACGACTGAAGGAGAGAAATCATTTAAACATGCTTGGCCTTTGTATGTAATATCGTTTGATATATTTACATCTGATTGTAAAGCTCACCAAAAGGCCTATTGTCTGGGGCGCTTGTTTTAGCCAAAGGGTTTTTGGTCTTTTAAGATAAAATTAATAAACTACCTAAATAAGTTGTATGTCAGTGAAACAGACATTTTTAGTGGTAAATAAAAATACCTTACTTTTCAAGATCGGTTGAGAAATAAAAATTTCGTGCGCGATATTTGTTTTTGATGGAGCATTTTAAATGCAACATTTTTGCTGCATGAAAAGTTTGAAAAAATATTATTTTTAGAAATTTTATCTAAAAATGTTTTTAAATTGTTGTATATTAGTAAATTAAGACACCCTGAAAGTTTTGTAGCAAAATATGAAGGCTTACTGACGTTATTTGAAATTTCTTAATTTTCTGCTGTTCCACCAACAAGGAATTTACATAGGAAAAGCCAAATCAAAAAATCATTTTGGCTGTAAAATATTTATTTCTCAACCGGTTTTCAAAATTAAAGTAGTTTTATTTACCACTAAACATGCCAGTTCTAATGATATACAACTGATGTGAGTATTATTTAAATTGCTTAAGTTACTGCAGAAAAACCTTTAACTGAAACAAGCCCCCAAACAATAGTGCCATAGGGCGAGCATAAATAAAAACTCTAATAATAATAATGATTGTTTTATAAGCAGGCCATATTAAGGTTAAAATGGAACTCGTCCTCAATATCGTTATTGTTACATATTTGACAAATCCTTTCTTTCCTTTCTAGTCGTTCGCACGAATACCTCCCTGTTTCGATCCTTAAACTATAAGCGGACGTAAATACTGCGATCGCGCCTTGTATGCAATACATCTAAATAAGTATCATATTCAAAACGATGCTTTACAGATTTTTACAGCGTCAATACTCAATTAGTTTCCAGGTCGGATGACCAGTTTTTAATATAACTATAAATCAATTGTTGCTTGGATAGCTTTATAACGTGTATGGGATTGAATGGGATCAAGCCATGCGTACATAAAACCACTAGTATTCAGTAATGACTTGACTTTTGAAATCCAATTATTTAATCCCCGTTCACAGTCGTTTTTTGCGCTTTCATATACATACTTTATAATGACATTCTCAGTTGTAATCGCTCTTAGACAGTATTTAATGATATTAACATGTCTATTTATATATAATGGATAACGGCCTAATTCCCCATACACACCCGCATTTCTTGTCGATAATTTTATACCGAGTATTTGTTTATAATACTTTAAATGTATCCTTTCAATTTCCTTGGATTTAGTAAAACCCCACACTTGACTGCCGTAATTAAGAATAGACCTTACAAAAGCATCAAACTATTGTAAAGCTGTTTTCGGATTTAACTCGTATTTCTTAATATGTATAAATAAAAGGTTCATAGCTGTAAGCGCTTTACCGCATAATGCTTGTTGGTTAAAGGTGAAATATAGCGTGTATTTTGAGTATATATTCGGAAATATACGTATGTACTATACAATATTTTCAAATCTTACACTTATTGGTTGTCCCGTTTGCTCACAGTTGCCAATTTTATCCCATAGCGCACACGCTTCGAGTTTCGCCCTTTTTGAAGACAGGTAAGTGACACGTGATCCTGTGACGTCATTGGTACCAAACGATTTGCGGTGTCGCATTGAGTTGTATAGTATTGTCTATGTAGGATTACGTTTTATGGTACTTGTTAAAAATGCCGTGTGTTGTTGCTGGGTGAAAAAGTTTGCATAAAGAAGGACAAGATAATAACCTAAGTTTCTTTCGTTTCCCTGATCGAGATAATGATATATTAAGATTTGAAGTGTGGGTAGTCGTTACCGAAGAAAATCGCCCGACTCGTCGAGAAAGTGGGAACCTACGAAAGACGCGCGAGTTTGTAGCAAACATTTTGAGTTGACTTCGTGGGAAGTCCATCCTTTGGTTTCATTATCTTTGAATTTGGAGAACAAAAGGCCATGCAGATTAAAATCAACAGCGGTACCAACGATATTCGACTATAAAAATGAGAAGTGCATAACACCGCCGTCTCCAAGCAAGTTGTATTCGTCTATTCGACCGGCGTTGAGGAGGAAATTCATACATGAAGTAAGATTGAAATTTATGTTCAATTATCTTAGCACCTCATCGGGTATACGTATGATAAATTGAAGAAAGGTGTATAGTCTTAGATCTTTATATTCACCGTGAATGTTTAGCTGTTGAATTAGAAGCATGCGTCTTTACGTGAATCACTGACGAGTTGACGGCGCTAATATTATGTAGCCGTCTTTTTTTAAAAGATTGCTAAGAACGTTCAGCATATAAATTTAAATGAATCCGGTGAAATAAACACTGTGTCTTTGTTTCCAAATTTTAATTTTAATAATTTTAAATTATACACTCTTTTCTGCCAATAGTATTATAGATATATATTATCAACATATATAGGGCTATGGATTTGAAAAAAAAATACAAAATGTTTCATGGATATTTATTACAAGGCAGAAAATTAATAATATTACTAGCTTTTATATTAATTCAGTAATTTTTTATGGCAAAGCAACAACAATAACGCCTCTTAGCTCGTGCAATAAGTAAAACAAGTATAATAGAATAATATACTTTATATTATGGTAATTTGATATATTTGGTCTGTTTTCGATGTCTATATCGTTCTCATAATACATTTGGCTATATTATTTAAATCATAGTATTTTTCTCTCTTTGTGCGCGACAAATATCATGTAATATATCCGTCTTGTGCAATACGCGTCTGCCCTCGGCGGTATTACACCGCTCAAGTAATTGCAATAAACAGGAAATATATCATAAAACTAGGTTTCCCTAAATGGTGCGTGCTTTTGTGATATACCGACGTATGTACCCAAATTAGGCTACACTTCAATAGTGCACCGCAATATTTTATTAGTCTGTATTGATATTTGGGGGCACGTGGAGACTAGAGAGCGTGTCATATTGCAAACACCGCTCCTAGAGTGTTTGGTGTTGATGGCGACTTATGGCAAATATATAATACTATAGAAATTATGGCGCCGAAATTATATGCCGTTTCATTTATTATTGTTTTTATTCATTTTTTATCAATTATGGATACTATCTAATAAATATATTTGTTCCATGTCTACTTATCGGCAAAAAAAATCTGAAATCGTATTACCATAGAGTTACATACATATATATCCATGTATTAATGTATAGGTATAGACCAGGTCCATTCATTCGGAATATACTACATTTCACGGTTATTGTGTATGTACCAAGATATTGCAGTGTTGCGGGTGACTTATTGTCAGATTTCGATGAAAACAATGTTTACGTTGTTGTTTTTTTGTTGTTGCTGTAAGTGTATAAATACGCTATTTTGTTAGATTAGTGAATAGTTTAATGAACCACTGAACGTAACGAATGACATGACACGATAGTCTTTACAAGCTCTCCATTTGCACCTGCACCGCGTACGACTTCATCATCAGTTGATGAATCCGATGTATTTTCGTCCTCAGACACGTATTCTGGCTCCAAATCGTAAGGTTGCACATGGTGTAACCGTTTTATCACGGGCATTTCCTCTGACATCGCTTCATTCTCACATTTTCACACAAGTTATACTGTTTTGCGTTCAGTCCCAATGTAAACAAAAAATAGTTTGTTCCCAATGACGTCATTTCCGGTAATTCGCGCAAGAGTTTTTTCCCTTAGATTTTTTTCCGATTTTTTGGCTATGCCTGTTCGCCTTTTCGGTTTTTATCTTTAAAAACATATTTTCACTAAACATACATCAATAGCATAGTAAACATCGTATTTATAATGATATTTAATACTTAAAAACATATCAACAACGGATTTGTTGATTTAGGATAAATTTCATCTTTAAGGTTAAACGACCCTGTATAGTTAAACACGACTCCTATGTAGTTAAAATCATCGACCAATTCGAGCATGGTACCGTTATAAGACCAGTATATAAGATAATTCTGATTATTCCTCTTTTTCGGAAACCACCACTTTAGACTTATCAGTGTTTACCTCTAGACCCCATGTTTCACATAGTTATTTAAGTTATTTAAACTACTTTGAAGATCTTCTATACTCGTACCTCAAAGAACCATGTCATCGGCAAAAAGCAAAAGAATAAGAGATATATCATTAACAGAGAGTCCGTTTTCAATACTATTATACAAATACAGCTCTAGGTCTTCAAGGAAAGAGAGCATTATCGGTGAGATTATCTCCCCTTGCTTTAGTCCAACTGTTATATCAAAAAAATCAGAAAATTAACCACAGTGTTTAACACAGCTTTTAACAATGTCATACATGGCTCGAATAATTCTAAGCATTTTGCCATTAATACCTAATTTATATAATTTCAACCAAAGTGCATTTCTACCTTTACCATTTAATATATTTTCAATGATATTTTGAGTATCTATCGTAGATTTTGTCTTTTCTGAATCCAAACTGGGCATCAGATATTTGATTATTATTGTCACATCATTTATCAAATCGGTTCTTTTTTCAACACGCTTGATAACAGTTTTTCCCATGCTACTGACCAGCGGTTATACCTCTTTTAATTATTCGCATTGTTTTTATCTCCCTTTTTGAGTAAAGCTACTATAAAACCTTTTGTCCACTCTTCTGGGAAAAATCCAGAATAAAAAATCACGTTGAAAATATCAGTTATATGCCCCGACAGAGTATATATCAGTAAAATATTCGTTCAATAATTGTCGTCGGCGCCGGCTTTATTCTTACTTAGAGATTAAATCGCTGCCTCTACTTCCGGTATAGTTGTAGACATGTCTAATTCGTGAAACAATGGGATCATTATCGTCACAATTATGGTTATTATTAAAAGAGTCCGCTTCGTTTTTATGTTCTTAGGGGCATATATCGAGCCTATTGTATTTGGGGAGTGGGAGTGGGGCGGGGGAGAGAGAATTTTTATAGGTAATTGTAAATCACTGTTAGCCATACAATTTCATGAGCAAAGTGTGATATTCAATTTTTCTTCAGATTATGAGGCTCACCCAATAAAGCATTTGTGACCAGTTACAAATAATAACACATTAAAGAAAGTTGTATATTTATTGTTGTGCTATGATTTTTGATAAATTTTCTATTAAAAACTAAATTATGAACATATTATTTCTTCATTGATTTAAATTACAAATAAGCAATTCTTACCCTCAATATAGCAATGCTATACAAATAAAAAACTAAGAGCGGGCCTCAATTTATATACCCGAGTTGATCAGCCATAAAGCTTGCTAGCTGTAAACGTTCAAGCTTCCCATGCTTTTTCAATGACCAGGTAGCGTTGGGAAATGTGCCCTTAAAAAGTCGCAAAAATATGTATGAAACTCCTCTAATGTGATGTCAGTATTGATTTGTTGTTTTTTTTCTAATAAAAAGCTTCGAAAAAACACGTGGTTTTGAATGTCGCATATGTTCCAATTCTTTCATTTGCTTATATTTGTATGCTCGTCTTTTTTCTTTGGTACTGATTTTATAGCTAGTCTTTTTGGCATCAAGTAAGACTAGTTCTATTTAATACACTTGAATTATTCTTATTGAACAAATATAACGCCTCTTTATATAATTGATTAGCCTGACGACAATCATCGTCAAACCATTTGTTTGTGTCTGTCCGAGCTTACAGACTGAAACCCATTTGTTTTTTCGAATAACGGGTCACAAACCTCTTTCAATAGGCAGGTAAAACTCGAGACTACGTTATTACAACATAACAACATAAACTTTATTACTCTCAGGCATCAACATGGTGCAAACATGAGGAACATGTACAATACAATACAATACAATACAAACAACATTATTAAACAGTGTAACTATTGACCGACATAAACAATATATTTCAATTTGTAATTATGGTCGAGAGTCGGGAGGGGGTAGTGGGGGTGGGGGCAAGGGGTAGGGGGGCAGTCACAATGATATTATAAATAATTACATGTCTACATAGAGACACATACCAGTATTTCGTAAACATGATATATATTCGGTACGCGTCTTATACTATTAATATTGTCTTCCTTTAGTGGTTTTC
This sequence comes from Cyrtodaria siliqua, assembly GCA_037043455.1. Lineage (NCBI taxonomy): Eukaryota > Metazoa > Mollusca > Bivalvia > Adapedonta > Hiatellidae > Cyrtodaria > Cyrtodaria siliqua. The sequence continues at coordinate 127,825 of JAWPHD010004191.1, read as the reverse complement.
AAAAATACTTCTAGCGTCGACAATTGTGTCATCCTTGTGGCATTTAATGAAATCCTCCTTTTCCCATCTTGTTATCTCCCTTCTATCATAGTTGGTGAAGAAACCCCAGAAACATGGAGAACAAGGGAGAGTTATGGACATGTATGCGTAGAGTGAACAAAGAGGGGAATAATGAAACAGAGGGTGAAACAATTATAAACAGAACAAAAAAAAAAAAATGAACAAAAACAAATACAGTAATGGAACGGTATAGTAATTCTTTGTGCTAAAGAATAAATAAATGCATCCTTTTATATGCAAATTAGATTACGTTCACTGAGAAGAGGCTAACGTTGACTTATCACGGTTTGCACGGAATTTGTTTTCATGTTGGTAGAATACAAATTTATGAATGAGGGAACTTGTTTAGTAGTAAAGCGTGTGTTTCGAAATGTGATGTTTTGACGGACTTGTGGATCAAATTGTTGTGATTATAACAAGAACGGAGCAATTCGGGAGTTATTCACGTGCTTTATACACGTGCTTTATGTAATAGAGGTAGACACTTGTGATCAAGACACTTCGTTATGGATATAATTGGATTACATGAAGCTACATTTGTGTGAGTACCATTGCTTTCAATTAACAGTTTCTTGAATGTTAACATGATTTTTTTTTTTTTTTTTTTTTTAAATAATATTAATAATATAATACTTTTTTTTTCTATAAAAATTACTAATACTATTTAAGCAATAAAATGATATTCAAATATTAGCACAAATGTACCGTCAGTAATACCAGAATGGTCTCCGTAACACAGAACCTGATCGTACAAAAACGATAGGATCTGGTTATCGTGATATTAATAACGGCCAGTCAAACAATTTTAAAAGTGGAAATATGTCCTTTATTTATCTTTCCTGCGAAAACGATAGTAGGTAAGATATAAAAAGGAGGTTTTCACACCTTAAAACTATTTACACATATGAAGTGACAGGTAGTCTAATAATTATATTTAAGGTATTTACACGGGAACACATTCGCGCGCATTTACATGTTCACATACAGGCAGTTAGCAATATAACTTTTCTCTAATGAACGGTTTTTAAAATCATAGATATAAATTTACTTAGTTTAAAAAGTGTTGATTCTGACTTCGATGTTAGTAGGGATTTAAAAGAATGCAAGTTTGGATTTAAATATTGAGACTCAATAAATGTCTCCCTGGTTGTATTAAAATGACTACATTTAAGCAAGTAATGGTACTCGTCGGCGATTTCGGTGCTAGTGCATAAATGACATGTGCGATTTTGAACCAGAGTACCATCCCATCTGCCAGTTTCGATTGGGAATCGATGATTTGCGGTTCTAAATTTGAAAAGGATTTTGCAAAGAGAAATTGGTAAAATTTTGAAGTAGTTTTCGAGTTCTAGGCTTTCTTTAAAAATGCTATATGATAACCCTTTGTTAGATAGCGTTAACTGGTGATTCCAGTCTTGTTTGTATTGATCAATAAGTATCTGTTTAATGTTTTTGCTGATAGATTTATGTTGTATTGTGGATTGATGTTGCCACAGGTCATTTCTCCCTGTAGCGTTTAGGATGCGTTGTATATGTGCAATCCATTTGTATTCATGGTTTTGATTGTTTAACATAAGTTGGTAGGTCATGTGGGAGTATTTACTTTGTTTACCTGTAATTATTCTATTCCAAAAGCCTAGCATGCGACTTTTAATGATTATAGAAATATCGTCCTAACTCGCCGTATAGCATATAAAGTGGAGTATTTTTTCTAGATTTTGTTATTTTCCTGAGGAAATCTTTATGCACTTTTTCTATAATATCAAGGTTTTCATAGCCCCATATCTCCGATCCATAAGTTAAGATGGGGACAATAGTATGATCAAATAGTTTTAAAGTTAGATCGATTGGTAAATCAAGATTGTTGACTCTCATATACAAAAGATGTAGTGCTTTAGTTGCTTGCTCTACAACATGCTTTCTGGCTGACAAAAAAGATCCATTGCTACTGAAGAGGGTTCCAAGATATTTATATTTGTTAGTAATTTCAATTTGTATACCGCCTATATCGAAAGAGTAACGGGTTGTGTTTCTAGCTCCAAATATGACAATTTGAGTTTTGGATATATTTACCTTTAACTTCCATAAATTACAGTAATCATGAAAGGCAGTTAGGCTATTTTGAAAATCTATTGGGGACTCGGATAGGATTATTGTGTCATCTGCATATAATAACACGAGTAGTTTGAGCCAATTGTGGGCATCTTGATGGTTATTTATTTCAATACCTTGACTTCCACTTATTAGCAAATGTGATTCTAGATCATTTAAGAAGATTGAGAATAAAACCGGGGATACATTTTCTCCTTGTCTTACACCCGTTTCACAAGGGAAAAAAGTGGAGGTTACACCTCCTTGTGACACACAGGACTTAATATTTTGGTACATACTGTATATAACTTTAAACAATTTACCATTTATAGAAGTAGATAAGAGTTTTTGCCATAAACCCGTTCTCCAGACTTTATCAAAAGCTTGTGAGAAGTCCACAAAGGCACAGAATAACTTCTTTTTATTTTTTTAAGAATTTCAATAAGGGAATTAACGGCAAACATGTGATCAGCACATGAATACCATTTTCTAAAGCCCGCTTGATTTTCCTTAAGTAATCCATATTCATCGAGAAAGTTATTTAGTCTAGAGTTTAGAATGGAGGTAAACAGTTTCCCTAAACAGCTTAGTAGTGTTATTGGTCTATAGTTGCTTGGGTCATTTTTGTCACCTTTGTTTTTTATATACTGCAAAAATTGTACCTTCCAGCCAGCTATTTGGCATGCAACCGGCATCTAATATTCGATTAAATAATAATGTATAGATTGGTAATAATATGTCTTTTGTAGATTTGATAAATTCATTAAGTATTTTGTCCGAAGGATTTGGTGCTTTGGAGTTATTCAACGGGGATATGTTTTTAGCAATTTCGTGTTCAGTTATAGGACAATTTAGCATCTCTTCTGCATTTTCTAGTAGTTCATCAGGTATGTTTATGTCTGGGTCTATTTCCGGGGCTGAGTTTACATTTTTGAAATATTCATATAGTTTATTTAGGGATGGTGTTGTTGTTTTGGATTTAGATTTAATACTATTCAAGAACTTCCAGTATTACTTTGGGTTAGCGGATTGTATTTGTCTTAATTTAGTCGTTTTATTGTGTTTATACTGGTTTATATATAGATTCATGGTGCGTTTGTACTGTTTACTAGCGTTATTTAATCTAGTTTTGTTCGTCTCGTTTTTTAGTTTTCTGTAACTTTCACGTGCGTCATTATAATTTTGTCTCGCTTGATGACATTTAGGGCCATACCACGGTCTGTTATTTGAGTGTGTGTAGCGTGTTGATTGTTTTGGTAGTGTTTTGTTAGCAGAGTTAGATAACAACTTCGTTATTTCATCATTGATGTGGTTTATGGAATCTGCTGTTTGTGGGTAGTTTTGTAATTTTAGCAATATTTCTTGTAAATGAGTTGAGTCAATATTATTTAGAAAATTATTTTCTGATCCTTGTTTCCACTTAGTTTGATTTGCATTTTCACGAACATTATGTTCCGACTGTATTTTAAAATTGTTTGGCTTATACTTAAAAGACCATCGTAAAATAGAATGGCCATCAGAGAAAAGAGGGTCTGTATCAACAATTTCAAAATCAGTTATAAACTTAAAACAGTCGGCAGAAGCAATAGTATAATCAATAACAGATTTACCACGAAATGTATATTGACCTATATCTTTATCATTACCAACTCTACCATTAACAATGAACATATTGTTGTTTTTGCATAAATCTATTAACACATATCCATTGGGGTTTGTTTTTGAATCTTGAGACACTCTTTTAAGTGGAATGTTTAAGTTTTCTAAAATCGACGATTTGTTAAAAAAAGCATTAGTTTCGTCATCAAAATCAAACATATCAGCTAGGTAACTGTCAGCAGGAATAAAATCTGATAAATGTGACGTACGGGCATTGAGATCGCCAGATAATATAACAAATTTATGGATACTACACATATTAGTAATTTCATTTTCAAGACTGTTAATTTCATCTTCATTTAAAAATCTAGATCTCTCAGGGCATACAACACCGAGCATAATGTCTTCATCAGTGTTTGTCAATTGTTTACATATTTTTAACCAAGAAATATATTCACAGTCAGAGTTAATATGTTCAGTATTGCAAACGATATCATCCTTTATATAAATACCAACGCCACCAGATTTCCTGATGTATTCTTGCTGTCTGTGTTTACCTATAAATTGATAACCTGATATATCAACTATATCTGTACTGTCAAGGTTGGTTTCCGTAACACACATGATATCATATTCACGTATCATTTCAACAAATTCTGGGTAGTTAAGTCTGCGTTTTAGACCTCTAACATTTAAAGTTGCAAATTTAATAGTGGTGTCATTCGCTTGAGGGACTTCCCCCCTAAGGTCCTAGTTAGCGTCTGGTGGTTTTCGGTTCTGACCAGAAACTGGTGAATCAGTGTGATCCTGTGACCATGGTCTGAAACTGTCACTATGTTGCGATGAACTGATTGAACGTTCATGTCGGCTGGGTGCTCTTTCGCGGTCATGAGTTTCTTGTCTTGTGGGCGAACGAGGTGAGCGGCTTGCCGATGACTGTTGGTCTGTATTGCTCGCTTCGTCAGGTGCACCCGCGGTATGGGTTTGGTCCGACTGCATCTGAGTGTGTGTATCTTCGTTGTCAAGACTGCTTATGATTATCTGGGACTCAGGTGAGCGATCAAGCCTTTGCGTACTCATGTCACTATTCGTGGAATCCGACTCATTGTTGTCATTTATAGTTTGCTTAGGCACGGTGTACTGATTGTATTGCCTTTCACTGGCTTGACCTACATGTGCGCGTTCAAAAGTAGTTGTATCGATACGACTGCCACGCATGATTTGGTTCCAGTCAGGAAACATATCGCGTATTGTTCTGCCATTCATGATGATTTTTGCAGGGTAGATAATGCTGACTTTGCTATCAGGGTTTTCTTGGCGGAGTTGCCTATATTCTGCCCAAATCTCTTTACGGGCTTTGGTGATCTCAGGGGGATAATCACGGCTGATGCCAAACGAAGTATTCTTGAGTCTGTACGCACTCGATAAAATATATTCTGTGTCTTGATAGTCCCTAAATGCCACAATAATATGTCGCTGCATACCAGCAGTGAATCTTTCCAGCCTGTGAGCCCTGTCAATTACTAGGGATGTGTCAATGCGTAGCATTTCTCGTATAAAGTCGGTGATGGTTTGTTTACAATCTTCGAGTCGGTTTTCGGGAAAACCTTTGAATATAAGATTCTTGCGTCTTGCACGGGCTTCTATATCAATCGATTTGTATTCAAGGAGAGTGATTCTGTCTGCGTGTGATTTAACAACAGATTCTACTGCCGACACTCTGGCCTGTACACTTATTGCAAAGTCAATTTTCTGTTCTATGACCTTGACCTTGTGTTCGTTCATTGCCATTTTTGATAGTATCAAAGTCAGTTTATCATCATTAGACATGTCACTATAATTTGGTGGTTCAAATGTGTCATACGGTTCGTTGCTCTCTCCACCAGTGCTAATACGTTGGCGTTTGCTACGTACATGGGTAAAATCATGGTCACCACCACCTTGCCCTTGCTGTGTGAAAACATCGTGGTCGCCGCCATTTTCTGCAACGTCACGTAACACAGCAAAATAATTATTGTCTGACCGGTAATCATTTGAGTTGAAATGTCTTGCTCCTCGCCCTCGAGGGGTCCAACTGGTACCTCGACCCCTTGCGCTAGAACCTCGCATGTATGTCCCTGCGCTATATGTAGCCATAATCGACCTATTTACTTACTAAATAAATGAATTTGTTGCAGCGTTTCAGAGCACTAAACTGTCCGTCGGCCATTAGTCACGTGTTGCATTAAAAATATTCGATAATTAAAGCTATTATTTGGTATTCGTTTACACATAATTAACCTGAAAACTGCAACTAAATTCCAAACTCTCATTACATTAAAAAAACAAAAACATTTGTTTTAATTACTTTTATAACACAGTTATACATTTTTACAATGCTAAAGAGCGTCGTTTATACATTTTTAAAAGTGCGTTGCTAATGTGTGCTGTAGCATATCACAGTCAATTAAGAATGTTAAATTTCCAGTTGATAAAAACAGCCAAAATCTGTTTCAGCTTGATATTATGCATTAAAAAGTTTATATCTAATATCGGAATAAAACTCGCAGTCAATCAAAAAATGAGTTTCATCCTCAATTGTTGACTTGTTACAATATTTACAAACTCGTTCAGGGACAGGTGTTTTCTGTCGAGTATATCCCCTGTTTCAATTGCTAAGGGAAGAATAAAGACAAGGGCGTAGTAATGATTTTTAGGTTGTACGCACACAAATAAGTTAAACATCGTAGATGCGAATGTTTTAGAGTCGTGTTGTATCCACCCCTGCACCCCTACCCCAACCTCTCTCAGATAATGCAAAATAAGCCCGCTGCCTTTATATGTATATACATTTTTAAAACGACACGAAATCATACCAAAACAGTAAAAATAAAAGTAATTTAGGTATGCATCTAGGTGAATAGAAATATTAAGTAATTCCCTTAGCCAGGGCCGTTGGGGTGCGTTTCTTATGGAAAATTTTGTTTGTAAGCGTGTTTTGTATGCCCACACACGACGAAAGAAATGAAAAACGAATGTTGAAAATAATGCATTGAAAACGCGTCATTGCAGCATTTTCAGTCATTATTGTCACCCTACCAAACCTACCCCCTCCATAGAAAAGTGAGTACAAAATAATTGAAAAGTAAACCTTTATTTAGATTGTACAAGAAATACAAAGAAACTCATCAGATTACAGCATTTTCAGTATATGTATATATATCTAATTTTCTTGGGGGAGGACTCCACCCACCTCTCATACAAACAATGCGTGAGAGAGCATCAGATTGCAGCGCTTTAGGTATATGTTTTTATTCAAGATTTCTTAGAGGAAGCTATCCCCCAACTCACACCACACCACCCCATCCCGCCCACCCACTTCGACTCAATTACGCGCACCCAATTTCAGGCCTGATAGTATACACTATTATATCTTTGTTTAACTTGTATTGATGATGACAATGCTCAGCTTTGAATGAAGTAGTTTATAAATATTGTCTTTGTTTCTGTTACCATATATCATGTATATCAATCTCATTAAAATCAGACCCTCTATTACTCTACGATACTCTGCGCTGTAAGCGAAGAGTATCAAGAGTATCAAAGTGTAATTAGGATTTGATGTTGAGGAGATTAAAATATAAATCTACTTATGATAACACTAGTATAGCTTGACGACAACTATAACTTATTCGTGTTGTAATTATTTAAATGTTGAAGTTTGAACTCTGAAGTCTGAAGTGTGAACTCTGAAGTCTTAAGTCTGAACTTTTAAGTCTGAAGTCTGATCTCTGAACTCTGAAGTTTGAACTCTGAAGTCTTAACTGTGAAGTCTGAAATATGAACACTGAAGTATGAACTTTGAAGTGTGAAGTGTGAAGTTTTAAGTCTGAACTCTGAAGTCTGAAATATGAACTCTGAAATATGAACTCTGAACTCTGAATTCTGAAGTTTGAAGTGTGAAGTGTGAAGTATGAAGTATGAACTCTAAAGTCGGAGTTGAAGTGAATTAAATTACCACGAATAAGTTTTCGTTGTCGCCAAGCTTTTGTAGAGATCTATATTTTATATGCAAAGGCAATACTCTGAATACACCGACACACTTATGCCAGTGTTTTTTTTTGCTTTATTGTATTATTGTAATAGTATATAGGCCTAATATTTGCAAAGATTTCTGTTCTAACGAGATACTGGGGTACGGATCTACTGTACAATATGTTAATACAATACAGTGGATGCCTTACTTTTCATATTAATATATTTCTTATTATTTTCTCGCAAGTTAAATAAATGATGTGTTAATCATAAAAATCTTGTTGTGTTTAGTATCATTATTTGTCTTACGATACATGTTTGTGGAATCATAGTCTCTATCCCATATTATAAAATACACAGAGAATAATAAATGTGTATTTTCATATCACATCCTATATCAGGCCTGAGACGCCATATCAGCCCGAGAGCTTTAGCTCGAAGGCTGATATGGGTCGAGGAAATGATATAGGGTGTGATATGAAAATACACATTTTTTTATTCTATTTATCATATACTTCAGCTTTGTCGAAATATCAACTTCAGCTCACTCACTACGCTGTTTTCCAGGGAGAAAAAAAACAAAACTTTTTTTGTTAATAGATCTAGTCCATTCTTATGTGCTCGTGTCTGTCGTCTAAGTTGTACACAACATTTTTTTCCGAAACTTTATTGAAAATGAATTCCATTGAATTTGACATTTTCTCATCAAGATGAATAGTCATAAGTGGTTATTTCATCCACGGATAATGATTCTATAGCCAATAACAGGATGTAAGTAACTAATGAAAGGCAGACGACAAACCATAAGCGTGACAAATCGTATACAATCGTAACTAATCGGTTATTTCCGTATCACTCCGGTAAAAGGATCGAGATGAACATTCGGTATTTTCCGTGATATGACATTTTTATTTTACCTTTTTATGCGTGTGATAAAGCTTTATTGCCGGCAACTAAATCCTGATGGATATGACTTGATAGGTCTGTGTTGTATCGTATATTCAAAAACAACGTATTTATAGGGAAGTATATGATAAATCTCTAAAAACAAATTAACAACACAATTTGATTTCATGGATATATATGTAGATCTATGATGATTTAACTGTGATCATATCATATCAACGGCGTACACATATATACTTGCAATGCTGCAATCTTATGAGTTTTCAGAGTATTTTTGTAACATTTGTTGTTTAATTTTTTCGTACCCGTTAACGATACAACGATAACCTATTCCTGTTGTATTTATTTTAATGTGTAAGTATGAAGTCTGAAGTCTGACGTCTCAAGTTTGAAGTCTGAAATTTGAAGTCTAAGCCTGAAGTCTGAAGTCTGCAGTTTGAAGTCTGAAGTCTGAAGTCTGAAGTTTGAAGTCTGAAGTCAGAAGTTTGAAGTCTGCAGTTTGAAGTCTGAACTCTAAACTCTGAAGTCTGAAGTCACCACCGGTCTTTCGTAGTTAGATGCTATAGATACTTTTCTTTGAGAAATGTACAAACTAACGCTTCGCCAAGGTTCATGTTGAATGGACCCAGGACCGCTTCCCCGCTATCAAGTGGATTACCAGGACCAGTGAACGGAGAACGTTTCTGGGGGGAAAATATGTGATTTCCAATGACAGAGATATAGTTCCAATGCTATGGAGATAGCACCAATGACAACTTATGAGGATGTCATTTCTTACTATTGCGTGTGACTTTAATCTTGTTTATAAACACAATTTGCGTTCCCAATCTATTGTTTGCATCAACTTTCTATTCGTTTTGTGTCTGTAATAGTAATCTGTAATAATGTACCCACTCACCACGGTATCCACGTCCTTCGGCTCATGTCGGCTAAAACAGGTGCATACATGTATTGTGTATACAGTTCCGTTTACATATCTCTGCAAATTATTCTGGAAGAAAAGTTATAACTAACACAATTGTTAATTTACTACTAACTATACATTTTGGAGAAACGCGTACTTACTATATGCAAAGTTTTCGGTCCCGTCCCTTCAGTATTTTATCCGCAACCCCAGGTGTATATACTAGATCACTGCTAGACATGCAATTGTATGAGAAAATGGTGTTATTCAACTTTGTGTTGGATGATGAGGCCCGTCAGATAAAGCTTTTGCACGTAGTAAACATATTAACAACACGGATACAGATTTTTCATTATTTGTGATTGTATTCCCTAAAAACAATAAAGAACAAATTTGTGTTCAATATAACAATATCAAATCCTCAAACAACCATATCTGGACCTGTTATTTAGCGTTTGATGAGCTAGCTATTACGTAATGCCTATTTAGTGTTAACAATGCTACAACATACCAATACATAGCCGTGGTCTAGTGGTTCCGCGTGCATCCTTCAAAACTTAAAAGTGGTTCAAATCCCGTTCCTGGCAACTATTTTTATCACATATATTCTGAAGCCATATATTTATCGATGTTACCTGTACGGAGGCTAAATAAAAATGTGAAATTTTACGCATGGATTTTAAGAACAAAAACATTAACCAACACGTCAAAAAGCGTAAACGGACGGACGGACGGGCATATGCGCCGCAGAATACTTCGGTCGTAAACTCTGTTTATAAATTTTCTAATAATTTTGATAAATAACACATCAAAATTATTACGACCGATAATCTTCCTAAGTTTGTAAATCACATCTCCATAAAAGACGGGTTGTGATAAACCTTGTCGCAGAAGTGTTTTAAGATTGCTGTTATATTTTTCGAGCAGATCAGTGTTACGATAATAAAACTTAGGACAAGTCTTACGTTACTAATGGTAACGGTAACCCTGTAGGAGGAGTTTTTCAGTAATGTTAATATTACGAAGGTTGAAGTCCCGAACACGGCTACAAGCTCCGGCAAAACGAATTAACTGAGAAATATACACGCAATAAGAAACAGTGTTGGGGATATCCCCATCTAAATGTGGATAATTCACAATATCGAAATTGTAATTGGTGAAGCACCATAGCATTGGAACTATCTCTCTGGCACTGGAGCTATCTCTTCTACGAAATCGCGTATTTCTCCTCCAGAAACGTTCTCCGTGTTATTTAGTTTGTCAACAGGTAATATACGGACATCAGTTGGTTGATATTGGATGTGTTCATGTCGATAAGTAGCATAAATGAATGTTGAAAAACCTTGGTGGCGACGATAAAGTTGAGAAAAAAAGTCCGAACGGGCTAAAAGTCCCTGGCGTCAAATTATGCATCTTTCGGGAACAATGTTGGGAGGTCTGCGAAGCTTAAACATAACTACACGGAACTGCTTTCCCCGTTTTTTTCATTTCAAGGCAAACAAAAAAAACAACGAATAAATAGCAAAGCATACCCACCTTTTTGGCGTTGGAACTACCTCGGAAGTGGCGATGGAGTACTTTTGCATAAATAGGATTTGTATATTGAATTTCATCAAAACAAATATTTCTTTAGTCCAATTTGGAGTATAACCTTTCTCAAACGTTCTTTTATATTTGCTGATTCTAACATAATCCCCTATTTTAAACTTTGGCTTAATTTGATTACTTCTCATTTTTCCATACAAGTTGAAATACACCATTCCTTTATTTTTTTCATGTCGGTGTCATTTTAATACTCCGATATTTTGTGTTATTATACTTGTCAACCATTTCTGGTAACACGTCTAAATATGTATTTGTATTGTTAGCTGTAAAATATTTCCACATCTTTTCTTTTAATGTCCTGTTAAATCGTTCAAGTACTACAGCTTTTCCGAAATTAAAAGTGTGATACATTTCGATATTATTATCAACAAGGAATTGCTTAAACGTCTTGTTATAAAACTTCACACCTTGATCAACCCACGACAATTTACACTGTCTTCCTGTACTGATTATCTGTTGGAACGCTTTGGTAATTTCTAAATCAGTTTTATTTGGAACTGGTACAACCCAGGCAAATTTACTAAATACATCAATAACAGTAAGTAAATATTTAGTACCTTTATTATACTTTGAAAACGATTGCATATCAACCAAATCAGCAGACCATATTTTATCAATTTCATTAACAATCACACGGCGTTGAGTGAACTTTCTTTGTATAGGCTTATGAAGTTCATCTACTAATTTGTCAGTCCATTTCAACGCCTTTTCTAGTTTGTTGAGTTTCCAAGACCAAGTTTATATTTTGTACTAATAACTGGTTTTACTATCAAATTCTTAGCAATCTTTTCTCCAATAGTTTTAGACTTACTAGATTTCAAATCAGCAAGCATGTTTTTATCACACATTGATTTATTACTAGGATTTTCATCATAACAATAATCATGATCTTTACAAACAGCATCTAATTCATTTACCGGTTCCCCGCTATCAAGTGGATTACCAGGACCACAATATTTATAACCAGGAATTGTTAACACATTTTTAGGTAACAGAGGAAGCATAGCTTTGTGAATATCAATATTACCACCTTCTGTGTTTTTAACAAACTTCGTTTTAGTAATACCACACCACAAGATGCACAAGTAGCTCTTAACATTTTTCTACCATTTTTTGGCAAAACACTTAGGATCAACATTTTCAGTAACCTTTCTTTCTTTTATGCAATAACTCATATATAATATGATTAGATTAAACTTTATTTTAAAAAATATGATTTTATGATGTTTTCATTTTTTATTGGTTTGTAAGGTTTTAATAATTTGTAAAGAATATCATAAATACTATTTCCTTCTTGAAACTTTTTAATGAAGAATAGACAGAAATATCCGCACAAGACACTTGTTTTATCTTGATATTGAATAGTGTTGTATTTTATATTAAGTATGTACGCTAAAACTTCTTTTGGTGGGCTCAGACCAAACGGATCGAAGTAATAATTATCATAGTAACAAGTCAAGTGTGTACCAGGTCCAATATGATCATCAAGATTAATAATACCACATTCTTGTTTATTTTGATTTGTCAGTAATTTGTTTTTGCTAAACACTCCCCTGAATTTCTGTATACCTAGCTGCTTAACCCATTTTATTATATCTAAGTTAGAGATAGGTTCATTTTTTTTATTTTTTTTTATTTTTTACAAATGGGATGCTTCTATATGGTCTAATTTGTGAGTCTACTTGTAAACCATTTCCACGATCAACTCTTAGTCCTTTTTCTTTTCTGCTGACTTGTAAACCTTTTCAAGTCAAACCACTAATAAGAGATCCGATCAACGGAATTCCTAATGATGCAAGAAGCCCAAGAAATCCTCCGTCTTCCTGTTGTTTCTTTGTTAGTTTAATAGGGCAGCAACCTTTTGACTTTATTATCTTGTTTCTTTGTGCAAGTGTTAATTTATTTGATCCAAGAAGTGCTTGTTCTTTGTTACTAGGAATAGTTACCACACCATTTCCAAACATTTTACCAATTCCAGTACTTGCCAGACCGCTAAGTGCTCCTGTTGCTAAAGGTCCTAATACTTTTGGAGCGAGTCTAGCATTGTTTTAGTTAACAAACCAGCTAATGCATCTAAAAAGACTCCATTTTTAGACTGGGATCTCATCTGCGATTTTGATATATTTATGTCTAATCCCCGTCCACCAGATTTAGCTTTGTTAATATTGTTAATCTGAGTAGCTGTCAGTAGCAAAGGAAAATTCCCAGTCAGTTGGTTATTTTTTAACCTGAGTGTTAATTCACTCTTATCCTCATAAGCCCTCGCTAAACTCTGTTTTAGCCCATCTGTTAAATTTACTGAATAATTTACGTAAGTCATATATATTAAGTTAGATTAAACAATAACTAGTTCATTTCCAACGGTATCGATAACAACATCTTCCTTGTATAAGACTAAAGCATAAACTTTATATCTAGCGGTAGGAACGTTGCTTAGTTTATATATCCAACTTAGTTGTTTTGGATCAACACTGACTTCATTTTCCTTGTAACTCAAATCGAAATATATCATTCCGAAGAGATTTTTAAAATTACTCACATTGAGTAAAGTTCCAGTGTTTTTATCATTTTGTTTGTAAGAATAATTAATAACATCTCTGAATATTCTTATGATATTAGCATAACTATATTCGGTTTCTGGATAATAAACTCCATTTCCAACTTCTAATTTAGCTGATTGTAAATAACAATTAGCATCAGCAGCATTGAGCTTAAACGTATCCAAAATATGAGGAGTTTGTGTTTGAGAAGAACTCTTGTCTGACCTTTGTAGATAAACAAAAACATGTTTTGGACTTTTGACTCCAGCCGTTATTCTAAATACAGATTCTGTTAGTTGAGTACTTCCGCTTTCTTGTATCATTTCACGAAGGTAAGTCCATCTTGTTGTTGTCATGTGATTTGTCATTACATAGCTTAAACCATCTGAGTTAAATATCATTTTAGGTATCCACAAAACTAATTTATTAATAACTACCCGACCATCATCACCACCTGATTTGAAAATTAGCACATTATCATCTGTCAGTTGCAAGCTGATTTGAATCTGACTAGGAGGAAGCATGTTTGTTTCCAAGCCTTCAAAAAAGGAATATTTGTTTAATGGAATTATAGAGTCAACTTTTTGATTAGTTATGATTAAAGCATGACGAATCGCAAATCCTAATTTATAACCAGCTTGATCATCTCGAGATTCTGCCGTATCTGTACTATCTAAATAAAAATATTTGTTCCAGTTGTCTTTGAAAGTCATCAGAAATTTCAAGCAAGCTTTTGACATTAACAAATCTGTGAAGATTATTTCCATCGTAAACTATTTTTCCATTTTACTTTACTTGCATCTGATCAATCAGTGGAGCTGCATCATTAATTAGAGCAATTTCATTGGCAGCTGCAAAAGCAGCTCCATCAGCAAGCTTATTTACTTGAAAACTGATTTCAAAATATGCGTTATACCAATCAAAGTAAGAACTTCTGTCATTTAACGTAAATTGGTAGCCACTTTTCATTTGTCTGGTATTATTTCATGGTTGTGTTATGGGGGTATCTAACTGAATAGGTACATGTTCATATATAGTATTATATTGATTACTTCGAAACATCTATATATACTAGTAATTATATTATTTTCTATTAATCATGTTAATTAATCAATTAATTCTCGCATGAATTCCCCTTCCGGAAAGTAATCTATTAATTCTTGTATTTATCTTCCTCAGTTTTAGCTACAACTTCTTTTTTGTAAGTTCGTTTAAAATTATCTCACCTTTTGGTTTAGGTTTTATAACTAAAACTAACTTATCAGCAGCCATTTTTCCTACTTCATCTCCAAGTTTTTTAGAACCGCTCTCTATGATTTGTTTACCAGCAGTTTCTAATGCTTTTTTACCTGCTGTTTTCAGACTCACTGAATATCTTTGATCCGACTTTTGAAAAAATGTCAAATATGCCACCTCCAGGTAATCGACCAACTTGAGTATATGTTCCTGTACTATTGTCATAAACTTTTTTTAAACGTGCCATATAACTTGTGTTACATTAATTCCTTCAAAACAAATCAAAATGATGTGTGGACACCATTAAGATTAATAATTTTACCGGAGGAATCGGTTATGTAAATATTAATACTGTTAATTATCGTTTTGTTTACCTCACAGAACCCGACTCCTAAATCTCGTAAGGTTGTTTCTCTTAAATCAAGCATGAAATTATTGGTATAAATGGTAACTAAGCATTTGAAACTTGAAAAATCAAACTGAATTCTATATTCATGTGGTAGATAATGAGACTGGTGCAAAGAAATGTAAGGGTGTTAAAAAGTGTGTTGTTAAAAAAAATATAACGCATGATGATTATAAAAAACATTTTATTCACAATGGACAAGATACATTAGCATACAAGTAAAATGATATGCACAGCGATGATGAAGAATACTGTCCGGTTCCGTCTTACTTTGCTTAACGAGTTGCAAATGTTTTAGTTATTTGTAAAAATTAATAGATACTGGGGATACTGGCAACGTTATTCCTAAGCGAAGGACAATCAAGCAGTTTGTATAATTGTGAGGGGGTCTGGCAGCAAGCATGGCATCACCATTTGGCGTTTGTAAATGTTTGTGCTGGGGGCAACTGGAGACAACTTGATAACTATTTGATTGTTTGTCGCGAGGGAAAAACTGTGCTGGAACCGCTAGTATCTATACTACTAGCATCTTTGCTTTGCACATTGTGGGAGGCCAGGGAACCAGGCTAGGTGGTATTATAACGTACTGGATGGAGATGAATAAATTGAATTGATTGTTTAACGGCTCATTAATACATTATTGGTTATTTAGAGCCGCCCCAGAGAGAGGGGAATGTGGTATTAAAGCATAGTGAGTTGTGAAATAATGACTAAATAACGAAATTAAATTGAACTGAATCTTGTTTAACGGCTCATCAACACATTATAGGTTCTTTAGAGCCGCCCAAGAGAATGTTGAAGGTGGCATTTTAACTTATTGATAGGAGAACGTGGAAGCTTATTGAGTGTTGAAATAATCAGAAATATTGACTAAACAAGTAAATTAAATTGAACTGAATATTGTTGCCGGCTCATCAACACATTATAGGTTATTTAGAGCTATCCCAGAGGATAGGGAATTTAGTATTATAACTTATTGAGTGGTGAAATACTGACTAAATAAGGAAATTAAATTGAACTGAATATTGTAAAACGGCTCATCAACACATTACAGGTTATTTAGAGCAGCCCCAGAGAGAGTGGAATGTTAGTTCTTGATTACTATGGTGTATAGTACAATTATTCATGTGTGTGAGTTCAACATTCAAAGCCAGTTCGGGGTTCAAAATTCAAAACCAGTTCGGGGTTCGACATTCAAAACCAGTTTGGGGTTCAACATTCAAAGACAGTTCGGGTTCAACATTCAAAACCAGTTCGGGGTTCAACATGCAAAGCCAGTTCGGGGTTCAACATTCAACACCAGTTCGGGTTCGACATTCGAACCCAGTTCGGGGTTTAACATTCAACGCCAGTTCGGGGTTCAACATTCGAATCCAGTTCGGGGTTCAACATGCAGAGCCAGTTCGGGGTTCAACATTCAACACCAGTTCAGGGTTTGACATTCGAACCCAGTTGTAGCGGCTTCTCCTCTGAAACTATACTGGGTTGATGTTGAGAAACATTACAGGAATGCTGCCCATAATGTCTAGTAGATCCTAGCAAAAATTCACGTTGACTACAAATCTAAGATGACAGACAAAGTTAAAAAAATAGAATTTTAAAAAGCAAGTTTTTAGGCAACTACTTCCTTGAGAAAACTATAAGTGATGTTGATATTGAGGAAACTTATCTAAAATGATCAGCATGACATAATGTTGGTCCTTGTCGAAAATAATGTTGATTCGATATTAAACATGGCTGCCAGAGGGATGGCAAACATGTTTTCTTTTACACAAAAATAACATTGCAATCTGCCATATAAAGAATGCGTATGACTCAGGTCGGAGTATAATGATGAAGTCACAACAGACTCTACCGCATGCGAGGCAAAAGTTAACATAAACTAAAGACTCAAATCCGCTGTCTAAAGTGTTAAAATGCTTTATAAGTATGAATTATCCATAAATGTTGATAAGTAACAATAATATAATGTACCGAATTTATGTTATTATTATTATTATTATTATTATTATTATTACAGCTATTAATCCTGTAACATCTATACCACTTATTTAGTACGCATGTATTGTTAGATATTTACTTGATGCCTTTGCTGATGTATTCTGATGTATACATGTTTAAATTCCATTTGCTGATTTGTCGTCATTGATATGTATATTTAGGATGTGGCGAGAGAGTTGGAGATGGTTTGTCACGTTTGAAAATGCAAAGAGAGCATTTTTTATTGTGTTTGAAATGTATGTGTATGTGCTTATATGTCCATGACATGGATATGATTAAGTATAATGCATCAACCATAAGATTGATATATTTATATATGTTGTCACCTTCACCGTGAAATTTGAAATGGAAATTCTGAGGTGTTCGTGTGTTTTGTTTCTATTTTTGTTTCTGTTTTTTTGTTTTCTAAAAAGAAGTTAACAACAGTATAACTATTTTTATTTTTGCGTCTGATATTTGTTAATACACGTATGTACGAATCTTGCTACGTCTGTTAAAAAGTGTATCTGTATATTATATTGTATGATCACGTGGGCCTATGGCTTACTGATTTTAAAATAAAGTGCTTCTTCTTCCGTTCTATAATAAGAATGAATGTGTACATTCACTCACACTCACTCACTCACTCACACTCACTCACTCACTCACTCACTCACTCACTCACTCACTCACTCACTCACTCACTCACTCACTCACTCACTCACTCACTCACTCACTCACTCACTCACTCACTCACTCACTCACTCACTCACTCACTCACTCACTCACTCACTCACTCACTCACTCACTCACTCACTCACTCACTCACTCACTCACTCACTCACTCACTCACTCACTCACTCACTCACTCACTCACTCACTCACTCACTCACTCACTCACTCACTCACTCACTCACTCACTCACTCACTCACTCACTCACTCACTCACTCACTCACTCACTCACTCACTCACTCACTCACTCACTCACTCACTCACTCACTCACTCACTCACTCACTCACTCACTCACTCACTCACTCACTCTCTCTCTCACTCACTCACCCACTCACTCCACTCACTCACTCACTCACACTCACTCACTCACTCACTCACTCACCAGGATCAACATACGCGGATCCAGTATTTTTCCTCGAGGCTTGGGGAGAGAGTCTAACTTAGACCAAATGTTTTAACAGTAAAAACCAAATATTTGCGACTTTTCACGGCTGTGGGGTGTGGTGGTGTTGGGGGGGTGGGGGGGGGTGGGTGGGGTGGGGTGGGGGGGGGGGGGCTTAATATAATATATATTATATAATTTAGAAAATCTCAGTCAGTCCAGCTCACACGGGCTTCCCTCTGGATCCGCTAGTGATCCACTCTGAGTTTTACACCATCCTGGATCCACTAGTGATATATTGAATTGAATTGGGTTTTAAGGCGCACCAACACATGAAAGGTTATATGGCGCCTAACAGACATGAACATGTCAGGCTCATCCTCCATGTACATCGAGATAAAATATGGAGAATGGGCCTAGGACCTTCTCACTCTGAACTGCAGAGTTGCTGCAAATTCTATTGTAGTCACTCCGTTGTTTTTCTGCCACTACTCTTAGTGATGTGAGCGAGATGGCACCTGAAACAATGCAGGGGTCATGATGATGATCTTTAATGAGCATGAACAACAAATGACAAAATGAATATGAACGGGGGGTGGGGGGGATGGGGGTCCTATACCTCTGCATGTGACGGTGTGTTTGCAGTGGTTGTATTCTACCCCGGTAACCACACGGGGACCACTGGTGATATATAGCGCTGTGATATATAGCGCTGGCAAACATTACTACGAAATGCGGAATGCGGAATTCGGAATGCGGAATGCGGAAGTCAAGAAATAGAAGTGAAGTAAGTGAGCCAAATGGGCCATCGTAATAATTGTGTCAAATACATACAACAACCAGGGGTGCATTAAGCTTGTCTACGGGACTAATTTCTATTCTAAACATAATTAATAGCCCATATACAAACCACAGCTTTGGTTGCACAGTTTATAGCACATGCATTAAATTGAGCAGCCCATAACCTTTGGATAATTTTTTGTTTATGAAAATGTTTGTCGATTCGGTTTTTGAAATCATATGGGAATTATATTGCTATCACTTGTACATATAATTCAATATATATGTACTTCGATCTAAAAAAAAATTAGTATAAGTTTCAGTTTTTCAGTTTGTATTCAGGCTCTAACATATATACACTTCTCAAAACTGCTAACTACACCGCTACGTTTTGGGTTATATATATCGATGGGTTGAATGTTTTTCAATAAAATAAAAAGGAAATACCAATTCAATCATTTTTACATCATTTCATTTTATTTGTTTCATGGGCAATGCTAGAACTAAACCACAATAAGCAATTACAAACGACCCATGTAAACACTAAAGTCACACTTTTCATTTCTTGTTCATAAAAGTGTGACTTTAGTGTTTACATGGGTCGTTTGTAATTGCTTATTGTGGTTTAGTTCTAGCATTGCCCATGAAAAAAATAAAATGAAATGATGTAAAAATGATTGAATTGGTATTTCCTTTTTATTTTATTGAAAAACATTCAACCCATCGATATATATAACCCAAAACGTGAGCGGTGTAGTTAGCAGTTTTGAGAAGTGTACATGTTAATGATTTTTACAGACAAACTAATTCATTAATGAGAATACAATAAGAATATCGAACAAATCAAGTGACCTAGTTAAGAGCACATTAGCAGATAAGATTAGGTTTATTCAGATTAAGAATGTCATTCCAAAGGTTGCACATAGAAGCGGGTCGTTGGCATAAACCACAGAATAAATGTAGTATAGAAGCCGAATACCATTTTATATTGGCATGTTCTG
This sequence comes from Cyrtodaria siliqua, assembly GCA_037043455.1. Lineage (NCBI taxonomy): Eukaryota > Metazoa > Mollusca > Bivalvia > Adapedonta > Hiatellidae > Cyrtodaria > Cyrtodaria siliqua. Next base: position 107,587 of record JAWPHD010004191.1, on the reverse strand, counting down.
TATATAATGAACTAAGATCAAAGCTTATCAATGAGTGAGTGAGTGAGTGAGTGAGTGAGCGAGCGAGCGAGCGAGCGAGCGAGAGTGAGTGAGTGAGTGAGTGAGTGAGTGAGTGAGTGAGTGAGTGAGTGAGTGAGTGAGTGAGTGAGTTTTGGGTGGGTGAGTGAGTGAGTGAGTGAGTGTGAGTGAGTGAGTGAGTGAGTGAGTGAGTGAGTGAGTGAGTGAGTGAGTGAGTGAGTGAGTGAGTGAGTAGTAAGTGAGCTTATCAATAAGTGAGTGAGTGAGTGAGTGAGTGAGTGAGTGGGTGGGTGGGTGGGTGGGTGGGTGGGTGGGTGGGTGGGTGGGTGGGTGAGTGAGTGAGTGAGTGAGTGAGTGAGTGAGTGAGTGTGAGTGAGTGAGTGAGTGAGTGAGTGAGTGAGTGAGTGAGTGAGTGAGTGAGTGAGTGAGTGAGTGAGTGAGTGAGTGAGTGAGTGAGTGAGTGAGTGAGTGAGTGAGTGAGTGAGTGAGTGAGTGAGTGAGTGAGTGAGTGAGTGAGTGAGTGAGTGAGTGAGTGAGTGAGTGAGTGAGTGAGTGAGTGAGTGAGTGAGTGAGTGAGTGAGTGAGTGAGTGAGTGAGTGAGTGAGTGAGTGAGTGAGTGAGTGAGTGAGTGAGTGAGTGAGTGAGTGAGTGAGTGAGTGAGTGAGTGAGTGAGTGAGTGAGTGAGTGAGTGAGTGAGTGAGTGAGTGAGTGAGTGAGTGAGTGAGTGAGTGAGTGAGTGAGTGAGTGAGTGAGTGAGTGAGTGAGTGAGTGAGTGAGTGAGTGAGTGAGTGAGTGAGTGAGTGAGTGAGTGTCTTTATTTATAGAGTATGACCCAATTAGCCAACACTAATCTCACTTGGGGCCCTCTGTAAAGTCATACATATACAATGCAAAACATATATAAAAAAAACAAAAACAGTGATATTTCCTTTAAACTAGTGTGCACACATACACATACACGCACGCACACACACATTCACATCCATGTACACATTCATTCTTATTATAGAACGGAAGAAGAAGCACTTTATTTCAAAATCAGTAAGCCATAGGCCCACGTGATCATACAATATAATATACAGATACACTTTTTAACAGACGTAGCAAGATTCGTAATACAATATAGGCGGATACAATTAAATTCTATGAGAAAAGTATGTTGTAAATACAAATATCTTTATTCAGAAATAAAACGTTAACGCACATGCTATGAGTCAAAAAGCTCGCCAAAAGGCCTAGTGCCACAGGGCGAGCAAAAATTAAAGCTTTACCTATCCTATGAGTCAAAATGTATAGTAATGTATACACATTTGAAATATGCTATGGATTCATTTGTGCTGTAATTTATATTAAATAATATCATGCATAAATATGTTGATGTTGAAAATAGTGAAGTAAATAAAGTATTGAACAAATAAAGTATTGAACAAATGAACATGATAATAGACAGATGTGTTGCCAAATATAATGTCAGTTATAATAATAATAATAATAATAATAATTATCATTACCCTCAAAAGACCTATCTAAATGGTTTGTTTATTGATTGATTTATTCGCCTGCAATAACTATATAAAGAAGAGAAGCTGTATGCCCTGTTTAATACTACGGATACTAAACGTGAAATTAAATAATTTTAAAAAACTAAAACATTAGTCGGTCGTCTCCAAAAGTGAATATAAAAGTCAGTATATTGTTGTCATTATAAAACAACCTAAGGTTCATCTTATAACAATCACATTTTATTTCATAAATTGGCATTCGCATCTGTTTCACCCATCTACCAGTTTCTTTTTTGTAATCGATGAGGAGAAATTACTGGTTTTGTACATACTGTTCATCATACTATATACATGATATACACTGATATGGTTATTGTATCCCATTTATTAAATGTAAACGTAAGGAAGCAAAGGATATGTGCGTGCGTCTCTCTTGTGTGTATAGTCCATTAGTATATTAGGCATTTCTATGTGAGTGAGTGAGGGTGCGGGTGGTATAGGGCCCCCGATATATTCATTATGAATTAAGTGTGATATTGTAATGAAGTATTAAGTAAGAATTATATTGGACTTCGCCACAGAACTCAACTATTGATTCTTACGGATTCAGGAAGTAAAGAGTACTGGTTCTGCCCAGGATAAAGTGGATGGGTCTGCATCCACAACTAAAATATCGACCCTCATATATACTCTAAAATGTGCTTACAATGACGTAGAACATTATTCAATTGACAACCAACAATCAACCGTCAACTGTTCTTAATCTTTCATTTCATTTCTAAACTAGCTCTTTAGACTCGGGTTGAGATGTTGGCTGTGTACCTTAATTACAATGTTTAAAAACTTTGGTATTTTTTTGTACAAGCATTCAAATACATTATGATATTGTATTTAAATGCGAGGGCCAAATAGGCATCATCTTGACGGTGATTAAAGTGTATGTTTACACCTGTCATAAATCCAGAAATATCGTGTCAAGACGGGTGCAATATATCACCTCAATATATCTCGTGTCAAATTTTAAGTACTCATAGGATTGTAGTTTTGGATGTGGGAGGGTCCAAATAGGCAGCAACTTTGGAGTTGGCGTATGTCCATAGGTGTAAGCGGATGTTTTTAGAACGCCTGTCATAAATGATGAAATCTCGTGTCAAAATGTGTACAATACCTCGTGTACAACTGGGATGGAACTTTGAGGTGAGGAAGGGCCTAGCTCGGAATCACCCTAACGATGGTGTGAAGGATGGAAATGTTTTACAACACCTGTCATAAATCAAGTGAAAACGGTTGTTATGCTAATTTGATGAAGGTTGTGTAGAGTTAGTCGCATTTTAAATGTAAAATAAGGGATTACCTTCTAGCACACACCTTTTGGATGTTGAAATTTATATTGTGATAATGTTGTGTGATTTTGTTTTAAAGTGCACACGTAACCAGTGTCAGAAGATATCACTGGGTGGATTATCATGTACTATGGTATTCCAGTGTCGCAGCACTATATCTGTTACAAGTGGACAGTATGTATATACACATTACACCGTAGAATCACACACATACGCACGCGCACACACACACGCGTTATTTTATATTTCAAACCCTTCTCTCTCTCTCTCTCTCTAGATGATTCAACCGTTCATGTGAGGACCATGCACTCAAACCGGTTATCTGGGGACATCCTTTTCCGAACCTGTTACACACCACTCTCTCTTTGATATATTATCATGGTTACCTCCCATTGACCAATGTTGGTCGTTTTTATTGCTCCCCACATGATTGCTTCCTTTTATTAGCAGAGATTTGCATTTCGCCGAACCTATTACACGAAACTCTCTCATCCATATAGTATCACGGTTACCTCCCATTGACCACTGTGGATCGTTTTTATTGCTCCCAATGACATTACTTCTGAGAGTAGGATATGGGGACGGTTGCGGGTCCCCACACCAAAAGAGAGAGGATCTCTCGGTTTCCTCAGGACATGTCCCTACATGATTGCTTTATTTTATTAGCAGAGATATGCACTTCGGGACAGGTCCCCACACCAAAAGAGAGGATCTTTCAGTTTCTTCAGGACATGTCCCCACATTATTGCTTCCTTTTATTAGCAGAGAATCACACATTGTGACACGACCAGTACTGGTCCTCACACCAAAAGGGAGACGATCTTTCGGGTTCTTCGGGACATGTCCCCACATTATTTCTCTTTATAGGAGAGTAACATGTTGGGACACGAATTTCATTTGAACACAGACACATATTCTCGAGACAAATATTATTTTTCTAACGAAGCACTGTTGTGCCTAATAAAACCGACCTTTGTCTAACGACCCATTAGCATTTCACCAGTGCTGATTAAAACGTGATAAAATTCGTTCAGAAAGGTTTGCAACATCGTGGCAGTCGATCAGTGGTTCATCATACAAAGCTTGAAGTGACCTTTAACACCTTCGCACTTAATGATGCTATAAACCACACACATGTACGAGTTAGAAATGTCATTGTGTAACCTCTCTGGCGAATGTTTGACTTTCATTAACAAGGCCTCTCAAGGCCAACGCCACTAGTAACGTTTCATAACTGTGTGTAAAATAATCTCATGCCATCTCCAGATATGAGTGACCAGTCATAGTGCCTGTGTACGGAATCCTGTTAGGGCCATCGTGATCTCGCATTTTAAATTAAAATTAAAATTTTTAAATCGCATTCTCGCATTATTCTACAATGAAAAAGAAAGCATTGCAAATCACACTTCGTGCAAACATCGCGATTTTATATCGCACTATTCGACAAAGAAAAAACGTGAAGATGGCAAATCAAAATTCGTGCAAACCTCGCGATTTTATTTTTAAGAGTTCGTGAGAATAAGATATATTCTTCCCATTTTCGGCCTCAGGTACATTGGAGAAAAAAACGCGAGGTCTGCTAACCCAAACTTCACGTAATTCTCGCGATTTTTTTCAATGTAGAAGAGGGCGAGAATGCAAGATTTATTTCGCAATCTCGTGAAATCTAGTCAAATAGTGAGGTTATGCTAGCAATCCTCGTGTTTTTTTTTTTGTAGAATAAAGCGAGAAAGCGAGAAAACGAGATCAAATATGCGAGGTTTGCACAAAGTTTGGTTAGCAAACAAAAAAAAAATTAAAACGCAAGATTGCGATGGCACTAACCAGTGTAAATTTGGTCAGCAAGTAAATATTCACAAAGTTGCAAAAAGCGACATAACCACTCAAACAAGAGGTCAATGACCTTGAAGCTCTACTGGCAAGTTCTGAAAGTTAGATCATCATTCCTGTGAAGTTTCATGAAAATCTCTCAAGTAATTTCAGAGTATTCGTTAGACGTTTTCATATATAACTCTATGTAAACAAAGATGGCCACTGGCAACCATGTTTAATGTTGAATCAAAATAATTTTCAACAAGGACCAACATCATGTCAAACTGATCATTTTAGAAAAAGTCCTATATATATCAATATCACTTATAGTTTTCAAGAAGTAGTCGCTACAAATTTGTTTTTAAAAAATCTATTTTTAGCCATGGCGGCCATCTTGAAATTTAGTTAGGATCAACTACACACCAAGAGCAACATTTTTGTGAAGTTTCATGAAAATCCTTCAAGAAGTTTCGGAGGAGTAGTCGCTACAAGTATTTACTATATAACTCTATGTAAACAAAAATGGCCGCTGCCAGCCATGTTTAATATCAAATCAAAATAATTTTTGTCAAGGATCAACACCATGTCATGCTGATCATTTTAGAAGAAGTCCCATATCAATATCACTAATAGTTTTCAAGAAGTAGTCGCTAAAAACTTGCCTTTTAAAAACCTATTTTTAGCAGTGGTGGCCATCTTGAATTTCCGGCTGAACTGAAATTAGGCTAGGATCAACTAGATATAAAAATAAATATCCAGTGAAGTTTCGTGAAAATCCGTCAAGTAGTTTCAGAGGAGTAGTCGCTACAAGTTTTTACCACATCACTCTATGTAAACAAAGATGGCCGCTCAGCCATGTTTAATACAGAATCAAAATGATTTTCCACAATGACCAACATCATGCCATGCTGATCATTTTATAAAAAATCCCATATTAGTATCACTTAAGTTTTCAAAAAGTAGTCACTACAAAGTTGTTTTTAAAAATCTATTTTTAGCCGTAACGGACATCTTGAATTTTCGGCAGACCTGAAATTTTGCTAGGACCAACTAGACATCAAGGGCAACATTCATGTGAAGTTTCATGACAATCCGTCGAGTTGTTTCAGAGGAGTAGTCGCTACACGTTTTTACTATATAACTCTATGTAAACAAAGATGGTCGCTGGCAGCCATGTTTAACGTCTTTTCGACAAGAACCAACATCATGTCATGCTGATGCTGATCATGCTGATCATTTTAGAAAAAGTCCCATATCAATATCTCTTATAGTTTTCAAGAAGTAGTCACTACAAACTTGTTTTTAAAAAATATATATTTTTAGCCGTGGCGGCCATCTTGAATTTCCGGCCGACCTGACATTTGCTAGGATCAACTAGACAGCAAGAGCAACATTCCTGTGAAGTTTCATGAAAATCCGTCAAGTTGTTTTTAGAGGAGTAGTCGCTACAAGGTTTTACTATATAAATCTATGTAAACAAAGATGGCCACTAGGTGCCATGTTTAAAGTTGCATCGAAATAAATTTCAAGGATCAACATCATGTCATGCTGATCATTTTAGAAAACGTCCCATATCAACATCACTTACAGTTTTCAAGAAGTAGTCGCTACAAATGTATTTTTAATCTATTTTTAGCCGTGGTGGCCATCTTGAATTTCCGGCCAGCCTGAATTTTTTCTAGGATTAACTAGACATCAAGAGCATTCCTGTAAAGTTTCATGAACATCCGTCAAGTAGTTTCAGAGGAGTAGTCGCTACAAGTTTTTACTATATAACTCTATGTAAACAAAAATGGCCACTGGCAGCCATGTTTAACGTCGAATCAAAATAATGTTTGACAAGGATCAACATCATGTCATCCTGATAATTTTAGAAAAAGTCCCATATCAATATCACTTATAGTTTTCAAGAAGTAGTCGCTACAAACTTGTTTTTTAATAATCTATTTTTAGCCGTGGCGGCTTTCTTGAATTTCCGGCAAACCTGATATTTTGCTAGGATCAACCAGACATCAAGAGCAACATTCCTATGAAGTTTCATTTCCCATTTCTGCAACGGTACGACTTTTACTCCCCACCTCATGTTGACGCTTGTTTACGTTATAAGATATATGCGCAATAATTTGTACAGGATCAAAATCCTTCAAAAACAGCCTATTACTTAAACTTAGTTTAAAATCACTCAATGTTTACCAACGCTTACATATTGATCAACATGTTGTCAATATACGGGTCTTTTGCCCATTTACAGTCTTGCAAATGATGTTACATTTATCGCGCTGTAATCTGGTGCTCTTTGGTTTCTAATAGATTTGTTTTGTGCGCCAGACGGCACCGTCCAAAAGTGCAAAAGTATGTGACAAGCAGATGTTATAAGTTGAACGTACTGAAGTCATACATGTTATATTTCCTTGATATCTCTAGAGAATTAAATGCAAATGGATGATAAATAAGAACCTGCATAGCAGAATGCGAATGCAAGCATTAAGGTATCTCACGATACATATAGATACTTGAATCGATTTTGGTGCAGGAAATTTGCATATTAATAAAACATAATAGTAATGATTGACAAAATTGAAACCTAATTGACATTTAACTATTTTAAATGTTTTTCAAACGAAAATGGAATTTCAACAAAAGCTATACACCTATACAATTATTATTGCTTAATAAACGAAGTTTGGAATTATTAGAAACGTTGAACGCTACGATTCGTTTCGCTGTTTAATGGAATATTTATGAGTAAAACAATGGTCACGTATTAGTTCCCAGACAGAACTTAACTGACACTACATTATAGGATTTAAGTTTTAGAGGAGTAGTCGCTACAAGGTTTTACTATATAACTCTATGTAAACAAAGATGGCTGCCAGCAGCCATGTTTAATGTTGAATCAAAAGAATTTCGACAAGGACCAACATCATGTCATGTTGATCATACTAAAAAATGTCCCATATCAGTATTACTTATAGTTTTCAAGAAGTAGTCGCTACAAACTTGTTTTTTAATAATCTATTTTTAGCCGTGGCGGCTTTCTTGAATTTCCGGCAAACCTGATATTTTGCTAGGATCAACCAGACATCAAGAGCAACATTCCTATGAAGTTTCATTTCCCATTTCTGCAATACACAAATTCCACATATTTGAGATATTACAGTTCCACCAAAACCATTTTAATATTTCTCATGCTAATTGTTTAAAATTTCCAATATGGTGGATTCACTTTCACATTTTTTACAGTGAATTGCTACTACGTGTGTCAATCATATGAATATGATACCGGATTTTGGTCTTGTTCATCAATATAAACAGAAAAACAGCAAAGTTCATCACAAGCCGCACATTTTGAGTGACTAACGTGAATCAGTGTAACAAACAGAAGATTATTTATTTGCATAAATACCGGAGTCTAATCTAATGCTGTTCAAACTGTCTATACATAACTGTTTATTAAAATATGTACGCACATTATATATGTAATATGAACAATTATCACACGAATTAAATCCAAATATGTAGGCTAAGTAGTAGCAAGAAAATGTTACATTTAAAATCTACAGAATATAGAACTAGCTACTATGGAATTTTATTTGCAATGACTAAGTATTTCTCACCTATGTATAACATTTGTGTTTCTTGAAAGCGCATTATAAGCCTCTGTAGGCCGGCTGTTTGAATATTGAATGATTGTTTGTATCGTATATGTAAAACAGGTTGTACTAAAATAAATAAAATATCTATCTATCTATCTATGGGCTACTGGTACTTTGCGGAACGGAACAATGATGTAATAACACTTTTATATACCCATTAAATCATGCGTATGCATATCAATAGATATTCTGACATTCTGGAGAATCAATGAGAATGAATGTGAAAGTAAGCATATCTAGTCATGTTTACACATATACTGAACAGATACCCTTGAAAGCAGAAACATTTCCACCGGTGTCTTATACAGGAAGTACTGTTATTACTTGACACAGTTTGTCAACATTAAAATAAACCCAGTTTTAATCTTGTTGTGTTGCGTTCTTTTAAATACCATTAACCCCCTGGGTATTGGTATTTAACGGAATGGAACGGAACCATATATACATTACCTCATTTGAATTGGTGATGTCTTTTTTCCTTCGTGCAATGATGTAATAACACTTCCATATACCCATTAAATCATATGTATGCATATCAATAGATATTCTGATATTCTGGAGAATCAATGCGAAAGTAAGCATATCTAGTCATGTTTACACATACTGAACAGATACCTTTGAAAGCAGAAACATTTCCACTGATGTCTTATACAGGTAGTACTGTTATTACTTGACACAGTTTGTCGATCAGTAAAATAAATCTAGTTTTAATCTTGGTCCGTTCCGTTTCGTTAAATTTTTTAATAAATATTCAATTACTGTCATTTTTCCATATTGTTGCAACATATCAAACAATTTTATTATTTCTAACTCGGACGTCTGCCCGGGGAGCCCAGGTTGGGTGGGGCCAGCGTTTTTTTTTTAAGTTTTGTCTCAAATTAAACATTATGATGATGGCTCCACACCCAGGGGCCTTCAAGGGGGTCAAAAGGTTAAACATTCAATTACACGGTCATTTTTTAAACAACATATTGAACGCTTTTTATTATTTCGAACTCGAGTGGGTTGAACGGGGCGGTGGGGAGGAATTGGGTTTTTTTGTTTTGTGTAATTATGTCTCAAGTGAAACATGATGGTGGTGGTGGGGTGAGTGAGGGTGGGGGGGGGGGGGTGGGGGGGTGGGGGGGAGGGGTAACACGGGGTCAATTATTTTTATCCCCACATTTAAAAAAAAAAACATGGTATATTAAAATAACCGCGCAGTCTGATCAGGGTCCACAATTGCTCACAGCCATTTTTACCAAATGGCAAACAGTGTGGACCCTGATTAGACTGTGTGGCTATGCACAGGCTGTTTCGGCCCATACTGGTTGCAAATGCCCATATGCCCCTTTTCTCGAGACACTCGTCATCTCTGGCGTAATAAACTGTTCATGTTGTTGATATCCTGTCACTACTACTGGTGATATTCAGTCAATGAGAACCGGACTAAATGATCACGACTCAATGTGAATGGACTACTTTCGACCTAGTTTCTGACCTTTGACTGTTGCAATGTTTACAATTTTTACTATGTATGTAGGCACCGTAGTAAAATTAAATTCGCCATACAACTACAGTATTATATGTATTACATTGTTATAGTATGTATATAATATATATATAAAATAAAGAAGAAAAATGGAATATAATTAAAAATGTTTTACAAAAAATAGTGTTGTTTAGTTATTTCACCAATAATTCCAGGTAATTCCACCTGATTTAGGCCAGTCTGCTGCTCCATTCATCAATTTGATAAAGCTACTAAAGGCTACTATATTTCAACATGTCTGATAATTTGAGTCAAGCAACATTTAATATTATCTGGGATGAAATTATCAGCAATGAGTCGGAGGAAATTCAAGTTGACCTTGATTTCCTGGAAAGAATTGGCATTACAAAAACTGATGTGGATGGGGATCCATGGGAAATGGAGATGAGTGAGGTTGAGATGCCTGTTGAGGTTGAGGTGCCTGTTGAGGCAGCGAGCATTCAGGGGCCTCAACTGAAACCTGACCAAATGCAATATGCTGAATTTGAAGACTTATCTAGAGGTGATCGATATAGATCAATTAACTGCAAATGAAGACAACAAGAACACCATGAAAAAAATCTCTATTGGATGTTAGGAAATTTGAGAGTTTTTTCACATTTCACATGCCAATGACGTTGGACATCATTTTATTTTTTTTTCTTCAAGGTATTAAATAAAGACGCATATACATGTAACGTTACACACTATAAATGCCTAGAAAAGTTTATAAGGTCACTCATTAAAACAAGATGGCCCTGAATCGATCACCTGAGGATTTCCGCAATGATGAAAAATATGTCCTCTCACAAATACTGATTGAAGATGTTTTCAAGTCTTTCCTTATGTAAGTCTATGCAAAAACATGCAATATATCTACATACAAACTTTAAACCCAGGGGTTGTAGCCATAATCTTCGACTTCAGGGACTTCAAGTGAGCAAACTTGATAGACCAGGGGGTAGGGATCATTAATAATAATAATAAAGAAAGAAAAAAGAACAAGAAGGCCTGTGGATGCTCTACAAGCAAAAATGGCTCTTATTTCAAGGGGTTTCATCATTAAATTCCTTTTTCAATCCTTTTTACAAGTGCAGAACAAAACATTTGACCCCTGGGGCAGGGTAAAATGTGACCCAAGGGTCATCATTTAAACAAACCTGGTAGAGGACCTTAAGCCTACATTAAACCTTTGGCTCTTGTAATTTCATCATCAGATTTCTTAAGTTTTCCCTATCTAATATGTCTATGTAAAACATGCAAAATCTTTATATACAAACTTGGAAAAAAAAAAAAAAAAAAAAGGCATCCAAACAGGAAACGATAAATAAAATTAAGAAAAAAAAAAGTTTACCTTCAGTGGTATTTGAACCCACAGCCTTAGCCTCCCAGTGTACAAAAACTAATTTTAAAGATTTTTCTATGGCAGCCATCTTGGATGTCGTGTTAACCTAATTTTAACAAATTTGAAAAACATTCTCCTAAGGATCATCCATGTGAAGTTTAGTTAAAATTTATTAAGCTGTTTCTGAGAAGAAGATTTTTAAACAAGAAATGTCACAGTAAGTGACAAATGCCCCCGAAGTGACCTTTAAGTGTGACCTTGACCTTGGAGCAATATGAAACCAACAGATATATTTAAACATAATTTAAAAAAAAAAATTAAAAAAAAAAAAACATTGAAAAATTGAAGAAAAAAAATAATATATATTTAAAAATTGGAAAAAAAAAGAAAAATTAAAAAAAAAAATTATTTAAAAATTTAAAAAAAACAAGAGGTCAATGACCTTGAAGCTCTACTGATAGATTTTGATAGCTAGATCAGCATTCCTGTGAAGTTTCATAAAAATCTGTCAAGTAGTTTCGGAGGAGTAGTCGCTACAATTTGAAGTTTTTACTATATAACTCTAGGTAAACAAAGATGGCCACTGGCAGCCATGTTTAATGTCGAATCAAAATAATTTTAGACAATGACCAACATCTTGTTATGCTGATCATTTCAGAAAAAGTCCCATATCAATATCACTTACAGGTTTCAAGAAGTAGTCGCTACAAACTTGTTTTTAAAAATCTATGTTTAGCCGTGATGGCCATCTGGAATTTCCGGCCGATCTGAAATTTTGCTAGGATCCCCTGAAGTTTCATGAAAATCCGCCAAGTAGTTTCAGAGGAGTATTCGCTACACTTTTTTACTATACAAACTCTATGTAAACAAATATGGCCACTGGCGCCCATGTTTAATGTCGAATCAAAATAATTTTCGACAAGGATCAACATCATGTCATGCTGATCATTTTAGAAAAAGTCCCATATCAATATCACTTACAGTTTTTTAGCCATGGTGGCCATCTTGAATTTCCGGCCGACCTAAAAAAATTCTGGGATCAATTAGACATCAAGAGCAACATTCCTGTGAAGTTTCATAAAAATTCGTCAAGTAGTTTCAGAGGAGTAGTCCCTACAAGTTGTTACTATATAAATCTATGTAAACAAAGATGGCCACTAGGTGCCATGTTTAAAGTTGCATCGAAATAAATTTCAAGGATCAACATCATGTCATGCTGATCATTTTAGAAAACGTCCCATATCAACATCACTTACAGTTTTCAAGAAGTAGTCGCTACAAATGTATTTTTAATCTATTTTTAGCCGTGGTGGCCATCTTGAATTTCCGGCCAGCCTGAACTTTTTCTAGGATTAACTAGACATCAAGAGCATTCCTGTAAAGTTTCATGAACATCCGTCAAGTAGTTTCAGAGGAGTAGTCGCTACAAGTTTTTACTATATAACTCTATGTAAACAAAAATGGCCACTGGCAGCCATGTTTAACGTCGAATCAAAATAATGTTTGACAAGGATCAACATCATGTCATCCTGATAATTTTAGAAAAAGTCCCATATCAATATCACTTATAGTTTTCAAGAAGTAGTCGCTACAAACATATTTTTTAAAAATTATTTTTAGCTGTGGTGGCCATCTTGAATTTCTGGCCGACCTGAAATTTTGCTAGGATCAATTAGACTTCAAGAGCAACATTCCTGTGAAGTTTCATGAAAATCCGTCAAGTAGTTTCAGAAGAGTAGTCGCTACAAGTTTTTACTATATAACTCTATGTAAACAAAGATGGCCACTGGCAGCCATGTTTAACGTCGAATCAAAACGATTTTTGACAAGGACCAACATCATGTCATGCTGATCATTTTAGAAAAAGTCCCATATCAATACCATTTATAGTTTTCAAGAAGTAGTCGCTACAAACTTGTATTTTAAAAATCTATTTTTAGCTTTGGCCGCCATCTTGGATTTTACACCAACATGAATTTTTGCTAGGATCAACTAGACTTCATGGGCAACATTTCTGTAAAGTTTCATGAATATACATTCAGTAGTTTCAGAGGAGTAGTCGCTACAAATAAAAGTTTACGGACAGACAGACGGACAGACGGACGGACGACGGACGCCGCACCACGGCATCAGCTGTGCTGATCTCTGATCAGTCGAGCTAAAAATTGAAAAATTTAACAAAAAAAAAAATAAAAAAATTACAAAAAAAAAAATTAAAAAAAAAATTTTAATTGTTTTTTTTTTAAACAATTTAAAAACAAATTACAGAAAATAATACATTTTTTTTATTGAAAACAAAAAAATATTTAAGAAGAAATAAATGAAAAAAACAAATTAATGAAAAAATAAATAATTAAAACAAGTTATTTGAAAATCCATCCAGGAATGCCAGAGTTATTGTCGCACACAATTCGACCTTTGACCTCTAAGTGTGACCTTGACCTAGGGGTCACAGACCTGGATGTGTGCTTGACACATCGTCTTATTGTGTTGAGCACTTGTGCGAAGTATTTTAAAATCCGTCAAGGAATGCCAGTTATTGACTGGACACGATTTGACCTTTGACCTATGTGTGACCTTGACCTTGAAGCCACGGACCTGGATTTTGTGCGCGATACATCATGTTGTTGTGGTGAGCACTTGTGCCAAGTTAATTCAAAATCCATCAAGAAATGCCAGTTATTGACCAGACATGATTTGACATTTGACCTCTAAGTGTGACCTTGACCTTGGAGCGACGAACCTGGATTTTGTGCGCGACATGTCGTCTGGTTGTGCTGAGCACTTGTGCCAAGTTATTTGAATATCCGTCCAGGAATGCCAGAGTTACTGACTGGACACAATTTGACCTTTGACCTCTAAATGTGACCTTGACCTTGGAGCCACGGACCTGAGTTTTGTGCACGACACGTCGTCTAGTTTTGGCGAGCAATTGTGCCAAGTTATTTGAAAATCTGTCCATGAATGTCAGAGTTATTAACCGGACACGAAAGCACTTTGTTTTGACCTTTGACCTCTAAGTGTGACCTTGACCTTGGAGCCACGGACCTGAGTTTTGTGCGCGACACGTCGTCTAGTTGTGGTGAGCAATTGTGCCAAGGTATTTGAAAATCTGTCCATGAATGTCAGAGTTATTAACCGGACACGAAAGCACTTTGTTTTGACCTTTGACCTCTAAGTGTGACCTTGACCTTGGAGCCACAGACCTGGATTTTGTGCGCGACACGTCGTCTTGTTGTGGTGAGCAATTGTGCGAAGTTATTTGAAAATCCATCCATTACTGTCAGAGTTACGAAGCGGACACGATTGTACAGACGAACGGACAACCTTTGACCTCTAAGTGTGACCTTGACCTTGGAGCCACGGACCTGGATTTTGTGCGCGACTCGTCGTCTTGTTGTGGTGAGCAATTGTGCGAAGTTATTTGAAATCCGTCCAATATTTTCAGAGTTATGAAGCGGACACGATTGTACCGACGAACGGCGACTAACAATCACAAACAATCACAAACAGACAGACAGTGCGACTACTATATGCCACCCTTTGGGGGCATAAACAAAATCATATGTGTCTTTTTAAGGTTTTGACCATATATGGTAATGGAGGCCATCTTGGATGTTGCGCTGACCTAATTTTAACAAATCTAAAATGCATTCATCTAAGGATCATCCATATGAAGTTTGGTCAAAACTGGCCAAGCGGTTTCTGACGAGAAGTAAGCAAAAGTTAACGACGACGGACAGACGGAGAGATCCCAACCATAGATCACCTTCAGCCTTTGGCTCAGGTGATCTTAAAAGAGCAAATCTGCATGATAAGCTTAAAAATAAAAACCAAAAGTAGCATAGAGCTATTATAAGTTGTATAACTTTGCCGCAACGACTTTTACCCTTTGTTATTGCTAATTCTGAGAATGGTTTAGAATTCCTTTTTTGTCCTCATGTGTTTACCTGATCAGTTTGGCGCCTTTTCATGTTTACACACAAACAGTTAAATCGTCCATGTTGATGATTTGCAAAACCATAATATGTTCTTCATCAGAGCTGATCTAGTAAAAATCACAGATCAGGCATTGATAAAAGTTGCAAGAATATATAATGGTTTCCTAATTCATTGAAATCGGTAAAAACATGCTGATCCCTGGTCATATTGAACAGCATATTTGGTTCTGCTCCTTTTTTCTTACAAACATTGGCTACACTGGTATTTATATGCAAATCTTACATGAACTGCATGCGTAATCGGAAACCCATATGTAAACAAGAGATGACATTGCAACGTTGCAATTATAATAGTTAAAAAAAGAGTTGTTTTTACACGTTACTAACTGATGACTTTATTTCACTGATATAACATGTTAATGTTAAAGATTTAACAGAACAACGAAGGGAAAATGAAAACTCAACACTTTATTTAATTATATGCGTGCAGGTTTAACATGTTTAATGCCAAAATAATGCTAGGTTAACTTGATAAACTGAGATGCTAAAATTAATGTTTGATTTCCGTGTCCCTTCAAAGGCAGTGTTATAGCAATGGAAAATATCTTTAAATACTACAAGACTTTCTCCTAAAAAATAAAATAGAAGATTGTGTTTATTCATCTTGGCATTTCCTTAAAATTGTCATCTAGTGATTTTGATTTTTCATGGAGAGAGAGAGAGATGACACCTCCGTTCATGTGAGGACAAATATAAGTCATAATCCTGCCATGTGAGGACACACATGACCATGTGAGGACAAACTCTGTGTCCTTCAGTTACATATACTACCTTAGATTTAAAGGGGACACAAAACGGAGAGACATGTAACGACATGAGACAATGTCCTCATATAGTATGTGTTTCGACCTAATTGTCCTCACTATATGTCCCCATTTAAAACTCATTTGTCTGTTTTTTTCTCCTTTAAGTGCAAAGCAGAAACCTTTGTGTAACTGAAGATGGGAAATAAACATGATTTAAAAAAAAAAATAGCCCATTATGTAAATAAAATTAATTTTAAAAAATGTGAAATAAAGACAGGTAAGTATTGCTCTAACCCCGTTTTATGGAAACACCCACACATAGTCAACAACATGAATCTTGTAGAACAAAAGACATTGTAAGAAAAAAACTATTAATATGACCATGACCTACAAATGTACTCATTTCAATACGGATTTGATAATCTATTATCTACACGGACACAGTTTCTGCTTAATACATGAGTGTACCAAATTTAATTAAATTTTACCAATCAATTTCATGGAGTATTACTAAACTATGTGATGCCTACCTCGTAGTTTAATACGTACCTCGATTAAATCTTTTTTCAAATACAAATTTAACATGCATAAATAGTTTGATTCAAATTGATTAACCTAGAACATTTGATATTGTTTATAAGCCACTGATAAAACTATGACGTTGTGGAAGATGTTTGTAAAGCAATTATTTAAATAGTAAAAAAACACTATCATATTATAGTATCATTTCTTTTTTTCGAATTGCAACAAGTCAAAAACATTACTCGAACCCACGGTCTTTCAATTACCACGCTAGTATAGTACAGGTATAGAAACACATGATTAATTTCGCTAATGATTTTTCACGATCTACATATATGCTTACCTGTACTTGGGTACATAGAACATTTTCTTAAATAGTTAAGATAGGGTATACATGTATAGGAGGTGTCTTAATTTTTGATGGAATTTCAACACAACTTAAGTCGAAATTTAAGATACCTAAGATGTTTTATGTTTTCTTAAAGCTACAGAGTCTCTATTTTAACCGGAATAACTCATGAATATCAATGAGTCACGTGTGAAGTAGTTTCAAATTGACGAACACCCCAATAGTCGGTATATAAGACAGATATTGATGCGTAAAATATCACATTTTTATATAGCCTTCGTACAGGTAACATCGATAAACATACGGCTTCAGAATATATTGATAAAAAAACTTGCCCAGAACGGGATTTGAAATTTAAGTTTTGATGAGACGTACATTTAACCACTAGACCACTGCTATTTATTGGTATGTTCTAGCATTATTAACACTAAATATACTTTAAGTAATAACTTGCGCACACACAAACTCATCAAGCGCTAAATAACAAGTTGAGATATATGGTTGTTTTGAGGCGGATTATTAGTTTCATATTGATAACATATAGTATTAAACTATGTAATGTTAATTTACATTTCCGACAAGATGGACCATATATTTATGGATTCATCTTGAGTTGCGTTTTCTCAAGAAGCGTTATACATGTAGCTCAGTGGATAGAGCACCTGACTTGAAATCAGAAGGTTGTGTGTTCGAGTCCCGAGAGGCCTTTTTCCTTCTGTAAATCATAATGTTACCTGTGTACAGGTACAATGTACACTGGTCGATGTCTATACAATAAATGATGTCCTGTGTTATATTTGCTCGCTTAAATACCCGATTTCGACATGAGCTGGTGAACATGAAGTTAAAATAAAGATACGTCTACAAAGAAGAAATCGATTGATATAGAGACTCTGTAGCTTTAAGTAGAAGTTCTAGAAAATAACCTCACTTGAATGTATTATAAGTTGAGAAATATCTTAAGAAGCTTTATGAATATGGGCCCAGTACTTCCACTTAGCTGCATACACCACACAATGCTTTTGGTGTTTTTTTGCAAAAATGGCGGTACAAAATTATGGCCAGTTATTCAGAGTACAGCGCTTTTAACAGGTCGATAAGCAGCATTTATTTGGTCCTTGCTAAAATTCCTTTGTAGTAATCCGCGAAAACAGATGATTCTATATATCATATATATATATAATATATATATATATAATATAATAAATAAGAAGAAAAATTAACAGTTATGTCACCAGAGAAAAAAAGGTAATCTTATTAAAATCTTATTAAACAAGAGGGCCAAGATGGTCCTAAAATCAATCACCTGAGTACCGGCCATTATCAAACTTGTTCGAAATCTTATGGTCATATACAATCTGTGCAAGTCTGGTTAAGATTGTTCAAGAAATATGGCCTCTGTTGTGTTAACATTGAGATAAAGACACTGACAAAGTTTGGTAAATATCAAATACTAAATGAAGGTGCTAGAGTGTAACACCTGGGCAGGGCCAAGTGTGACCCCAGGTATACATGTAATATATATGAGAGCTGTGTGCCTTGTGGTATTAGAGAAGATTTTTAAGCTTTTCCCTGTAAAAGTCTATGTACAACATGTGACCCAAGGTCACCATTTGAACAAACATGCTAAAGGACCATAAGAGTATAGTAAATGCAAAATATTAAACCTCTGGCTCTTGTAGTTCCAGAGATTTTTTTTTAAAATATTTTCCTACACAAGTCTATGTTAAACTCTGACCCGGGGCGGGGCCAAATTGACCCCAGGGTCACCATTTGAACAAACTTGGTAGAGGACCATAAGTTTATAGCAAATGGAAAACATTGCAGTGCAGAGAAGAAGATTTATTTATGTTTTTCCCTATACAAGCCTGTGTAAAACTGTGACCCCCTGGGCGGGGCCAAATGTGACCCCAGGTTCACCATTTGAACAAACTTGGTAAAGGACCATAATCCTATAGTAAATGCAAAACCTCTGGCTCTTGTAGTTTCAGAGAAAAATTGTTTTTAAATGTTTTTCTATATAAGACTATGTAAAACTGTGACCTCGGAACTGTGCCAAATTTGAAACCAGGGTCACCATTTGAACAAACTTGGTAGAGGACCATAAACTTATAGAAAACGCTAAATATTAAACCTCCGGCTCTTGCAGTTTCAGAGAAGAATGTTTTTTAGGTTTTTCCCTATACAAGTCTATGTAAAAACTGAGACCCCCGGGGAGGGCCAGGTCACCATTTGAACAAACTTAGTAGAGGACCATAACCTGATGCTACATGTAATACATGAGAGCACTGTGCCATGTGGTTTCAGAGAAGATTTTTTTCCTATGTCTATATGAAAAACATGCAAAATCTCAATATACAAACTTTGGACCCCCGGGGCACAGCCATTTTTGGCCCCGGGGACTTCATTTGAACAAACTTGATAGTCAAGGCGTTGGCGATCATTTTAAAAGAAAAACTGTTGAAATCTGTCCAGGGTTCTTGAGAAGAAGATTTTTTTAAGGTTTCGACTATATATGGTAATGACGGCCATCTTGAATGACGCGCTGACCTAATTTTAACAAATCTAAAAATCATTGATCTAAGGATCATCCATGTGAAGTTTGATCAAAATTGGCAAAGCGGTTTCCGAGAAGGTCGTTTGAAGAAAAGTTAACGCCGACGACACCGACGGATGAAGAGTGATCCTAATAGATCACCTTGAGCTTCGGCTCAGGTGATCTAAAAACAAGTGGTAAAAGAAACTAATTCTTCTAACAAAATTGCCACTTTCCTCTTTCCGCTCGACATAAATTCAGTAATCAAATTTATGCTGTTAATTATTTTTTATGTCGTAAGCATAATTAGTTTTTGCATCGCTATTTCACAGTAAAACCGCAGTGTCTTACTCACAAAAAATCAGAAAAATTGTCCCATTTTTCATTCATCGATTGTTTCTTTCTCTCATTAACAGTGATGTTATTTTAAGGTTCTAATATAAAATTTTGAGTACTGTTATGCTTAAATTCCAGAAGGTGGGATGTTCTTCAGACTGCATCTGATGACACTCAGTATAGAGCTTAGAGCGCCATTGCATTACACGCAGCACAGCACAGCATTACGTATAACATCGCATTACACGCATCATAGCACTGCCACAGCATTATGTGTAACATCGCATTACACGCAAAATAGCACAGCATTATGTGTAACATCGCAATACACGCAGCATAGCACATACTTACATGAAACATCGCATTACATGCAGCATAGCACAGCATTACGTGTAACATCGCATTACACGCAACATAGCACAGCATTATGTGTAACATCGCAATACACGCAGCATAGCACAGACTTACATGTAACATCGCATTACATGCAGCATAGCACAGCATTACAAGTAACATCGCAATACACGCAGGACAGCACAGCATTACATCACTTAACACAGCATAGCAGAGCATTACAAGCAGCATAGCACAGCATTACATGTAACATAGCATTACATGCAGCATAGCACAGCATTACATGTAACATCGCAATACACGCAGCATAGCACAGCATTACATGTAACATAGCATTACATGCAGCATAGCACAGCATTACAAGTAACATCGCAATACACGCAGCATAGCACAGCATTACATGTAACATAGCATTACATGCAGCATAGCACAGCATAACGTGTAACATCGCATTACACGCAGCATAGCACAGCATTACATGTAACATAGCATTACATGCAGCATAGCACAGCATTACGTGTAACATCGCATTACACGCAGCATAGCACAGCATTACATGTAACATAGCATTACATGCAGCATAGCACAGCATTACAAGTAACATCGCAATACACGCAGCATAGCACAGCATTACATCACTTAACACAGCATAGCACAGCATTACATGCAGCATAGCACAGCATTACATTAAAAACACATTACATGCAGCATAGCACAGCTTTACATGTAACATCACATTACATGTAGCATAGCACGGCATTACATGTAACATTAAATTACACGCAGCATAGCACAGGTGAGAGTAAATTAAAAGCATTACAGTTGAAATTAAAAATATGTTACTAATTGCATAATAAATAAAAAGACAATAGGGATTAAAACGTGCGTCCAATCTAAATGATCTACTTAACCGTACATATTTTATGCACTTGTGAAATGT
This sequence comes from Cyrtodaria siliqua, assembly GCA_037043455.1. Taxonomy (NCBI): domain Eukaryota; kingdom Metazoa; phylum Mollusca; class Bivalvia; order Adapedonta; family Hiatellidae; genus Cyrtodaria; species Cyrtodaria siliqua. Next base: position 86,617 of record JAWPHD010004191.1, on the reverse strand, counting down.
TCTTACACAGAAATGACACTTTCCAAGAATCTTTTAGAGCTTTTTACCTTAACTTCACATACATCCTTAGTAATTCGTAAATAAGTGTCAGGTGGTGTTGTCAAATTTTGTATTCATTTAGCATCCATTTTGTTCATTCATAAAAAAATGTAAACAAACCTGAAATATAGGTTTAACGAACTTATTCCGTGTCAGTCGTCGCTCAAGTTAAGAACATATTTAAATAAACATTGCAGCATTATTGATATGTAAAAAAAACAATGATTACCTATCAAATTCAGTTGAAATGTTGCACCTTATTTCTTGCTTTTCATTCAGTGTTTCAACAATGGACGACCAATTAACTTATTGTAAACTTATGGATTCATCCGCAAGATAAAGCAACATCTCCGAGTCGGAAACTAGTCTCGGACAGAACATGCCTAGTCTGTTCCGAAGCTGCGTGGCATAGCATTGGGAATAAATCCGAAGCAGTACGGTTGAACGAGGCCGAGACTACGTTAAATTGGCAACGATAAAAATGTTTTATATAAAGTGGAAGAAATAATCATTAATTTATAGTTTTTTTAATGCTTTTAAGGTAAATAATTATAAAAAATGGGAATATTTTCTTACTGGCAATAATAGCCGGAAGTAGTAGTTATAACGACTTCCGCTTTAAAATGAAATTTCATGCAAGATTTTTTGCCGAAGATATTAAGAGAATATGAACTCCTTTTAAGGTAAATATCAATTTATAAAGTACTTCTATGGTAATTATAAGGTAGGGTGCGGTTAATTTTGTGAGATCTATTACAATAAGGTACGTATGGAAGTTTTTAGGTTTTATTATCAGAAGTAAACAAACGCATTTCGTAGTAAATCGCTCCAGCAATTTCACGAGATTTTGTGTTTTGAAAAAAGTATGGCAACACATTCGACACATCATCTTGTCGTTTGATTATTTTTGTTTAATATTAAACAAATATTAATTATATGAATGATACTAAAGTCAGTGATTGAAATTATTTGAAGTTGGAATTATTAGTGTGTTAATTATGGGGACACCACAAAGAGGAACAAATATAATGAATACATAGTACATATATACTGGTTTTACTTTTTAACTATGAATGATAACAAGAACCTGTATCAACTCAACTTCAGGAAATTACAATGTATTTATAATAGCATCCAACACAGCGATTTCTTTCCTTATATATAAAGCGGTACCGATAAACGGACCCGTTCCCAATCAAAAAAATATACCATTTTTCCCAATTTGAAAAAAAATATAATTCCCAATTTCAAGAAAAACATTCCCAATTTCGACCATGATATCGGTAATGAACAACAAATTTTTACACACCGGATGTTTATGTAGTCTATCAATACCATTCTAACTATGGTATTTAACTGCGCATGTGTACATGCCTATATATATATATATATAGGGATCTGCGTATTGACAATTGCCTCGATATTCAAAACGAGGCCGAGGTTTTCCGTTTTATTTTTAGCAAATTCAACGAATACAAAATGTGGCGTTATTTACAAAATGCAACTAAACCCCTCGAAAAAAGTAGAAACTCGACGAAAGAAAAACGAAAATCAAAAGAATACGACTGAGAAAAACGTACATGCACGTTTCAGGAATCATAGAAGAAAGGGTGAGATTGGCTCGAATTTCGCGGCAGCAAAATGTTATGTTTTGTTCGTACTGTGTCGAGTTCGCCACCGACGAAAAAGACAAGAAATCGTTGTTTGTTCAGGGAAGAAATAATTTTAAATTTGAATCGGTTGTTTTACATTAAAAAGACGAACCACAAGAAAGCAGCTTATTTAATTCTGCAAAGCAAGCAGGTCCAAGTAAAAGTATTGCTTCAAAAATTCTTAAGACAATGAACAAACATGTCGAAGCATCTTCATCACATCAACAGCTCTAGGACCAAACTCGACCCAGATTATTTTTAATAACCTTTATATTGTTATAATTAAGAGTGTTATTTCATTAAACATGTTAAATAATTATACTGACCTGTTTGTTGAATATTGTATTGGGCTACTGAATTTTGACTGGAGCTAGTGATTTGTAGTTAATCGGATCAGGCTGAGGCAAACAACGTTGTCATCCCTAATGAGGATCACACAAGAGAGTACTGACACACTCACTGATGAACAGCAAAACCTTATTGTAGACAGAAAAACAGAGACATTAGTCTGTAACTTAGTGTACATCTTTTATTTATTAAAATAAAAGGTAACAGAACACTTGCATAGTCCTTATTTACTTAAAATAATTGATTTGTAAAATTTCCCAATTTGGGGGAGTTCACGACTCGATTTTTCCCAATTTGGGGAATTTCACAACGCGATTTTTCCCAATCTGATTGGACCCGGACCCATTCCCAAAATAGTGAAAAAAATTGCTGCAACATAACAGCTTCTAATATCTGTGACATACTTACTGAATGCTTGAAAAAAGTTTTTTTTTTTTAAACAAAATAGTTTGTGTTTTTATTTTATTTCTACTGATCAGAGATATAGCAGATATTCTGCCATGCTGAGTTATGTATCGTTGGTATGTCAATAAATGTTTTTTGACAACTAATTCTCTAAATTTGTCAAATTGCATGATATGGACCATTTAATGGACCAGTTTATATTGAGGAATACAATTTGTAATACCTATAATTTAGGGAACGAAATGGGCGCTCGCCCGCTCGCAAATGCGAGCTGGACGAGGTACGGGCGAGTACACAAACAGGTGTACTAGTCCGTATTTGCGAGTGCTGTAATCTGCTGTAGTCTACCCAATATCGTCAAATATACACCTTGCATACATACAACAAAAGGACAAAAGCGTCTGAAAATCCATTTCGTTCACTGAGATGTTTAAAAGGTGACAGAAAATAATAAATTTGGGAGACACGGCTCTCGTACTTGACTAGAAAACAGTCTAGGAAGTGATCACTTGTGATTGGCAGGAAACGCTGGCTGTGAACCAATCGCTACGCATCTTATAAATGACGGCAAATCAAAATGGCGGCGCCCATTTGTTTTCATAGTTATGTGTGCGGTCAAAGGCTTAGCATGTAAGAAATTTTTACTTTCTCGTGTCTAAATGCAAATAAAAGACAATGTAGGACGATTTTGAACCTTACTGAGGTTACCTCTGCGTGTTTTAGTATGTTTTATCAGAGAAAATAGTCGATTTACACCAGTGGTCGCGAGTGACAAAGTAACGCGACACGTGTTTCTGAATGTCACACATTTTCGTCGGTCACTTCCTAGACTGTTTTCTAGTCAAGTAGATAATATACACGAATGGTGAATTGTATAATAAAATGGCTTTATATATGTTAGAATGATTTTTGTTCTGATTTTATGGATATTTATTATACGGACCAGTACTGATTGACACGGACCAGTACCCCTTAAGGTCCACTGGTCCGTAAAAAACAGTACTACCTCGCATCCCATTTTGATCCCTGAATTAATTTAACATAGTGTTAGGTTTTTTTGGGGCCACCATACCTGCATTTTAGAACTAGCCTACTTTTGGGGGAAAATCTGCTTGTCAAAATAGATTTTTTTTATGGAGTGTCAACATGAGATATCATTTCTTTCATCTTGTGTATATTCACTTCTTGTTTTCTCTTCTAAAGATTGTTGACAAGTTGTTGGTTAATGTTAAATAGCATTTACTTAATCTCAGAAGTAACTAGGATTGTTGATTTGAAGTATATACAGTACCGATGTAAAAATGCAAATATTTGCTTCGTCTGTTGCTTTTAATAGGTAATATTGCAAACATAATCTTCAAAATATAACAACGACATGTAGGTGACACTTGAATGTTGGTAACACATTTTATTTGGAACAAAAAAAATACTTTAATTTTTGTACTACCCCACCCACTTTGTAAAGTATGCGTACTGGAATGTCCCCACATCCAAATGTTATTCTCTTGCAGCCAGCATTACATTATCACGAGCAGCAACAATAAATAAAGCTACATTGTCGATAAAACTTGATCGACCTAAGACGTAAAGTCCGTAAAACTACAAAAATGTGGTTATGTCTTACCCATGTTTGTTTGCAATCGTCTAGTTTGCGCACTTTTTATTAAGTTTCATACAGGCGCTTACATCTCATTCTCGGTTTTCGCGGAGAGGGCACTGATGACACTCATGATGTTTGTATAGGGGTCGCCTTGCCAGCCCTATACAACATTACTGGTTTGTGAAACACTATATTCGCGTATAGTGTCTAACACACTGGTACTACTGAACTGGTTTGTCTCGGTTCAGTAGCCTGAGTGTTGTAGTGAATGTACATGGGGTACTACTAGGTTCTTGTGGCTCGATTCCCTGGAGCTTTAGGTAGTTAGCAGTTTCCCGCCATCTCAGACCACATGACCCGGCCAGACGTCATGTGACACGATCCAAGCTCCCTGATTGGTAGCGGCTGGGGCAGGAGGCGGTCTCTTTAACTCAAGTGGCCATTACCGAAAGCTGTGGATGAATGACGCGGAGAGAAAACTACATAGAATATATATACTTAGTGCTAATCGGATACTCAGGACCTGACAAGAAGACCAAATGGACAGGTAGGAACACTTTAGTGTCATTTGACTGATAGTGAAGAAGTCCCCTGCGCAATCATCAAGGCAATCATCATCGGACGGCAGTATATGAACTTGGAAGTTGGAAAGACAGAAGTCCGCGGGCCGGAGCTGAGATCAAACCACAACAGTAGCAGTAATCCAGTAGCAGTAATTCGTTAGTAATAGTTAGGGATCGACGCCGAGGCCTACATTCGACCGTAGTCTGACAACAGAAGAGGGAATTTGAAGGTACAGTCATCTGATAATGTTTGCAGCGCAGGGGCCATATGTGATGGGTGTGGCCCCAAACACAAGGACCCCCGACCAGTAGCGGCTGTAGGACAACCACCATAGCCTTGTTGTTTGGTCTGTGCACGGTGGAATATATACTGGGCTTGGCTCTTGAGTACATTGCCTTGATTTTGTGTTGCCTTTGTTAATGTTTACGGTATTATATAAACATTGCAACCCTGTGAGGGTGACAGTGCATATTGTCAACCTGAGGAAAATCATTTCGAACGAGGCGAAGCGGAGATTGACATTATGTTTTAAAGGTTGACAATATCTACTGTCGCCTTCACTGGGATGGAATACTTATTTTATTATACCGAGAAAGGGGAAGAAATATAAAAAGTTCGGAAGTTGTTTTGGGGAAATGAAACATGTAATAAAAAAGTCCATTTCGTTCTTATTAAAAAAGTGGATGTTTTTATTTATTTATTAACCATTTTTGATTTAAGTGCCACGTTACTGTCAACAAATACATTATTCCTATCCTTAAAAAGATATTCACATTACATCAACATTTTAGAAATATAAATAACATAATAGATAATTTATACTAATAAAGTGTTCAACGATTCATTTGGGCATATCGTGTTGCAATCTCTACCCAGAGTACACTCGTTCCTCATTTGACTCTGTCAACGTCAAAGGAAGTAGGGCGAACGGTTAGGTCACGTGATTATTCAAAAAGGTTATGACGATGCTTATAATAAATCCTTTTGCCTGATCTGCAAAGATAAAATATAGACCTATATTAAATAATTTCAAGTTTTATTTCTATGTGTTATTTTTTTTAGTAATTTTCTGCTATCGAGTTTCGGTTTGAAATGTTTACATATGCGTTTCGATTGAGGAGACCTAAGTGTAGTAAAATAGTCCCGATTAAAACTAAATCGTTTTCATGCATTATTTCAAATCTTTGCACCATCTAATTTTCAGATATTCTGAAAATTATATTTACAAAAAAAAAAAGATAAGTTTCAGGCAAACATATTCCAATTTAACAGGTTTTACCAAAATCTTGTAATTTAGTAGTTAGCAGCGATATATGTGAGTGAAAGGAACGATAACTCTGCGTGGAGATTGATCGTGTTGGCCATGAGAAAAAACAATATCTATTTATAAACTTTGACATTGATTTCGGGATGATGCGATTGGGAGGGTAACATTAAAACAAATGCTGCCCTCCAGTGACGTCACTCCAGGGTGTGACATTACAACAGCGTACGACAGCGTGAAATGTTAAATAGCAGTCTATGGGCATTTAAGATTGACATGAGGTATACTAGTATAATGCTATTGTTTTACCATTATTATCTGATGTGCTATCTGAGTACTATTTTCAACCTCGTTAGCATATATTTTGAATTGTCTCCTTGGCTGTCGCAAATACAAGACGTTGTTTCCATACGTTAAGGCTTCGTTTGAATATTTATTTTTTTTACCCAGTAATCTTACTATTGATTATCGTATTTTAACGGTTTCTCATTCTTCGCTTTCGGATTTACTGGTTGGAAATTATACGGAGTCAATTTGATTTTAAAAAGCTTTTGTCTAATCCCATACATATTTAAAACGAAGCCATTGTGCGAGATTTGGCAGTAAACAATCCAATTAACATAACTTAAATCCTATAATGTAGTGTCAGTTAAGTTCTGTCTGGGAACTAATACGTGACCATTGTTTTACTCATAAACTTCGTTTATTAAGCAATAATAATTGTATAGGTGTATAGCTTTTGTTGAAATTCCATTTTCGTTTGAAAAACATTTAAAATATTTAAATGTCAATTAGGTTTCAATTTTGTCAATCATTACTATTATGTTTTATTAATATGCAAATGTCCTGCACCAAAATCGATTCAAGTATCTAGATGTATCGTGAGATACCTTAATGCTTGCATTCGTATTCTGCTATGCAGGTTCTTATTTATCATCCATTTGCATTTAATTCTCTAGAGATATCAAGGAAATCTAACATGTATGACTTCAGTACGTTCAACTTATAACATCTGCTTGTCACATACTTTTGCACTTTTGGACGGTGCCGTCTGGCGCACAAAAAAAATCTATTAGAAACCAAAGTTTAAGTAATAGGCTGTTTTTGAAGGATTTTGATCCTGTACAAATTATTGCGCATATGTCTTATAACGTAAACAAGCGTCAACATGAGGTGGGGAGTAAAAGTCGTACCGTACCAAACCGTACATTCCGAAATATAACGTAAACAGCAGGTGCGTATTAAGGAAAATACCCAAAGTAACAATTAATAGTTTAGTAACGAATCTAATAGAAATTATCGGTATATTATTAGTGTATGAAGTATGTATGTAACGACAAACGATAATGTTTATTAATTTATTTATATCATATATATTAGAACATTTAGCATGCAAACATGAAATAGATATATATCAGATGTAATTGGATAATAAATAGTATCCGTGCCGTACTGTACATCATTTGTGTAACAGTTATCACAAATAAAGATGTAATGTAATCTACACTATTAAATAAATATCCAAAATTAGGTCATTAACATGACCAATAAATTAATGACACTAAATAACGTATATATATTTCTTTATTAAAGTCTCATCATGGTTTACAATAAATACAAACATAAATAAAACATCGTACACATTATAAGATAGCCATGCCATTCTAATAAGAATTATAAGAGACTATAGTTATAAAACCATCAACATATTTTAAAAGTAGCTAATAACATCAAACTCAAACGATATTTGCATATATATTACACATTAAGACTATGTAAATGATGCTAATCTATCTATAAAATATGTACTAAGAATGAGTATTGTAAGATTTGACAAAATAAACAAAGCACTATTGCGCATTAGTTAAAACAAAATTAAAAAATCATGTATCCCCTTTGATCAGATCAAAAAGGAACTGATTAGCATCATTTTCATAGAAGAAAATAAAACAGAATCACGATATGATAAAAAACAATTGACATTATTTACATATATAAAATTGACATTGTTTGGCATATTTAAGAAGGAAAAAAGACTAGCGATACAAAAAGCTAGATCGACGTAACAATTCAAATTGGTAATTTAAAGGTGTGACAAACACTTAAGCAGATTTCAAGTGGCATTCACAAATCTCAACACAGCAGAATACATGACTAATACATGACTAATCAGCAATATTTATACCAATAATAAAGATTATCCTTGGCAAACACTTGTTAATCTATGGACATTGATTGTGATGTAATTAACCTTGTTTTTAATAATTACATGCATTACATGCACATTTGAAGAGAAAATAATTCGATTACCATGATATTAAATTCAAACTTTTTTTATCACATTACATCATGGTAACTATCAAAACCCGTGCATAAATTCACAAGAAGAAGTGATTAAATTTACTAAGTACCACGGACATCCCTTTATCAAACCAATTATTTTCATCAATTCAATTCAATGCGATTCAATATTTTATCTGGCATAACATTTACATGTTTATTGCCTAAACAAGGCGGAATACAATACACCATATTTCAGAGAAGAGTACAAGTACAAACAAACATACTTCATTTAGAGAATGAATACATATATTACAGTGGAATAATTATAATTATTAGTATTAGGTACTATCAATGGCAGTTATCACATCTTATTACCATTATCAATATTGTGTTTAAAAAGCATTTATTTTTAAGGAATTTAGAACAATACTACCGTTACATCAGACTACGTGTATTTATTATTATTATTATTATTATTATTATTATTTTATACTTATCCTAATTCAGTGAAATTTGTTTTGTTTTAGCCATATTGCCGCCGAAAACGCAGAAAGCCAGTTTTTCAGACATTTAATGGGCAATAACTCTGTCATGTATGATTGAATCTGATTGGTTTTCGAAAGGAACCGAGATCTCATGTATACGTATGTTGTGACCAACTTTCTCTGACCTTTTCATTTTATAATTATTCCCCTTTGGCACTTATAACATTTAAACATTTCTACATAACTTCCCGTTTTGTCCCCCGCCGATTAGGCGGAGGAATATAGAATTGCCATTGTCCTTCTGTCCTTCCATCCGGTCCCATAACTTTGGTAACGCCTCATCCGATTTCAATAATATTTTGCACAAATGTTCACCACCTTTGTACGCAAACCAGTGTTTTTCGGAATTTGATCTTGATATATACTTTCTGAGTGGCACCGTCCATCAGCAGTTTTAGTGCTTTGATGTTGTCAACGGGGATCAAATAAATACCATAATAATAGTCGTTAATTATGTACGAATAGTCATACTGAACGGCAACCCCATCTGCTCAAGCTCATAATTTCTCAAGATACTTTAGCACGACTTTGTAGGGACACAGATTAAACATATGAATTGATATAATTGTTTGAAGATATTAAAAAAGATAGGTAAGGATGTGATTTTCATATATATATTGTTATTTTATTATTTTCTAAGCGACGTATCACAATTACCTCCCATATATTAAACAAACTTATTTCATTAAACAAACGTATTGCTTTAAACAAATTTAATGTTTGACATTGTTCTGTCAATGTTTAAACATCGCTGAAACGTGTCCACAAACGATTGTTATTTTAAAACAACATCATTCCACATTTCGTAATTTTAAAATTACCCACCTCCAGTTGAAATTATAACTAGTCCATAGGTATATATATATTTATATATATAACTTCATTTTCAAAATTCAAGATCTATAGAAACAATATAAACGGCTTTTACCAGCCAGGCCAAACCCCGAAACTGCAAGGTCAAATTAAGAGTTACCATATCATAATTCATTTTACGCTTATTTTAAGAACCTTAGCCTATACTTTTGATCTGCACTTATCCATTATTATTTGACCTGAACATCTGGATAGAGTTTTTTTAATAAACGGTTAAGTAGTGTAAGTTTGTCGTTGATAATGGTTCTGGATCCGTGTAGCATAGGCGTAACGAAGAAATCAGAAGCGGGCCGGGTGACCGAGGCTAGGTTTTAACCAGCGTCTGAATGATTGAGAACATGGTACTTGATCTGTTTCCCTGCGACGCTTGCTTATTGGCCGAGGTGTTTCGAATGTATTAAATAGCATAAAAGTTTAAACTACGGTGATGCGAGTGCGATACCCGCAAGTCGGGACACTTGTCCTCACAAGGAAATTATTTTTGCATAACGCCAAACGGAGTTTATAGATGCAAAAAAAGGACCGTTGATGTGAGGACAAGGGTGATGTCCCCACATCAACATGGGTGTCCTCACATGGAGGGTGAAATATGTATCAAATGCCCTAACATAAACGGGTTCATCATCCCTCTCTCTCTCTCTCTCTCTCTCTCTCTCTCTCTCTTATTTATTTGATGTCGAGTTATCTCATTTCTTCCCACTCCTTTACATATTCGCGCATTATCTTATATATACACCATAACAATGGGTAAATAATACCCTGTTTATGTTTAATTCATTACATTTTTTATATTGATGTTTACATTTTATCAACAGTTTCTAGGCTTGCACATCCAATAGTATTTGCAATCAGTGACAGCAGATAATTTACCCTTCTCACATAACGTGGAGTCTTCACGCGACACCACCCATACAGCAGTAAATATGATCATATTCATTTTGTAAGCGGCAATCTGATTGGTCATTTCAAATGGAAAAAGTATAGGTGCACCGATACTTTTGTGCGTATGTCTAATTATGGGGGGTCAAAAAGAAAGTGTAGGTGCACCTGTAAAATTGTAGGTGCACCTATAAAAAATGTAGGTGCACCTATAAAAAGTGTAGGTGCACCTATATATTTTATGGGTGCACCTACACTTTTATGGGTGCACCTACATTTTTACAGGTGCACCCATAACATATATAGGTGCACCTACACTTTGTATAGGTGCACCTACACTTATTTACAGGTGCACCTACATCAGTAGTTTTGACCCCGATCCTACACCATACATCGGGCCGTCATCATTAGTAAATTAGCATGATAAAGAAATATTGTTGTAAAAGCAAAGAGTGATTAGAAAAACAGTAATTTAATTTGCAATTAGGATCCATTCAGAGCATAGAAGTTATTTAATCCGTCTTTAGCTCTACTGGACAAACACGATAGGGCCTTCATTATTAATCGGATATTTACCAAACTTTACCAGGGTCTTTATATTAATGAAAACCAGCCAGATCGGATTAGTTTCAGAGAGTTATGACCCTTGATTTACGGAAATATGCCATATTCTGTCCTGTGAACATTCTAGCACCTTCATTTATTATTTGATCTTTACCAAACTTGCATAGATTAATTATAAGTAAGTAAGTAAGTAAATATGTTATTTTAGTGACATGTGCATAATATACAATACAGTTATAGTACAGAAGGGAATAAACAGCACCCGGCCCAATGGGCCTATAAGCTGATAAGTCACCTATAGTTAACAGTTTATAATGTTACAATATATGCAATTAAATGAATGAACTAAAATGACATAATTATACTGCCTAAGGCTTGAATAAATATAAGGCATGAATAAGCTTTAATTAGAATGTTATCAATAAACATTATATAAATATTGCATCCCAGTGAGTGTGACAGTGGATATTGTCAACATGAGGAAAATAATGTCACCCTCACCGGGATGCAATATTTATTTTATTATACTGAACAAATGTTTTGATTAAAATTTAAATATACGAGGGGGAAAAATTGCAATAATGTTGTGTTTTTTTTTATTTATATTTTTATACCAGTTTTGATTTAAAGTAACAAATCTCTCGCCACATTTTTTATTGTCGTTTGGTAAACCAAGCGTCTTACGATTGACATAACTTCAACTGTATTTTAATAAGCGTCCACCAATTAGCGTGTCGCTATTGAAAAACAAAACCTATTTTTATACTTCCCGTGACGTCACAATCGTGAAACAGTAAACATTGTTTACCCGGTGAACAGTAAAAATTGCTTCACGCTAAGGGTATGGGCAATTTATACAGGAGTGTAAACGTGAGGTATAATAATTACGTGAGGTATAATAATTAGAATTATGACGACATGTAATATTGATTTATTTTTTTAAACATGAATCAGTATTTATGAATAAATAACAGTTTTCCTCTTTAAATATGCTTTAGCAATATATGTTGATATTATATTTGATATTCTGTTATTATATTAATAAAACTCAAAAAAGTTTGAAAAACAGCCCGATCGGATCAGTAACACCAAAGTTATGGCCCTTGTTTTACTGGAAAAGTACATTTCCTTCACTGTGACCACTCTAGCACCTTCATTTATTATTTGATATTTACCAAACTTGCAAGGATGGTTAATAGTAACGTAACCTCAAACACGTTTGAAAACCAACCAGATTAAATCAGTAACATCGGAGTTATGGCCCTTGATTTGCTGAAAAATGCCATATTCTGCCTTGGTTCACAACCTTCATTTATTATTTGATCTTTACCAATCTTGCACATATTGTTAATATCAATAAACGATCGGGCTAGTTCGAAAACCAACTAGATCGAATTAGTAACACCGGAGTCATGGTCCTTGTTTTGCTGAAATATGCCATATTCTGCCTTGTGAACAATCCAGCACCTTCATTTATTATTTGATCTTTGCCAATCTTGCACATATTGTTAATATCAATGAAAGCAAGTTCGGAAACCAGCTAGATCGGATTAATAACACTAGAGTTATGGCCCTTTTTTTGCTGAAAAATGCCGTTTTCTGCCTTGTGACCACTCTAGCATCTTCATTTATTATTTGATCTTTACCAAACGTGCACAGATTGTTAATATCAATGAAATCTCGGAAAAGTTCATATACCAGCGAGATCGGACAAGTAACACCAGAGTTATGGCCCTTGATTTAGTTAAAAATGCTGTATTTTGCGTCTTTAAGATGATAGGGCTTTCATTTTTTATCCCTATATTTGCCAAACTTTACCGGGTTGCTAATATCAATGAAAGCTTGGACAAGTTCGAAAACCAGTCAAACTGGATTCGTAATACCAGAGTTTTGGCCGGATTTCAACGAAAGTCTGCAGGGATGATCAGTATCAAGCCTAATTGAATGATTTTTCGCAGAGTTATGGCCCTTTAAATATTTTAGTACACATACGTTGTCCGGACTAGTTCTCCTGAACATCAGGACGAATTTCAACGAAACTTTGCAGGGATGATCAGTACCAAGCCTAGCTCTGCATATATATCATCACCGTGTTCCGGCTGTACGATTTTTGGCAGAGTTATTGCCCTTTATATGTTTTAATACGCAAACTTTGTCTGGACTAGTTCTCCGGATTTCAACGAAACTTGGCAAGATTGATTTGTATCAAACTTATTTTTATTTAAACAATATTTTATTCAAGTACTGAATGGGATTGGACAACAGGCAATGCCTATGTAAGACCTCTCCCGTATCAAGGTACATATAAACAATACATTCATATCAAACATAACATAAAATGTGGAATTGTAGTACAGTTTGCATATATTGGTTTGACAATTAACTTAGAATCTTTGAAACATGTGTACCGTGATTGTTTAGTATTAACACTTTGTACTGTCAGAAAGAATTTAAGTGAGAAAAAAAAAGAATAAACAGAAAGAAAATCATACTGGAAACCAATACGAAATACATATAAAAATGTACCGATTATTACAAAATATAATGGTTTTAGTATGAGTTTCTGTAACCAATAGTTAATTTTGGAATTTAAGATAACTGAGAACAAAACAGACAAACAAAAAAAAAAAAAATTACAATAAAAAGGAAGAAAGATTTCAAAATATAAAAAAATTCTACCATTGTGACAAAACATATCTGAAAATACAATAATATATACATACACGTACACATTCATGCACATACCTATTATACACATACATATACATACGTACATGTACATACATCTATAATTCTACGAAAATCTCCTGGTACACTTGATGTATTTGTGGACGATAAGTACAATTTCTGAGTTCGTAGTATCGTCTAGATTGGAACTGCCATTCAGTATCAAGTCAATGTTGATATGCGTGACATCAACAAGATTGTCTAGGGTATCAAGTAAGTCATTTCTGAATTGGGTATACAGTGGACAGTTGAAAAAGAAATGAGTATTGTCTTCACATGGATTGCCACATTTCGGACATACTGCTGAATCTGTCAAGAAGTGGTCAAATAAATGCTTATTTAGATTACTTGAGTTATTTCTTAATTGACAATGGATGATGTTATAATTCCTATTTCCTATATTATAGTGATGTTCAATAGCCTTAAGTTTATGCTTAAATTGTTCAACAGATGGTGCATTTTTAGCGTCTAAAGGTAAAGCATTCAACAAATTAATTGTACTCGGTAGAAAGCTGTTATAATATGATGTTGTACGACAAATAGGGAGACGTAAGTTTAATCCTGAAGTTCGAAGGTTATAATTATTGTTTACAGGTAAGTATGGCTGGATTAAGTTATACATGTAATCTGGACTTATGCCATAAATTATTTTGTAAATAGTTACAAGTTTATGATCTTTTCTTCTTTTTGTTAGTGTTTCTAAGTTCAATTCATTATATAAGTATGATCTAGAGAAATTGCACCTGAGGCCTGTTATTATTCGTGCTGCTTCAACTTGGACGCTCTCAAATAGATCAGATTCTCCCTGTGTACAGTTATCCCATACTGAATCGCCATATTCAAGTATAGGTCTTATAAAGGCGATATAAGTATCAAACTTAGTTGTGCATACCGTCGCCATGTTCCAGTTGAATGATTTTTGGCGGAGTTATGGTCCTTTAAATGTTTTAATATACAAACTTTGTCGAGATTAGTCTCTTCTGAACTCGTGGCCGGATTTAAGCGAAACATTTATTGAAGATCAGTACCAGGCCTAGTTGTGCATATCATAGCCGTGTTACGTTACGGTTGAATGATTTTTGGCGGAGTTATGGCACTTTAAAGGTTTTAGTGCAAACACTTTGTCCGGACTAGTTCTCCTGAACCCCTGGCCGGATTAACGAAATTTTGCAGGGATGAACTATACCAAGCCTAGTTACGCATATCATCGCCGTGTTCCGATTTTTTGGCAAAATTATGGCCCCTTATACACAAACCTTATCCGGACTAGTTTTCATGAACCCATTGCTGGATTTGTTGTAGTTGAAAATGATATTTCTAATTGACTTTGTATACTTATAACAAATTACAGGACTTCTTGAATTTTTGAAATATTTTGGAATAGAATCAACAACATGATTATCTCACAAAATACTTGGCGTGCCAATAAAATCAATACCCTTATTAAGATATAGTATTTTTAGAAAATGTCTGACGTGATCAGACTCCTCGTCAATATGGGGTCGGAGAACATGTTGCATGTAGCTTTTAATTATGGAAGCGGTGTTATACAAATAATCTGCACTAATGAAAATATTAACTTTTCCAGACTGTTTAAAATATTATGTAAATCAGTGACTGACATAGTTACGCGCGATTTACGTTTGATGTAACCATCACGTCTACGACCATGAGACCTAAATTTACGCTGACGAATAGAAAATATAGAAAATATGTCAATATTAGGTACTTTTGAAATATTACTCGTTTAAGCCCAGTGGATATGATATCTGCAAGTTTTTCATCCACTTTAGTTCTGAAATATGTCTGGCTTTTATTTTAAAATATTTAGTAGCATCAATATCATAAATTACATATTCAACTGGTTGAACAGTGACTTTACTCAAGCTGTGACCTGACTGACGAAAGTGTTACTTAATTCGAAGTCAGGGAGACATTTTACTACTGGACGCTAGTTTGAATATCTAAATTTAAATACTCAATAGGGGATCTTCCGGAAGCAACATAACACATAGAAGGAAGTAGAAGTGATTGTTATTGGATACATTGTACACTTTCCATGTACATCAATTTCAAATATGACATTAATTATAATTAATGAAATCATGTTTGGACGGTGCCGTTAGGCACCGTCCTATGTAGTGGGAAATCTTGCAGACAACGAATTTTACTAGATTTTCTACTAGAAACCAAAGATCACCAGATGACATCGCGATAAAAGTAGTACCATTTGCATGGCTGGAAATGGGCAAAAGAAATATGTTACCGTTGGCAAACATTAAGGGATTTTTACTTAAGTTTAAATAATACGTTATTTTCACATGGATTTGATCATGTACACATTAATGCGCATACGTCTTATAACGTAAACAATTAGAATGCATACATGAACTAGATTTATCAGATGTAACTGGATAATAAATAGAATCCGTGACGTACTGCACATCATTTGTGTAACAGTTATCACAAATAAAGATGTAATGTAATCAACATTATTAGATAAATATCCGACATGGGGTCAATAGCATGACCACGAAATTAATGACATTAAATAACGTAGCAATTCAATAAAGTTTGTCCTTGAGAAACACTCGTTAATCTATGGACATATTGTCTGCAAAATATTGATATTTGTTTTAATAATTACATTCATTATATCCACATTTGAAGAGTAAGTAATTCGATTACCATGATATTTAATTGAAACCTTGTATCACATTACATCAATTCAATTCAATTCCAATTCTTTTTGCCAATACAATATAGGCGGATACAATTCAATAAAATACAATGAGAAGAATATGTTGTAAATGCACATTATATGAGTTAAAATGTATGACGAGTATACAAATTACACATATGAAATATGCTTTTGATTGTTCTGTGCTGTAATTTACATTAATTAATAGCATGCATTAGTATGATGATGTTGAAAATAATGAAGTAAATAACGTATTAACCAAATGAAAACGATATGAGACTGATGCGTTACCAACTACATTATCAAAGTTATCAATCATAACTTAATAATAATAATAATAATAATAATAATGATACTACTACTACTACTAATAATCATTACACTCAATATTAATCCTTACAGGCAAAATACCTATCTAAATGGTACATCCCATTGTTATCAATACAGTAACATTAAAAGTGATGCACTGGGTATACTACAGTAGGAACGCCACGGACCTATAACATATCAGTTCTGTTCGCATTTTAACTCCGCGAACATGGACTATTTCTTTGTATTTTACGGACTATTTTACGAATTTTCAATTAAAACAGACGCCATTTTTTTACACCCGAAATTGGGCGCGCTGCGTCGGCGAGCACTACGGGAACCTATGGAGTCTAACAACACGCGTACAGTGTTTCATACCGTAGATAATGTAAAAACTAATACCTTACCGGACGAAATAACGTCCCATTATGTGTCAACACGATGCAGTGTTGGTGACTGACAGGTCACCGTGACATAACTTGACACGTGAAATTGACATGTTGGTCAAATTGGATTTGGGATTACTGTCTGCTGCTAGAGGTCCATGATCAAGGTATTTGTTTTGTCATTAAAATGTGTTTGTTAATAAACAGTACACACCACTTTTAGATCGTACATATTTAGACATTAGCCAAATATAGTGCCTAAAAAAGTGGCGTATACTGTTTAATAGAAAGTTCATATTTTTCGTGTACTCCGATCTTTCCAGTAACTGGATGTACAGTAAACTTAAACTGTAGAACGTTTCGTGGAATAAAACATTTACTAGTAGAAATGCTATCAATGTCCTTAGCACCCCGCTCCCACCCAAGTACGGTAGATTGGGGTGTGGGGGTAGATGGAACTTGCATACCGAAAACAAGGAGGGGAAAGGAAACTAGAAACCCCCCACCCCACCCCCACCCCTCAGATGCATGAATGTAAATTGTTAGCGTTGTCTCTATATCGTTATGTTATTCCCATTTTCTCGCACATTCGTGAATACATAACCCGATACAACTACCATTGAAACAATGTAAACTGCCATAGACATTTGACTGAAATCGGTCAGATTCATATTTATGTACAGTAAAGTTTTGAGGCAAGGAAGTGATTTTGAATTGACATTTATTTACATTTATTACATACTTTCTGTTGCGAAATAAACAACGCAGTTTCGAGAAAGTACACTTCACTTAAAAGCCTTTAAGGAGGTGGAGCTACTACGCTTGCCTCCAATGTGTCTCAAAAGAAATGACTATTCCATGGGCTGGAAATATGCTGTGAAAGTGGAACAATGATTTTAATGGATCTCCAGTTAGGCTACATTATATTTTACATGTATAATGAATGATGAGAGATGTTTTTATTACATTAACCGTGTTATTGAGCACAAGTAGTATCCATGCTTTATTTAATTTAGTTCTTCTTTTATCTTTTCTTTTTTAAATATGTTACATTATGTATAACAAAGGATAAACTATGTCTGTTTGATCATTGACATTGGATTGATGTTGTTTTCAGAAAGGCCTCAAATGTGAATCGTGACCTTGAGCAGCTCTAAGTGAATTGATACTGACGACTTCAGAATATCAAGCCGTATTAAATGCCATTGGATCATATGGAGGTGAGAGCCTTTTAAAAAATTGTTTGCACTTGTGTAGTTCTTTAAATGGAGCTTGTGTTATGCTTGCACGGTGCTGTTCAAAGTTAGAGTAAACAATTTTTTCAGTGATAATGCAGCGTGATTGTCATATGAGCTCGTGTAAACTACATGTACTGGATACATGCGAAAACAAGTTGTGTTAAAGGTACACTAGGCAGTTTTTATTTGTTTAAAACCTCTGGAGTTCGGTTAATTTTTCTGCCTAGTTTGCATTTGTACATCATAAATATTATTTATTAGAATAGTTCAGAAGAAATTGTTTTACACATTACTTACTGTTGATAATAGTGCACCTATAATATATTTGATAGAATAACGAAGACAAAAATAACTTTTAATGCAAGCAGGTTTAAATTTAAAATGTTACAAGGTTAACAAATGGAGATGCTAATGTTAAAGCTTGATAAATACTTCAAGATTGCCGTGTGTCCCTTTAACATCAACTAATTACAATATGATTATGGTCTATGTGATGGGTCCCCAATTTATTAAAGGGACACAGAGCAAATTTCTAATCTTGTGTCTGTTTTACACATTTTCACATCAGAACAGACCACACATCTACAAAAGTGTCTTCTCAACTGCCCTATTTTATCATGTTTTATTTCTAAAACTAGGGGCATCACCAGGTTTTGAGAGAGAAAATAAATAGTTGTATATTAATGTTTTCTCCCCATGTTGATGTGCCATTTACTCAGTTTTGGTCAAGGGACGTTTATAGCATATCGGCTTTGAATCCAGTGAACACGGATTCAATTCTTACTGGCGCCACTGGGTTACTTCGATGTGTCCTGCTAGCCCCGTTCGTCTGATGGGAACGTAAACCGGATGGTCCTTTTATCGGAGTCTGTCCTACAAGCACGTTAAAGAACCATAGGTATCTAATCGGTAACAAGCGTAGGGCAGGGTTCCTGGATGCCTATGTATATTTCCTCCTCTCTTTGGGGCGGCTCGAAATAACCTAAACAACGTGTTGATGAGGCGTTAAACAATAATTAAATTGTAAACTGTCCCATTCTCCTAAACATGCCCTAGCCCCCCCTCGCAACACCTGATTCAAATTGAATACTCTGCTCGACTTATATTAACTTTTTATTCTATGTCTTTCTTTTCTTTCAGTCTGCACGTCATGTGGAAGAAGACTCCATGTACACCACTGTCCAGAGTCAATGCTGAAGTTTATGTTCGCTCAATTATTTGCTTAATAAAGTATACATATGAACTAACATATTGTCTTTATAAGTATGTCTTCCACCACAAAGTGGTAGGTGAGACAGATTATATTTGGCCTTTCCGTTCGTCCGTCACAAATCTTGTCTGCGCTACTTGTTGGATTTTGACGAAACTTTGTACGAAGCATCAGTATGTGCATATCAAATATTGAAGGTCAAGGGCTCCGTGACCCCATAATGATTATGAAAAACATTGTCTGCACTGTCCACTTCCCCAGAAGCAAAATTCATGGTTTGAGTGCATTTGGTGAGAGAATGATGCCTTTTGATTTTGAGGTCATTAGGTCAAAGGTCATTGTCACCGTGACATGATAATGTAAAATATTGTAAACTTAAGTCCACTTTCCCTAAAGCAAATCTCATGAATGATTTTGAGGTTAATAGGTCAAAGGTCAATATCACCCTGATATATTCAAACGTCATGGTTTGACTGCCTTTGGTAAGAGTATGATCCCTATTAATATTGAGGTCAATAAATCTGAGGTCAACGCCACAGTGACTTGATCATGAAAAATCGTGTCCGCAATCAAACTCTTTATTACTTTCTGAAGCTAATTTCATAAAACTTCATACTTCCACTGCCTTTGGTGAAATGATAATCCCTGTTTATTTTGAAGTCAGTACTTGAAAGGTCCGTTACCATGAACGGAAAAAGAAAAGTATTGCCCACACAGTTTTTCCTCTTACCTAAAGCAAATTTCATGAAACTTCATTGGTGGACAGTGGAAAGAGGATGATCGTTTGATTTTAAGGTAAAAGGTCAAGTCCACTATCCAAGGATAAGCATTTGTTACAACACACATGTTATAATATTAATGGTATAATATATGAATATTTTCTTGCACAATGTTGAATCCGGTAAAACAAGTGGTTTTGTTCACCGATATTGTCGCCTCTGTACCAAACCACTTCTTTTTAATTTACAGGATTCAACAGTGTTTAAGACATATTCCGATCATCCATTTTTTTTTTAAATCATAAATTAAAAAATATATATATTAAAACAAACAAAACATGCTTTTTGATTAAAACAGACGTATTCAAATTTTCAAAGTAGCAATATTCGCAGAATATAGTAGATTTCAATTGCTGAAAACAAACATGTATTTTTTTTTCAGGAAAAAATAATTCCATGAATATAGTATTTATCATGATTATATATGTTCAGGGAAATGTTTAATATGTCTGCTTTCAAATACTACAGATCGTAACGCACCGCACATGTATATTCAGTATTTACTTTCAATATAGTAGTGAGTATGACTGCGTTCTGGGACCATATAAATATAAAAGAATAATATATATAAATATATATATATAACTATATATGCCCTATAAATATAAACGACCCGCACTTTTTGGTTTTACGCGTACAGAGTTTCACAACACCACACATCTGGCAATTGCTCCATTGACACAATGTCATGTCCACATGTTTATGTTATGAAATCTTCGAGTCTACACATAATCATGTTTGTTACTGACAGTAGCATGTCTGTTACTCGTCAGTCATTTATTTACTTGGTTAAAGGGACACATGCCAATCTTGCTTTCTTTAAAACTCGAGTCGCCCCCTCAGTTTTAAACGAACAGTTAAAAGAATATAATTCTTTCTGCCTGTTAAACTAATATTAGTTTATCGCTTTTTCTGATTTCGAAAATTAACTCTGCAACGTATGTTGCCGCCATCATGATTTCATTTTCCGATATACAGTTGCAACATTGTTAAAATACATTGGCCACTCTGACATAAACCCAAAGCATGTATAGATAAAAAATTAGTGTAAACTATATGGACATATACATTTTAAATATATGTGTTTACATAACGAAATTATTTAATTGTTTTTGTAGCCGGTCGTCTTTCCTTAATGGATATGAATGTTGCCGTCTTTGGGTCGGACGGTCCTGTTACTTAATTAGTACTTGTCTCCGTTTATGGAAATTCTACATATATACAGAGGAGAGATGTATCTATATGATTTCGTTTTTATTCTCGCTTCTAAAATGATGAAATCGAATTTGATTACAACTGCGCATTCGCAGCTATATACATTTTAATCAATACGGTATGGAGGGTGGTGGGGTGGGATGAGGGGCGGGGTTGCAGGGATACTACCGTAATGATGTCCTTGAAAAAAACTGTGAACATTCTACTGTAATAATTTATTAAATACAGAACAATGTTGAAATCAATATATCTCTTAAAAAGGATTTCACAATTTCATGGTTTTATATCCCGCGTGTAAATTAACTTCGAAAGGCGATTGTTCATATTTTAGCGAACACGGTGTACTTTGTTAATTTTGGGGGAAAAAAAGTACTTTTTTCTGATTGACTTTAAATTTTGGTTTTTAATAGTCGACATGTCAATAAACACTTTCATGAAAAAAATTCGTTCTCGCTGTTAAAACTTCATTTTTTTTGCATTTTTTTCGGATTCAGAAAATTAACACTGCAACATATATTTTCACCATCCTCATTTCCTTTCCCGACGTACCGTTGCAATTTGGTTTGTTAAAACCTATTCGGAGCACTCCGGCATAAACCAAAAGCATGTATAGATCAGAAATTTAATCTGGAATGCATGGATACATACATTTGAAATATATGTATTGAAATAATTCCATTATTTCATTTCTTGTGTACCCGGTCGCGTCTGTAAATGTATATGCGTTATGCCGTCTTTGAGTCCGTGGGTCATGTTAGTTAATTTTGGGGAAAAAAAAGTACTTGTCTCCGATTTCATTAACATTTTGCATATGGACAGAGGAAAGATTTATCTACACGTACATGCATTTGTTTTTATTCTCTCTTCTAAAATGACGAAATAAATCGATTTTGATTTAAAAGCGCATTGTTGGCAATTTAAACCTAAAAACAACCTAAATTCATCCCTTTGAAAAATACCTTTAACTATTAATGGGAATTACACGAAGTGTACACCAATTATGTTCGACCAATGTAGTTTGTGAATATTATTACTTTAACAACGATCTGTGATTGTGTTTTGTCATAATCACAGTTTATAGATAAGAGGTGTATAAATCTGACCAGTGAAAATTTTCCCAATAATGTCATTTTGTTATCGATTTTATCACGTGACCTTGTTTGATAAATATTCATACGCCATAGGGCTGGCGTTCCTACTGCTAACTGACCATAAAATAAACAGAGGAACTCAAAACTACACGTGATTTTCATTTGTCCTTCACATATTCCACGAGGTATGCTTACAAATTGTTCAGTCATAGATCGAAAAAGAAAGTTTATATTTGAACCGTCAGTGCACATGGCTATAGGTAAGGTTAAGCTAAATAAATGGTGTGCGTCAACAGAAAAAATGATACATCTGAATTATTATAATAGTTTCTGCGGAAACAAGATAACACACTTATAATAATTTTACAAGGAAATGTTTTAACTTAACTCTTTGAAGAAAAATGGATACACAGCATGATATACATAGTAAGTATACATTCTTGAAGTTAGAAGTAATCATGGTAACTATCAAGGGCCGTTCATAAATTCGTTATGAAGAGATTATATAACTATTTACTACATACATCTCTCTATCAAACTATATAATTATTTTCATCAAAGACTACATGTATTTTCTTTTTTTTCTCTTTTTTTTTAATACTTATTCAAATTCAATGAAGTTTGTTTTGTTTAACGATATCGCCACAGAAAACGTCCTTGCAGAATTCTTATTTTTCAGACATTCAAGGGGCATTCAAGGGGCGATAAGTCTGTAATGTATGATTGAATCTGATTGGTTTTCGAAAGGAACAGAGATCTCATGTATACGTATGTTGTGACTAAATTTCTCTGACATTTTCATTTTACAATTATTCCCCTTTGACACTTATACAATTTAAACATTTCTACATAACTTCACTTTTTGTCCCCCGACGATTAGGCAGAAGGATATAGAATTGGTCTTGTCCGTCTGTCCATCCGTCCTGTCCCATAACTTTGGTAATGCCTCATCCTATTTCAATAATATTTTTCACAAATGTTCATCACCTTAGTACGCAAACCCGTTTTCCCGGAATTTGATTTTGATCAATACCAGCTCGTGATTGGTTTTTATCACATTATATTTCACAGATCATGTGTAATTGTAGATAATGTTTAGTCGGCAATTTAAGTAAATATTTAATAGGAGATAACGTCATATCGTGTTGTCGTTGGAGACCGCATGTTTATGCAAATGCAGCTATGTAGTTATAATCACCTGCTTGCCGACAATCTTTGCAGAGGGAACAGAGAAGTTGCCAGGAAAACTAGAAGCGAACTTTGCATAATGAACTCTATATTGCTTGATGTCTTATTTTGTGGTTACCTGTTAACGTTTCTACTATGGACGAGCTATGCATTTAAACAGTTCAAAATCACGAATTCTAAAGAGTGTGCTTCAATGGAGTCGATGTTTCGAATTCTTTACGAAAAAAAGTTGACCGAGTGTATTTATGAATGCGATGTACGACCAAAGTGCAACGCCGTTAACTACAGAAAACGCCGCTTTCAGTGTGATCTACTTGAACTACCCCAAGGTGACCCGAAATTTTTCGTGCCAAATTCGGACCAAACTGGACCATGTGTCTATATTCATCGCAGCAATATTTACATGAACTCCGTGAGTATAACTATTTAAATATGTGACAATCACAGCTTTACATGTTTGCCAACGACCTTTGAGTGTTCATTTATAATTCAAATTACCACAGTGTTTTGTAAAAGGTTCTAATCGTTTATAGATTTAAACATTCCATACGTGTAATATTTTAAGGTATATCACCCCTAATGGTCAATATTTTGAAACTTAAAAATCTTTATATCATTTCATTCCACATCTTTTTGGGGATGTTTGTGCAAAATTGTATGAAAGTTTACCGCATATTTGAAAATGCGGAAAAAGTGATACCAACCGACAATGGATTAGACACAATTTGATCATTTATCTTTTTGACAATACTAATATTTAAATTATTTATAAATACAGTAGACCATAGAGAACAATAAAATATACCTAACATTCCAAACAATATAAAGATAAACTAGACATTATATAAATATTGCATCCCAGTGAGGGTGACAATGGATATTGTTAACCTTCGGAAAAATAATGTCAACCTCGTCTCCGCCTCGGTTGACATTAATTTCCTCAGGTTGACAATATCCACTGTATCAAAAAACTAAAACTTTTTACCATTTATATCTTGGAAAATAGTACTTTGTATTTGGAAGCGGTCATTTTATTAACTAAGAAAATCACCAAAAAATGCTAATTTGAGAAATGCCTGCCAATAAACTACAAAAAGTCTATGAAATATCAAACTGAACAAATTTAAAGCGCAGGTTAATTACAAAGCAGTTTAATGTTAAACGTTTGAAAATGTATGCATACTAGAATAGATGATTATGATATTTCCTGCTGAGAATATTGCAGGGTCAGGATAATTAGGTGCATATCACATTTTGCAGTATACACATGAAGGTAAGTTATTAAAGATGGGTTTAGCACAATACAAGGCAATGTTTACAGTTTATGTTTATTGGAATATATTGGCCACGGCTTCAACAAGAAGGTTGTTGCATACACGTGTTAATTTTAAATATTATATACATACTAGCGTAAATCGGATGCATTATTATAAACATATTTGTTGTCAAAGAATATGCGAATCATTTTCTTCTCAGAAATGAGAAAAATATAAATAAATTCTCCCGTGCTACGCACTTGTGATATATTTTTTCTTTCTTCTTAATGAAAAAAACAAAACAAAACAATCTAAATAAATAAAACAAGATGGTATGCAAAACAAAAACAGCGTAAAAGGAAAAAATGAGTGGGAAAAGAAGGTCAAAGATACTAGAGACAGAGAAACAAAGACTGTAGTTGAAAATGAAACGGAAACTGAGACGTCGATCTCCTTAAAAGAAATGGTTAACACTGGCGATAATGTTGTGGGGGGTTGCAAGGGTCTGCACATAGTAGACGGCCCAGTTGACCTCAGACGGTTCACTTTCCCAGTTAGTGAACTCTCCCTGGAGAGTTTTACCCCAAGTGTTTTTCTATTGATATTCATGTTACAGTCAAATGTATCAGGATGAGTGTTGTGTGTATCCTTATTGCTGTAACTACACCAAGCTTACTCTATAACTGAAGTGTAGTGTTCTACCTTCGTTATTATGTGATTATTGTGTAAGCTATCCGTATTAATTATACAACGTAATTACACCGTGATTTGTGATCACGGAGTGTGTGTTAAAATCTCTCACTGAGTATTTTAACCTAGACTAACAACAGTGTTTACTTTACCAGGAAAACAATATCCTGTATGCAAAATATCTTTCGGAATAAAAATTCCTTCGTCAGCTGCTATAAAGAAGCACCGTTGTGTTTCAGTATAGGCGTTATAGCCTAAATACACGTATACGCACTATTGCGCAATTTAAATTGTGTATTTTTGTGTAATCAAATATGTGGTCTCGGTTGTTACCGTGGCCTTTATATTATTTTTGTCTATTTACTTCCAATGTTATAATGTATACATATGCAGTAATTTCCAATATTTGTTTATATCAGAATATTTAGAAGTTGACAATCAGTAATCGATTTATGTTAATTGCAACTGAAAGCTATTTCAGTCACCCAATATACAATACAGTATAGTGTAGTTTGTTAGTAGCTACGTGTTGTAGACATGTATTGTCAGGTGTACTGAGCTATTTATTACATTTATTGTATTTATTGCACCTTGGTATAGTTGTGCGATGTGTAGTTGTCTTTTTATGTAATAGAGCCACTTTCTTCATATACTCAATGTATTGTCACTACAATTCGATTACTGCGGTCAATCTCCAATATTCGCCCTACTGTAGCGTGGGAGTTTTCAACAGCATAACATTCACCCGAAGTGAATATTGTCAGTATAATGCGAGTCTGTTTCCCGCGTACTATACTTTTAAAAAGTCAAAAACAAGTTTCTGACTTATATTTTAAGCAAATGCGTGTTTGGTTACAGCTTTATTTTTGCTTTGAGTATATTGCGTGTTTGGGTACCGCTTAAATATACTTTTTAATCGCAAGCAAATACGAGTTTGGTTACCGTTTATATTGCTTGTATATCTGATTTCAATTTCACCAAGGGTTTAATTGATTTGCAGCGTGTAGTCGAGAGAACTCAACCCGCTGTTTTAGCGGACGACCCAGACGTAGACTATTATCTTTTTGCGGCTACTTCCTCTGCGAAGATATTAAACGAACAAATAGCTGGTGATTTTAGAACAACATACAACGCGGGAACTTTGGTCATTGAAGGATGCAATTATAACCGTATCAATGGGTCGCTGCCGAAATACAAACTAATGAAAAGACATCGGGCAGGTGTCGGGCATGTGTACCTGCCCGATGGTAGATGTGCCGGAGGTTTTGCATCATACAATTCTGGACACGTTGAACGATAATGAGTCGTAGAATACTAGTAAAAAAATAGTGTACATCAAAATTAGAACTTACGTATTGCATTACTTTGTAAGCACGTGTCATCGTACACATATTTATTGGCGGCATGCTATATTTGTATTGGTTTTTGACGCGCACGTTACATATGGAGGAGCACGTGATTAAAAATGTTGGGAGTAAAAGACTGGCCATAAGATCGTGTTGTTGTATTGAAATTGCTGTACTGAAATTGGCTTATATATATACTGCACTGCACACTATTAGCGATTGATCGAAGTTATATTTCCTTAAATCTTTTTGTTATTTATCAACTTAAATCCAACTTTTTCCACTGAACAGTGGCATGTTCAACACAAACAGATACCACGTGATGTTTCAGGTGCCCGGTCTCGATAGATTGTTACCTGTTGGACCGGGCACCAATCCAAGGGAGATACAAAAATACCATGTGGAGCGCCGCGAATTCCGATGTTTGCCGAGTACATAGCCATTGACTAATTTATGACCCGCGGTTTTGATCACATGATCAGATATTACCAATGGTTCTCAAGTTACTATTGCTTACTGTTGCCATATAACTTTTTATACTTTTTAAAGTATTTCTACATTTTTGTTGTTATATTTAATAAAAAAAGAAAAATAAATACACATGTTTGTTTCCTCCTTTTGAAAACATTCTGCGACGCCCTGATGCTTTGCATCAGTTTCTTCTTGTTTTCTGATGCGAACTGTAAATCATATCATTGCATCGTGTGCATGTTCTTTGTTAATATATATTTGGCGAAATGTATTTGGATTATAAACATAATCCGTAGTGATATATTTTCTTTTTTATCTGAGCATCTGAGTAAAATTTAGTTGCATCACAGAATGATGTTGTTATGTTTTCATTAAACATGTAAATAGTAGAAGGGTACAAATTATTGACAAGCACCTTTAATGGATTTATAATTACAACTTCATTTTTGGCGTGGCGCAGTCGGTAGCGCGGCGGATTTGTAACCGGAGGCCCCGGGTTCAATCCTCCGTGGTGCCACTGAGTTCCGTCGGTGTGTTCTTGGGCAAGACACTTTTCCTTAGCCTCGTCCTTTGGATGGGGACGTAAACCGGGCGGTCCCGTGTATCGGTCTATCCTCCGAGCACGTTAAAGAACCATAGGAATCTATTCGATAATAAGGGTAGGGCAGGTTCCCGGATTCCTTTGTATCCTTCCCCTCTCTCTGGGGCGGCTCTAAATAACCTGTACTGTGTTGATGAGCCGTTAAACAACATTCAATTACATTCAATTCATTTCCTAAACGTAATGCAAAACGAACGTATTTTTTGCAATAATTGACGTTTGACGTCGTCGACGCATGTTACGCAATGTGTACCACTAACGTGCGCGACGTCAAAACATATTCATGTACTTTATGAACCCTGGGTACAGCAGTTCACAAAGACAAATGTACCTAATATAGAAGATAAAATGTGTAGTTAATTAAACATATGTATGTACTTTATGAACACTGGGTACAGCAGTTCACAAAGACAAATGTACCTAATTGAAAGCTCTTGCATTGAACATGTCAAAATTCTTATTAACTACACAATAAGTAATTGCTGTGACCGCGAAAAACTGCCACATGTCATGCAGTCTGCGAAAAGCAAATCCCTGCGTGACGCCGCCAACAAAAACTATTTAAAATAACAACCTCAAATAGAGGAAATGGCTGACGCAAATGGCTCGCCTAAATAAAAAATGCCTCAAATAGAGGAAATGGCTGACGCAAATGTCTCGCCAAAATAAAAAACGCCTCAAATAGAGAGCGCAAAGAGAAAAAAGCCTCAAATAGAGACTGCCTCAAATAGAGGCAACATACTCCTCAAGTAGAGGAAATAGCTGAAGCAAATGTCTCGACAATATAAAACAAAAACGTCTCGAAATAGAGAACGTTCAAAATAAAAATCTTCAATAGAGACTGGAACAGTATTAGCAAACTCCCGACATGTACACACTAACAGTCAAATTGCCAGAGGGGTAAACATTGTTATTCATTGTTTAAAAGTGAAAGAAATAATGCAGCCCGAGACGTAGGTTTTGCAAGAATACTTTATTGCCTTGGTCGGACAAATGAACTTCGCCAGAATACAAATGCAAATTTGACTCTGCTATTTCCGGGTATTTTATATACCCGCCCCCAATTTAATCACTTCTGTAGCCGCCTTACTATTAACCCATACTCTCACACGTTCTAAAGCTGAATGAGATAACTCATCCCGCCAAACTAAACGCGAAAGAATTTGTGACCACACAATAAAAACTCCAGGTATTATAAGGTCTTTGATATTGTTTAAGGTTTTAACCATTTGGTGCCTTAATTCTGCAGCTGGTACTTGACCTATATCATTACCGCCGCAGTGCAACACTAGTACATTAGGAGGGTCTTCAATAGTCAACAGCTGTTGGAGCCTCTTCTCGACCTGGTGCCATCTCAAACCACCTTTCCCCTGCCACCAAACACTCGCATGGAGCTCGTCTAATCCCAGGCCGACTCCTTCCAATGGTGATTGTCTGGCATATGTAAACGCCCTCGTAATAATGGATGAGCCCACAATCCACACTCGAGATCTTGTATCCGGAATACTTAAGACTCGATTCGACTAGGGGAACAATAGTTAAGCTGTTCGGTCGGAACTCGGATATATGTTTTGTAAGCCTTAGAGCTGTTTTGTAAGCCTTAGAGCCCCATCGCCTAAGACCCGATTGAACAGGTATAGAAGGCGTGTAATACATATATAACAGCCATAGTTCCTGATCAACCAAACCCCAAGAAGAAGATGGGTCACGGGCTTTCTTCAACCTAAATTGTTTGTCATACAATTTCCAACCCATCCCTGCAAAACTTTGGGCCCCCAAGCGAATAATACTTAAGTATTTTAATAAACCAGATATTGCCTCTGGATGAAAGGAAGTATAGACACTTACTTAAATCAAAAAAGCGTCTGTCCATTGCTGAACATCAGCAATTTTAGATCCAGAAGACGTTGACTGCAAAATCAATTACCCATCAATCAGAGAGACATGTTTTGGTGGACTATTAGCCGATTTCTCCGGAGTCACCACTTTCTGACGCCTGGCGTAAGGGCTTTTTGACTGACGTTTAGGCATTTTTCAACTGAAATGTAACGTGAGCGATTAATCCGTTGCCAATTAGCATCCATAAGTATATATATTTATTACATTTATTATTAGAATAATATTTTTATATACATTTTCTTTTTATTGATTTATTTATTTAAATTGTTTTTGTTTTTGTTTTATTAATTCTATTATTTAATTTAATTATATATTGTTTTTTAGTTATTTATTTTTTAAATCTTTTGATTTACGAAATATATATAATATTATTATTTATGTATATTATTATTTTTTATTTTCATTGTTTTTATTTATTCATTCTTTACTTTTATTTATTTATTCCCCCTCCCCCACAAACATGCAAAAGATCAGACTGATCAATGACCAATGACAGAACATCCAGGTCACAACAGCATTTTCCTTCCGTCGGTAAGAACAATTGCTATTATCAATCTTGTGCATTTCGAAGGTGAAAATTAATTATAATATGATAAAAAACGAGCCCTGTGTCCAGTAACAGCATCCGCCGATTCCTAGCAGCAGACCTCTTCAGGACCCAATCACTTACCGCACTTATAAAACAAGAAACAAACATGTATAGTTTATAAACGAAAACAATAAACAACCATGTTAAGAACATCGAAGAGGAACAACTCCAACATGAAATCACGTATCATGTAGGAACAGTTATTTCCTTTGAAAGAAAAGTTTTGCCGGTGTTGAGATAAAATCTACCAAGCATAATTTACAAAGTCATTAATTATTAAATTAAATTGGCAATATTTATCTACGAAAAAGATTATTTTATAAGACGACTATTAAATATTGCTTCTTCGGCCGTAATGAACAATACATGATATAGAAAAATGCAGGTAACACGAGTTGGATCAATTGCGTCATGCATATGTAATACATAATAACTATGATGTAATGGCTTCGCCCTTGAAGACAAATAATGCAGCATTCTTACAATCGCTTTTAATCCTAATAAACTAAATTCCTCTGCAACAAATAGTTCGTTACAAAATGACCAGTAACGTACTTACCAATTTACAAAAGCCTTAAATGTAAGGTTTATGTTGCGAATACAGATAAAATAAATGTTTTGTACCGAATGAATTACTGAACCTGATGTTCTATCCAATTGTGTAGAGGAAAATAATTTGATAATTAAAGTTGCGGGTGTCTATGTATAAAATGCACCGGCAGAATCTATACGCTAAATTTATTTTATATTCCACTTGAATAACAGTAATTTGTCCTTCAACGCAGAAATTCCATTACTTTGAATGGGTTAGATAAAATTAAGGTAAACAGAAATAGCAAATGAAACGTATGACGCAAGACGGAGATTGTAAACATTAAGAACATCTTAAAAGCTTCTTACAGTATTGAATTAATTTATTGATAAAATTGCAACAGTTTGACATAAACAGTTAACAATTTCAAATAGCTCACAAATTCGTATTGGTATTTTATCACATAACGTCCCTTATTAGCAGTGTCGAACGCCCATTTAATATTCTATTGTATGACACACGTGTAATACAACCTGGAACGATTTTGATTGGTTGAGTTAAACCTGTAACAGTACGCAAGTTTATTAACTGAAACTATTTATTTTATTACAAATTCACCCAGATCTGAGTCATAAACTTATTATTTGTGACAGCTTATACAAATAATGCACGTTAAGCAAAACATTGTTGTTGGTTTGTTAAAAAGTTGGCGTAAAATGCTATTTTGTAAAGAGGTAAAACACGAACTCTTTTAAACGCAACGTTATGCGTGAGACGCAACGTTACGACGTCACATATTTTATGACGTTTTGGCGCTAATGTGTGTCTGACGTCGTGGCGGTTCTATGTCCATCTGAATTATTTTTTTACTAATTTGATTGCAATGTTATATTATAAAAAGGATCTTAAACTCGTTCCCATTCCATATAAGATTTATGAAACTCGTTATGAATTATTTTTTAATTTTAACTCGCCAAAAGGCTCGTTGAAATTAATAACTCATAACTCGTTTCATAAATCTTATATGAAATGAGAACTCGTTTAAGATCCTCCACGTAATATCATACGCCATATAAGAGTCTCATTATCCAATTACTCCTATTACTGAATAGTTTCGGTAGATATAATAGATGAACAAGAAATGTAGCATTCACAGACCACAGTCAACCAAATACACGGATCGAAATAAACAACACATATTAAGAGGAATGTATATAAAATCACAAACACAAAAAGGTTGAAAATCGGTCTACTACCTTGGAACAGTCAAGAACAAAAATGTCGTTTGGAGTTTAACCAGGTTCTAGGGTGCACCAAATATTACGCTTACCCAATTGACATCCCAATAAAACTGGACAGTGTAAATAAAGAACACCCCGCCAGGCTTTATCCTCTGACAAACTAGGCAGCTGTAATAGTTGTTAACTCATGCAAACTATTTCAGTAGCATTCAAGGACGACAGTCGACCACAAACTCACAAAGAAACAAATAACAACTATATATAAAGATGAATAAAACGCAAAATAAGACATCACAAATACACAAGGGTTGGCAATAGGGCTACCGCCTTGGAACGGTTTGTGACAAAAATGGCAGCTTGGGGTTTAAACCAGGTTCTAGGGTGCACCAAACCTCACTCTTATCCTATTGTCATCCCAATAAAAGGGACAGTGTAAATAAAGATATCCCCGCCAGGATATAATCTCTAACAAACAAGGCAGCGTTAATAGGCAATATAAGTAAAACACATAAAGGATCATGTATATATAATATAAAAAGTACAAACCTAGAAAGCCACATAGTAAGTGCTCAATGACTTGGCAGAAGCCACAGCAACAAGAGAACAAACCGTTAAGCGTTTGACAAGACAAGATTAAAGACAAACATCAAACGCTACCGTCCTATAAGGATTTAGGTAGAAGTCGTATGTTTACACTTCTCCGTTAGGTTTTGCATACACGTGTACGTGTTTTGTTTCTCAACAATTGCGGTGGCCGTTGCATATATGTGTCTAGTTGATGTTTTTTGAATATATGTGTTATGATTGTCTGCTTTAGCGGAATTTGTGGTGATTGTTGGATATAATATACATATAGTTTAGATACATTTCCGACGAGGCCATCATTAACAAAACATGTTTTGCTGTGCTCCGATCTACCCACTAAAAAGGCAGCTACCAAACTTTTGTATGAACATTTATGGGACGTTTTTTTTTACATTTTTAGGACCACGCCGTAACTCGCACTAATATCAGGTACTTTGTTATTTTTGTTATAATATTATTATAAATCAATCTAAACTGAAAACATAATAATGCTGACATAGTGGTCTATTTTAGCCACATGTGTGGTTACCGTAGTTGTTGCATACACGTGTCTATTTTAGCTACATTGGTGTAGGTTGTTGCATACACATGTCTATTTAGCTACATTTGTGAAGGTTGTTGCATACATGTGTCTATTTTAGCTACATTGGTGTTGGTTGTTGTTGCATATACGTGTCTATTTTAGCAACATTTGTGAAGGTTGTTGCATACACGTGTCTATTTTAGATACATTGGTGTTGGTAGTTGCATACACGTATCTATTTTAGCAACATCCGTGAAGGTTGTTGCATACACGTGTCTATTTTAGCTACACTGGTGTTGGTTGTTACATACACGTATCTATTTTAGCAACATCTGTGAAGGTTGTTGCATGCACGTGTCTATTTTAGCTGCATTGCTGTTGGATGTTGCATACACGTGTCTATTTTAGCTACATTGTTGTTGGTTGTTGCATACACGTGTCTATTTTAGCTACATTGGTGTAGGTTGTTGCATACACATGTCTATTTAACTACATTTGTGAAGGTTGTTGCATACATGTGTCTATTTTAGCTACATTGGTGTTGGTTGTTGTTGCATATACGTGTCTATTTTAGCAACATTTGTGAAGGTTGTTGCATACACGTGTCTATTTTTAGATACATTGGTGTTGGTAGTTGCATACACGTATCTATTTTAGCAACATCTGTGAAGGTTGTTGCATACACGTGTCTATTTTAGCTACACTGGTGTTGGTTGTTACATACACGTATCTATTTTAGCAACATCTGTGAAGGTTGTTGCATGCATTGCTGTTGGATGTTGCATACACGCTTTTGGTTGTTGCATACACGTGTCTATTTTAGCTGCATTGCTGTTGGTTGATGCATACACGTGTCTATTTTAGCTGCATTGGTGTTGGTTGTTGCATACACGTGTCTATTTTAGCTGCATTGCTGTTGGTTGATGCATACACGTGTCTATTTTAGCTGCATTGGTGTTGGTTGTTGTATACACGTGTCTATTTTAGCTGCATTGGTGTTGGTTGTTGTATACACGTGTCTATTTTAGCTACATTGGTGTTGGTTGTTGCATACACATGTCTATTTTAGCTACATTGGTGTTGGTTGTTGCATACACATGTCTATTTTAGCTATATTGCTGTTGGTTGTTGCATACACGTGTCTACTTTAGCTACATTGGTGTGGGTTGTTGCATACACGTGTCTATTTTAGCTACATTGGTGTTGGTTGTTGCATACACGTGTCTATTTTAGCTGCATTGGTTGTTGCATGTACGTGTCTATTTCAGCTACATTGGTGTTGGTTGTTGCATGCCCGTGTCTATTATAACAGCATTTGTGTTGGTTGTTGCATACACGTGTCTATTTTAGCCACACTGTTCTTCATTGTTGCATATATGTAAATTTATTTATAAATAAATGTTTTTATGTAAACTTAAACTTTACCAGGGTACCTGTAAAATACGAGTATAATGATCTATTAAAGTATACCCGTACGTAAGGGTCGTTATCACGCTAAAAGCATATATAACACATTAACCGTTATGCGAATTATCTTCCCAATTGGAGTCTCTCCAGATGACGCTTTCACAAAGCATTAGACAGTTATACAAACGTCATACATTTTTGCAGATTGCTTGCAGTACTTATCATTTTTCAAATCGGGAATCTTACTATAAGTTTCATGAATACGTTTTAAATCGATCGTTAGCTTTCGTGGCCTTGTGAACAATACAGGAATTAAGTGATAGCTGTTTTTAGTCGGGTGATCGATTTCGCGAAATTGAAACTTTATATTTGATCTGATAAGTTGAGGACTAATTGTGTGGTGTCAGACCAGTCAGGAAGTACTTCCGGGTCGTAGGGTGCTGAAATAGTTCCTTGAAAGAATCCAAAGTTTCTAGTTTGCATGTGTTTTTCCCAAGATTAGTTTCTATTTCATTGTTAAATCTAACCTGAGGTTAAAGTAGTACATGTATGTCTGTTGTCATGAATAGTAAGTATTTTACTGTTTTTGTCGGATTTCTTTGGAGAGTATGAGCACAGAGGTTAGGTAGAGATGTGGATTTGACAGATGTTTATTTCAAAATACGCATAGTGTGAATGAATGACGCGAAATGTTGAAAAACTGAATCGGTGTTTTATTCCAGATATGGGACCGTTTGCTAGCCAAATGTGTTTAATACACAGAATAAAAGCGTATTTAAGCGAACGAATGTTGTGGAACTTGTGACTGATCTCCAAATATAGCCAATATTGCATTGTGTTCAATGGGCTGATTTTCACCGGTCTGAAACCTAGATGGACAAAATGCATTTTTCTTATTAATGGCCAAATCCAGTTGATTTTTCCTGTGAAAGCTTGAAGCTGAGTGAGAAAAAAAAAAGCTAATGTTAATTTTTTGAATTTTACAATAGAACATGTTTTTTTTGCAATTGCAATAGAATGTATGTGTTTTAGGGTGGCATTTGGGGTTCCTAGGGATTTGGAGTGGCCCTAAAGCACTTTAAGTAGACTGTCAAGTGTCTTTAAGTGGATTAGTGGCAAAAGGTAATACATCTGTCACAATTTCTACAATAAATGGCAATTTTATTATTTTAAGGTACCGTATGAGGCTAAAATCTGAAAATGTATCGGTTCTGACATTTTGACATGACGCGACTCTAGGAGGAGTCTTACTTTGTATCGAAAGCCTGAGAACCTGTAAATTTTGTACGCGATGATGGGTTTTACAATCTGAAACTGAAATATACAGAAATTTATGGAATTCAGCATTTATTTTAGTTTTTTGCTAAACATGGTGTAAATCCAACCCATTTTTCTTCATTAATTCAGATGAAATCACTTTGCAATGGCATACAATTGTAATTTAACACATTAATTTGGTATTTTGTTAGAGATAATGGTATAATCCACTGAAATATATACTATTCTGGTGTGTGATTCAGTTTGTCTTGCTGTTGCCCAAGACTTGTATGTATTAGTTGCCTTTAAAACTGCTACAGGCATATGGGGTAGGCTTAGCTTTTGAGTCATTATTTCAATTTTGTCTCTTTTTTTCTGGCATTTTATAGCCAAACTGTATATTTTATTGGACATGGTTCATGTAAATTTGCTCCAAAGCAGCCTTATGGTTTATTTTGTGCCTCAAAATTGTTGGAATTTAACAGAATGTTTGTTTCTCCATGAAAAATGAAGAAATTTCATGCATGAGTGATTTTGATATCTATACCTCACATTATGTGTATATTTTAGTTTGGTATATAGAAGGTAATGTTTTAAAACTTAATTTGATGGAAATATACCAAACGGTTCATTTATTTTGGCATTTTTTCTAGTTTTGTATAACGCGTCTTAAAATCCTTGATTTCTATTCGCCTAATGGTTCTTTGCATGCAGGAATTGAACCGAAAAGATAATAGGTCCTTGCAAAAGCATCTGATTTTCCATTCAGTCAACTTTATTGGTCAGTTAGATGTATTCGATAACTATTTTTGACAAATGTCGCGACTCATTTAGGTGTCAGACCAGTCAGGAAGTACTTCCGGGTCGTAGGGTGCAGAAATAGTTCCTTAAAAGATTCCAAAGTTTCTAGTTTACATGTGTTTTTCCCAAGATTAGTTTCTATTTCATTGTTAAATCTAACCTGAGGTTAAAGTAGTATGTCTGTTGTCATGAATAGTAAGTATTTTACTGTGTTTGTCAGGATTATTTCTTTGGAGAGTATGAGCACAGAGGTTAGGTAGTGATGTGGTTTTGACAGATGTTTATTTTAAAATACGCATAGTGTGAATGAATGACGCGAAATGTTGAAAAACTGAATCGGTGTTTTATTCCAGATATGGGACCGTTTGCTAGCCAAATGTGTTTAATACACAGAATAAAAGTGTATTTAAGCGAACGAATGTTGTGGAACTTGTGACTGATCTCCAAATATAGCCTATATTGCATTGTGTTCAATGGGCTGATTTTCACCGGTCTGACACCGTGTGTGAGATACGATGGCTATCCTAATTATGGTTTGTTCCCAAGTTCCAACGTTATATATTGGAACACGCAAGTGGACAATTTGTTGAACTTGGAATGACCAAACCCTGTGGTGTGTTTGAATGGCATTGGGGTGCGAGGAACAGTAACAAATATCAAATCAGAACATTCAAATCTGCTGTCCGTTATTGTAAACCTCTCGTGTTGATTGTGCAGCTGGTCTACAATGATGTTTCAGTAGAGACGATGACTTAGTTTACAGTGGTACTTCGGTTGATTTCCATTATGCATCATTGGGTAGAGAAATGTAACATTGAATGTGTGTACATCAACCAGCTTCTATATCGGTGCAAGACTAAAACCATTGATGTGGACAGGTACAATGCACTGGTGAAACAGGACCCTCAAGGAAGAACTCAAATGTGCTGTATTAGAGACATAAAGGGATCAGACATCACCACATACTCCAGGATGACGTCCATCTAAACACAGTTGGCTTCCGATATTATTAAAGGAAAATTCGTGGAGTAATTACGGGAAGTATCAATCCATGATATGTGTAGCTAGATTTGTTAGCAATATGGGCCAATATCAATTCAGTATGACCGTCAATACGCTTAGGTTTCGTGTTAACATAGCAATTACTGATTTAAGGCAGTTGTATGTACAGTGATTTTAATAAGTGTCTCCTGAGTTTGTGTTTATTTCATTTATTATTTGCCATTATTAGAAGAATATGCTTAGCTTAACTAATGCGGCACTTGGAGAGGTCAATATATATTTAATGGGGATGGATAGGCTGATGGTATTAATGCAATTTATCGATTATTGCTCTAAGTCTTGTATTTGAATGTAAAGTATTACAGGTCTATCTGTTCTCTATTGCAGGTCTATACTTCATGTAGTTAGTATACTACGTGTGTTTGTTGGACTGTTAAAGTGCATCTCTCTTTCAGAATAAAATATACTTCTAGGCTATACACTGAGGTGCATTATATATGTGGTTTAATGTATAGTAGTGGTTCATTTGCTTCTTTTCTCAGCTTAAATACTTTGACCATGTTGATCATCTGATGGTATCATTTAGTTGATAGAAGTTCATATAACGTGTAGATAGCCTATGTATTACCATACAGGAGTTTTGAGTCGTACATGTACATGTAGGTATACGACACGCAGATCCTGTAGATGACACAGCTATAGTTTACCAACACAGAATAGTGGTTTTAGATGTGTGTTACATGTATGTGCTATTTAGACAGATCCTTAAATCTAGCAATCAGATCATGTAGATTTTCAGTCATAGCTACATGACATGTAGAGTAGTCTATTCATGCAACATATGGATGGGATTATAAGAATCTTTCATGGGTATCCGGTGAAGATAGGGAATTCCAACCCGAGGTATAAGTGTTTTTATCGGAACCGAGGCTCTGCCGAGGTTCCGATTAAAACACTTAAACAGAGGACAAGGATATCCGTCATTTTACCGGGGCTAGATATTTCCATCTCACCCTAGGGTCGATATCCTCGTCCGGTATGCAAGAAATAGCTTTCTTGCATACCGGACAAGGATATCAGTCCTTTTACCGGGGCTAGATATTTCCATCTCACCCTAGGGTCGAGATAAAATTCACGCGCGCCAACATCCGGTATGCAGGAAAACATGCAAAACGTTAGTAGCTAGCGGCGTCAAAGCACAACATGTCTCTGATATGCAAGAAAAATAATCTAGTATGGGTATTCGGTTCAGATAGGGTATTCCAACCCTCGGTATAAGTGTTTTAATCGGAACCTCGACAGAGTCTCGTTTCCGATAAAATCACTTATACCTTGGGTTGGAATTCCCTATCTTCACTGGATACCCATGAAAGATTCTTATAATCCTACAGTGCCCAAGATAAACATTCATTCTAGGGCAAGGGGTAATTTATTCTCTGAAGAAATGGGCATTGCAATCCTCTTTTGACGTGTTAGAGTGAGTTTCCCTTGGTCATTTCACTCATAATTTGGGTTTTCAGTGAGTCATTAAATGTTAGTGCATAAATGTCTCAAAGAAATTGCTATCAAATCAACACAGATCAAGTGTTGTATGTCATGTACATTAGTATATGACATTGGTATGGGACAACTATAGCCCATGGGATAGCTATATCCCGCATACACTGAACAAGTGTTTTGGTCATAGCTATATGACATGTAAATGGGATAGCTATATCCCACAAACAAGTAGTTTATGTCATAGCTATATGACATGTAAATCGTATAGCTATATCAATCATACAAGTGGTTTATGTTATAGCTACATGACAGGTAAAAGGGATAGCTATATCCCACAAACAAGTAGTTTATGTCATAGCTACATGACCGGCAAATGGGATAGCTATATCCCACAAACAAGTAGTTTATGTCATAGCTACATGACAGGTAAATGG
Organism: Cyrtodaria siliqua; assembly: GCA_037043455.1. Taxonomy (NCBI): domain Eukaryota; kingdom Metazoa; phylum Mollusca; class Bivalvia; order Adapedonta; family Hiatellidae; genus Cyrtodaria; species Cyrtodaria siliqua. Next base: position 46,623 of record JAWPHD010004191.1, on the reverse strand, counting down.
GATAGCTATTTCCCACAAACAAGTATTTTACGTCATAGCTATATGACATAAATGGGATAGCTATTTCCCAAAAACAAGTAGCTTAGGTCAAAGCTGTATGACATGTAAATGGGATAGCTACATCCCAGACACAAGTAGTTTAGGTCATAGCTACATGACATGTAAATGGGACATCTATATCCCATAAACGAGTAGTTTAGGTCATAGATATATGACATGTAAATCCCACAAATAAGTTGTTTCTGTCATAGCACAATGACAGGTAAATGAGATAACTATAGCCCACAAATAAGTAGTTTAGGTCATAGCAATATGACCTATATCCCACAAACAAGACGTTTAGGTCATAGCTATATGACATGTAAGTGGGATAGCTATATCCCACAAACAAGTAGTTCATGTCATAGCAATATGACATGTAAATGGGATAGCTATATCCCACAAACAAATAGTTTAGGTCATATCTATATGACATGTAAATAGGATGGCTATATCCCACAAACAAATCGTTTTAGTCATAGCTATATGACATGTAAATGTGATGGCTATATCCCACAAACAAGTAGTTTAGGTCATTCTTTGATATGCTCAGATATGCTAAATCATACATATAGTTAGTATATGACGTGTGTTTGCTTGCCTAGTGTAGTACATCTATGCACAATGTAATATACATTTGGATTTTCAGTCATAGCTATATGACATAAAGTGTAGTCTAGTCATGCACAATATGGATGGGATAGCTATATCCTACAGTGCCAAAGATAAACATATATTCTATGACAAGGGTATTTTACTCTGTAAATGTAAAGAAATGTACATTGAAATCCTCCTTTGACGTGTTAATAGTGAATTTCATAGTGGTGTGCTAACACTGCATATTCATTTTACTAAAATAACACAGTTTTGAGTCTATAATTGTTAATTCCCCTGGGTCATTCACTCCTGATTTGGTTTTCAGTAAATCTTTAAATGTTCATGCATAAATGTCTCAAATAAATGTTTTATCTGGGCACTGTCATTCCTACGAAATCAACACAGATCAAGTGTTGTATGTCATGTACGTTAGTATATGACATTTGTATGGGACAACTGTAACCCATGGGATAGCTATATCCCGCATACACTGAAGAAGTGTTTTTGGTCATAGCTATATGACATGTAAATGGGATAGCTATATCCCACAAACCAGTAGTTTAAGTCATACTACTTGGATATTCGTTGATATGCTCAGATATGCTAAATCATACTTGTAGTTAGTATATGACGTGTGTTTGTTAGCCTAGTGTAGTACATCTATTTCACAATGTAATAAACATTTGGATTTTCAGTCATAGCTATAAGACATGAAGTGTAGTCTAGTCATGCCAACTATGGATGGGATAGCTATATTCTACAGTGCCAAAGATAAACATATATTCTATGACAAGGGGTACAGAAATGTAATTTGAAATCCTCCTTTGACGTGTTAAGAGTGAATTTCATAGTGGTGTGCAAACACTGCATATTCATTTTACTAAAATAACACAGTTTTGAGTCTAGAATTGTTAATTCCCCTTGGTCATTCACTCATGATTTGGTTTTCAGTGAATCTTTAAATGTTCATGCATAAATGTCTCAAAGAACTGTTTTATCTGGGCACTGTCATTCCTACGAAATCAACACAGATCAAGTGTTGTATGTCATGTACGTTAGTATATGACATTTGTATGGGACAACTGTAGCACTGAACAAGTGTTTTTGGTCATAGCTATATGACATGTAAATGGGATAGCTATATCCCACAAACAAGTAGTTAGTTCATAATTATATGACATGTAAACGGGATAGCTATATCCCTCAAAGAAGTAGTTTAGTTCATAATTATATGACATGTAAACGGGATAGCTATATCCCTCAAAGAAGTAGTTTAGGTCATAGCTATATGACATGTAAATGGGATACCTATATCCCTCAAAGAAGTAGTTTATGTCATAGGCATATGCCATGTAATGGGATAGCTATATCCTGCAACAAGTAGTTTAGTTCATAGTTATATGACATGTAAACGGGATAGCTATATCTCTCAAAGAAGTAGTTTAGGTAATAGCTATATGACATGTAAATGGGATAGCTATATCTCTCAAAGAAGTAGTTTAGGTCATAACTATATGACATGTAAACGGGATAGCTAAATCCCTCTCAGAAGTAGTTTATGTAGGTATATGACATTAAATGGGATAGCTATATTCCATAAATCAGTATTTCAGGTCATAGCCCTATGACGTGTAATGGGATAGCTATATCCCACAAACAAGTATGTCAGGTCATAGCTATATGACATGTAATGGGATAGTTATATCCCACAAACCAGTAGTTCAGGTCATAGCTATATGGCATGTAAATGGGATAGCTATATCCTACAAACAGGTAGTTTATGTCACAGCTATGTGACATGTTAACGTGATAGCTATATCCCGCAAAGAATTAGTTTTGGTCATAGCTTTAGGACATGTACATGGGATAGCTATATCCCACAAACAAGTGTTTAGTCTTAGCTAAGTGATATTTATACGAGATACCTATATCCTACAAACAAGTAGTTTAGGTCATAGTTATATGACATGTAAATGGGATAGCTATATCCACACACTAGTTGTTCAAGTCATAGCTATATGAAATAAAAATGGGATAGCTATTTCCCACAAACTTATATTTTATGTCATTGCTATATGACATGTAAATGGGATAGCTATATCCCACAAAGAAGTCGTTTCTTTCATCGTTATATGACATGTACATGGGATAGCTGTATCCTACACAGACCGATAAAAACACGTATACCTCGGGTTGGAATTCCCTGTCTTCACCGGATACCCATGAAAGATTCTTATAATCTAGCCCCGGTAAAATAGCGGATATCCTTGTCCGGTATGCAAGAAATAGCTATCCCATTTACGTGTCATATAGCTATGACATAAATTACTTCTGTGTGGGATATAGCTATCCCATTTACATGTTATATAGCTATGACATAAATTACTAACCGAGGCTCTGCTACGACATAAATTACTAACCGAGGCTCTGCCGAGGTTCCGATTAAAACACTTATACCGAGGGTTGGAATTCCCTATCTGAACCGAATACACATGATAGATTCTTTTTCTTGCATATCGGCTAAGCCTCGTTTCCGATAAAAACACTTATACCTCGGGTTGGAATTCCCTATCTTCACTGGATACCAATGAAAAATTCTTATAATCCCACCCACTAGTAGTTTATGTCATAGCTATATGACATGTAAATGGAATAGATATATCCCACAAAGACGTAGTTTCTGTCATAGTTTTATAACAATTTTGGCGTTTTAAGTTCCCACACCTTTGATGTGAAAACATATATATCATTTATTGTAAAAAATAAATGCTATTACTATTTGATATGTTCGTCATTTCTTAAATAAATGACAATTTCAATTTCAATATTTCTTACTGGTGTTCTTTTATACTTCCGTACAATTGTTTATGTTTTCCCACATCAAACAAAGCGTAACCTTATGAGTGTAAATTATAAGGTATACATAAATGTAAATTTATTTATAAATTCATGTTTTTATGTAAACTTAATCTCTACCAGGGTACCTGTAAATATACGAGTATAATGATCTATTAAAGTATACGTAAGTGTCGTTATCACGCTAAAAGCATATATAACACATTAACCGTTATGCGAATTATCTTCCCAATTGTAGTCTCTCCAGATGACGCTTTCACAAAGCATCAGACAGTTATACAAACGTAATACATTTTTGCAAATTCCCACCATCCCACCCTTTTGTCTATCTATAATGCAGTCATCCCAGGATAATATACTAGTACATTAGACATATATATACATATATAGATACAGGTTTTCGGATTGAGATTTATTAAAATATGCAATATAAATATTTTAAACAAGATCCCATGTTTCTGACATATAATATGAATAAGGCACTGCCTCATGGCGAGCGTCGGTTTAAGTTAATAAAATGGTTACATTGTGTAAATTACTAATACTGTAATACCTTATAACATAGGGATTTTCTAAACCCAACTTAGTTGCTCCGTTCTAAGGGACACACAAAAAACGCAACCCACTACTATTCACATACAAACTTTGCGATCATCACATAAAAAAAACTAATTCAACAAGTTATTTAAGCATAACTATTCGAAATCGAAATGGGGATATACACATTATACTCTGTTACTTCCAAAACAAACCGTGGAGCGCTGTGGTCTAATGGTAGAGCGTTGGACCCATGATCCAAAAGTCGTGAGTTCGATTCCCGCCATTGGAATATGCGTTGTGTCCCTGAGCAAGACACTTTATCTGCATTGTTTAGTACTGGTTCTACCCAGGAAGACATCGAGAGTGATTCAAATAAGTTCATAGAGCTTTCGTTACAATCGATGTAAAATAAATAAGTTTAAACTAAATCAAACCAAGCACTGCAGTGTGATTGCCATTGTAATGTTGGCAGGGATTTTACCCCCTCAACATTGTGAAGACTCCCGACCCTAGCCTGGTCATTTTGGTGGAGAAAAAAAGCGCGAAAACTGCCTAATTTGTGAAAAAAGTATTGAATACATGCATTGTTTTTGTGGGAGCAGGATAATATGAAACATTTTAGATAAACTTTCTTCTATGAACATATCCAGAACAAAACAATATTGAAGAAGTTAAGTGGTGGAAATATTTTCCAAAATAAATATAATAATAATAATAAATAAAAGAAAGAAATAAATTAATAATAATAATTGTGAAGCAAATCGGCCACAGATGTGAAAAGAATGACTTGAAATGTGAGTAAGTGTCAGGTGAACTTGAATAAGCATGATCAGTATAATTATGTATGTATACTTTTTTTTATGAGACTTCTCAGGATGATCCAATCTATTCCTATTTCCTAAATGTAAATGCCTTCACTTAGCAGCAATGATCAGTTAGGAAGGAATAGGAATGTATAGTACTGGTTCTAAAGTACTGGTTCTACCCAGGACAAGTGGGTGGTCTGCCTCCACCACCCAGAAATCCACCGTCATATATATAACCTTACATGTGTTGAAAATGACGTAAAACACCATACAAACAAACAAACAAATCATTGCTGATGTGTCATTTGAAATAATCAGTTCGTTTAATACCTTGTTCCCAAGTCACCACTCTCTACATCCCCTCTTGAAATTAAAATTGCGTCGAACGTCACTGTGTAATGACTGACGTAATCAGCATTGAAAATTGTCATAATGGTGACGTACTATTACGTCTACAGTATAGTCCGTGCTTGACTTTGTCTACAAAGAACAAAAAAGGTTTACGTTTGTGCTTTTAAGTAAAAGAAAGGATATTTCACTTACCGCCTTTGGTTTCGCAAAAACAATTTAAGGATAAAAAGGTAGGCGAATAATTATTATTTCATATAACTATTGTTTCAGGTGAATTTTATTATTAATAAGTGTAATTGAGACTTAAATGGCGCAGTAGGTTGTTAAATACAATTTGAACAAAAAGCAATGACACAGTTCACACAATCTTAGACATTTATTACTATTAAGTAGGATGGTCAGCTCTTAGCCAGCTTTCTTAGTCCTTTTGTCATATTGTATTTTCAATGAAATTGGACTGCTTTCAAGTGAAAATCAGCGCATGTAGATCTAATATAAAAAAAATAGATCTAGTAAAACTAACTTACATATTGACGCAGTCACTTTTATTTAAACATAATCAAGCATTAAATCGTTGATTTTGTTGCTGCTGAACAGTGGCAAGCGTCGTTTTAAGTTAATAGACTAGAGCGATTAAATAATGTGTGCAATACTCATACTGTTATGCCTTATGTGTACATCAGTGGAGTTTTCTAAACTCAATGCAAAATCAAAACATCTGCTCGAGTGCTTCTACATCAAATTTGATTCATAAATTGGATTGTTTTTACATTTGTTGGTGTTTCTAAATGAATCATTTTAACTTATACTTTTACTGCAATCAAAGACTGGTTATAGTTTTGCCCTTCACAAAGGCAGTACCTAGTACTGTGGGTGTAATGCCAGTGATGGTCGTATTTCTAGCATAATGCAACTTTACGGGCAGGTAACTCTAGCTGGTTGACGAAGATTTTTATTGCCTTAGTATGGCAATTTCAAAAAATCAACAACGCGTTAACCGTAAGGCGAGCTTACGCTCGCGATAATCTATTTAGAAATGATAATACTAATAAAATAATGCTATTGCTATTGTTCAGGCGGGCGTTTTAAGTGTTTTACACATTTGCTGTGAGGGCGTTTTAAGTTCCCACACCGTTGATGGGAAAACATATATATCATTTATTGTAAAAAATAAATATAATTTCTTTCGTTTGAGTGAAAAGAATTAGACAGAAATTAATTTCCCTTGATGTGATTACTTCTCACAGAGGGCGCAATCGCAATCGTAGATTGGCGTTGAGGTAGCCAAATTAAATCATTCAGCCTTGGAGAGCAAACTAGGTTAGACGTTATAAAATTGAGTTATTTTATAGAAAAATTATTACAGCAACTCAAGGGTGTGGATTTGAAAAGATTTCAGGATATTTTTGTTGTCCTGTTGTGTTGGTTTTCATTGATCATTGAAACGTTTGTACTTTTGATAGTCAGAGATCAAGTCCGAGATCTTATCAGCTTATCCTGAGAGATACTAGAAATACAAATGTTAATCGGATACACGTTTCCGACAGGGTTTTTCGTGGACGGCCTGGTATCACTTTGATGGTGCTCTGTTAAAAGTGCGAATGTGATTAATGAAACTGATTAAATAGGCTGACATGACATATATATCATTTATTGTAAAAAATAAATGCTATTACTATTTGATATGTTCGTCATTTCTTAAATAAATGACAATTTCAATTTCAATATTTCTTACTGGTGTTCTTTTGTACTTCCATACAATTGCTTATGATTTCCCACATCAAACAAAGCGTAACTTTATGAGTGTAAATTATAAGGTATACATAAAAGTGTTTATTGTAGGTACATTAGTATGTGTTGTATACTTAACGCCATTAAAAGTGCAAGTTTTTTATTTTGTGTTTATTTTATTTTGTGTTTATTTTTAATTAAAGATGTCTCCAAGATCGAGTGTAGTGTTATGCACATGTTATTCCCTATACATCTGGTGACCGGTCAAATTCATGTATTGAAAGAAGTAAAATCGGAATTATGCGAAATCCATGCTTCCCACCAAACTTGCGTTTTTAATATCTTTAAGTATATATTATTGTCTATCATAGTTTAGCTACATTTGCGGTAGTTGTTGTATGTAAGTGTTTATGTTACTTACATTGCATTTGTGCCGATTATGGCAAAAACTTGTCCATTTTAGCTACGTTTGTGGAGGTTTCTGCGTATAATTGTCTTGTTTAGCTACATTTTTGTTAGTTGTTACATATATGTCTATTTTATCTACATTTGTGGCAGTTATGTAATATACTAGAAGACGAATTTCACTTTGTATTGGAGTGTTCACTATATCAAGATATAAGAAAAGAATATGTTAACAAATATTTTTGTAAACGGCTAAACATACCAAAATTTATTGAACTTATGACAACAGAAAACAAGAGTTTATTAAAGAAACTGTCCGTTTTCATTTGTAAAAGTTTTAAAAGAAGAGACGACATGTTTTATAAATAAATATCACTTTTCTCCATTTTTGTCCACAGATATAAATGTGTTCTGATCAGTACTTAGGAATATTAATTTAAAAATATATATTAAACACTTATATACTTAATAGTTGTCAAATACTTTTTAACTAGTAAGTATATACAGATGATCTTGAAACTCACCTATGAAATTATACAAATTGTCATTAACTGGAAAACATTGTGTGTATTTCGTATACATGTTTATATGTATGTACTATTTTCATGTGAACTGTTGGGCGTAATGCCTTATGTTTGAATAAAATATCTATCTATCTATCTATCTTATTGTGCACCTCTTTTCGCAGATTTGTATTGTTTTGCTATGAAAGAGATTTCATGTTGAGTCTTACACCAGATATTCAGGCAGATGTAAGTGGGGCCTTTAATGACACATCTCGGCATTTCAACTCAACTCAACAATTTTAACATTTCTGATACCGTCGCTTCTTTTCTCGATTTACACATCTCTGTTGAAAATAGAGAAATAATTAGTAACCTCTATTGCAAGAGAGATGGTTTTAATTTTAATATTGTTAATTATCCCTACTTAGATGGGTATGTTTTCCGAGCAACTTCTTATGAGGTCTGTTTGTCTCAACTTATTCAATTTTTCTAGAGCGTGTAGTCGGATTGAGGACTTCAATATTCTTAATCTTTGTATAACTCAAAAGCTACTCCATAAAGCCTGTCGTTACCATACAATTCGAACTGTTTTGCAAAATGTTATTATCATAACCCTGATCTAAATTGTCAAATATAAAATTAACTTAAAGCTGTATACAGTCCCTATTTTAACTGGTAATAACTCATGAATATGAATGAGTCACGTGTGAAGTAGTTTCAAATCGACAAACACCCCCAAAAGTCGGTATATAAGGAGAAATCGATACGTAAAATATCACATTTTTATTTAGCCTCAGTACAGGTATCATCGATAAATATACGGCTCCAGAATATATGTGATAAAAAAATAGTTTCCCGGAACGGGATTTGAACCACAGCCTTGCACTTGTAAGATTTGAACCTCTAGATCACTGCTATTTATTGGTATTTTGTAGCATTTTTAACACTAAATAGGCATTACGTAATAACAACAGCGCGCACACAAACTCATCAAGTACTAAATAACAAGTCGAGATATGGTTGATTTGAGGCGAAGTATTAGTTTCATATTGATAAGATACAGTATTACACCAGGCAATGTTAATTTACTCGTACGACAATATGGACTGCATATTTATTGATCCATCATTAGTTGCGTTCAAATATGTTAAGTTATTTTGCCTCATAATATATGGTAGTTAGTATACAATTTCTCAAGTAGCGTTGTAGTTCAGTGGATAGAGCACATGACTTAAAATAAGAAGGTCGTGTGTTCGATCCCCGAAAGAAGGTAACTTTCTTTTTTTTGGTAAAAATTACTGTTACCTGTGTATAAGTACGATGTGCACTGGTCGATGTATACAGTAAATGATTTCCTTCGCTTTATTTGCTCGCTTGAATACCCGATTTCGACATGAGCTGGTGAACATGAAGTTACAAATAAAGACACGCCTACAAAGAAGAAATCGATTGATATAGGGACTCTGTAGCTTTAAGAACTAGTTTTCGACAAGTTTATCAAAAGAGGTTATGACCCTATCATTTTCCAATGCACTGCATGTTTATTGGTTGATTCATTTACAGTTCGCCATTATAATAATAAATGTAACCGGCTCTTAAATGTTACATAAATAACATTATCTATACTTGCATTGTAGCTTTAAGGACTTTTGCTTTTTTATATTCATGTATACATGATCATCTATGTGTTATATTGCCTATTAATGCTGCTTGTAAGAGAACACATCCTGGCGGGGATTGTTTTATTTGCATATTTACATTGTTCCATTTTATTGGAATGACAATAGGGTCATAAAGTGATTTGGTGCACCTTGGAACATGGTTTAAACACCGTTTGACCGTTCCAAGACAGTAACCCTTTTGTCAACACGTTTGTGTTGTTTGTGATGTCACATGCTTTGCTTCTGAATAACATTGTAAGTACTGTTTTTCTTAATGCGTGATTTTAGTAGAATGTGTTCTGTGACAACTACTTGTCCTGTCAGTCCTATTAAAATCAAATCCTAATTACGCTTTGATACTCTCCGCTATAGTATCTGACAACACTGCCTTGGAGGTCAAGTCAGATCGACCTTTCATCTAATCAATGAAATCGCGCATTTCATATGCACTTCAGAACTGAACAAACAAAAATCCACATCATAAAACACATATATCCGAAAAAAGATAAAGTCGCCGTGTGTTATTGCTGTGGAGTGCACAATAAATTCAAAGAAATGCAATTAATGGCATGTTTTACATCAAGAATACGAAGGAAATCATTTTGAAAACATTCAGAACATTCTATTTCTATCTGAAAAATGTATATTTTACCGAGATTATGGCGACGTTAGATTATCTATATAGTATGTCTTACCTTTATGTGTCTGACCCGGTTAGCTCAGTCGGTAGCGAAGTAGGCTATTGCGACATTCTATTATTATCAGTACCGCGAATGTAATTTTAGTTTGCGTTACGAGTTCAACCCCACAAATTGGTATACCTTTTTTGTTGTACCGCTATTGAATTCCGTCAAACAATCAGTAAATATTATTATTCAGTAAATATTCAATAATGGTTGGTGTCTTATGCTTGTCAACGCAATTATTTGTGTTTTATAAGCTAAAAGTTACGGACCTTGTCCTTTTCAATATCGAGCGTAGACTGCTCCACAGCGTTTGACTGAAACCCATGCGCAGTGAATCAGTCAATACCGAACGATTTTATAGGCTGACATCTGACAGGCTAATCGTAAGGTCAGTCTGACGTGACCTCTAATGCAGTGTTGTCAACTTCTTTATCGTACAGTAATTCAAATGGAGAGAATCATAAACTCTCTTGTGGTACTTCTCTAAACGCACCCAGCAAGCCACTGAAAGTCTTGTCCCATATTTTAGATCTCTCTGTACACATACGCCGTAACATTTGTAACCCTATTGTCAATCCTTTTATGTTTGTGATGTCATATACTTTGTCGTTTACACATCTTTGTAATTGGTGTGACTGTTGCTTACTAGTGTAGAGTATCGTAGCGTGATGAAGGGTCTGATTTTGATGAGATTGCTTACTAGTGTAGAGTATCGTAGCGTGATGAAGGGTCTGATTTTGATGAGATTGCTTACTAGTGTAGAGTATCGTAGCGTGATGAAGGGTCTGATTTTAATGAGATTTCTTACTAGTGTAGAGTATCGTAGCGTGATGAAGGGTCTGATTTTAATGAGATTTCTTACTAGTGTAGAGTATCGTAGCGTGATGAAGGGTCTGATTTTAATGAGATTTCTTACTAGTGTAGAGTATCGTAGCGTGATGAAGGGTCTGATTTTAATGAGATTTCTTACTAGTGTAGAGTATCGTAGCGTGATGAAGGGTCTGATTGTAATGAGATTGCTTACTAGTGTAGAGTATCGTAGCGTGATGAAGGGTCTGATTTTAATGAGATTTCTTACTAGTGTAGAGTATCGTAGCGTGATGAAGGGTCTGATTTTAATGAGATGTCTTACTAGTGTAGAGTATCGTAGCGTGATGAAGGGTCTGATTTTAATGAGATGTCTTAGTTGTGTAGAGTATCGTAGCGTGATGAAGGGTCTGATTTTAATGAGATTTCTTACTAGTGTAGAGTATCGTAGCGTGATGAAGGGTCTGATTTTAATGAGATTTCTGAGTAGTGTAGAGTATCGTAGCGTGATGAAGGGTCTGATTTTAATGAGATTTCTTAGTAGTGTAGAGTATCGTAGCGTGATGAAGGGTCTGATGTTAATGAGATTGCTTAGTAGTGTAGAGTATCGTAGCGTGATGAAGGGTCTGACTTTAATGAGATGTCTTAGTTGTGTAGAGTATCGTAGCGTGATGAAGGGTCTGACTTTAATGAGATGTCTTAGTTGTGTAGAGTATCGTAGCGTGATGAAGGGTCTGACTTTAATGAGATTGCTTAGTTGTGTAGAGTATCGTAGCGTGATGAAGGGTCTGACTTTAATGAGATTGCTTAGTTGTGTAGAGTATCGTAGCGTGATGAAGGGTCTGACTTTAATGAGATGTCTTAGTTGTGTAGAGTATCGTAGCGTGATGAAGGGTCTGACTTTAATGAGATTGCTTAGTTGTGTAGAGTATCGTAGCGTGATGAAGGGTCTGACTTTAATGAGATGTCTTAGTTGTGTAGAGTATCGTAGCGTGATGAAGGGTCTGACTTTAATGAGATGTCTTAGTTGTGTAGAGTATCGTAGCGTGATGAAGGGTCTGACTTTAATGAGATGTCTTAGTTGTGTAGAGTATCGTAGCGTGATGAAGGGTCTGACTTTAATGAGATGTCTTAGTTGTGTATAGTATCGTAGCGTGATGAAGGGTCTGACTTTAATGAGATGTCTTAGTTGTGTAGAGTATCGTAGCGTGATGAAGGGTCTGACTTTAATGAGATGTCTTAGTTGTGTAGAGTATCGTAGCGTGATGAAGGGTCTGACTTTAATGAGATGTCTTAGTTGTGTAGAGTATCGTAGCGTGATGAAGGGTCTGATTTTAATGAGATTGCTTAGTAGTGTAGAGTATCGTAGCGTGATGAAGGGTCTGATTTTAATGAGATTGCTTACTAGTGTAGAGTATCGTAGCGTGATGAAGGGTCTGATTTTAATGAGATTTCTTAGTAGTGTAGAGTATCGTAGCGTGATGAAGGGTCTGATTTTAATGAGATTTCTTAGTAGTGTAGAGTATCGTAGCGTGATGAAGGGTCTGATTTTAATGAGATTTCTTAGTAGTGTAGAGTATCGTAGCGTGATGAAGGGTCTGATTTTAATGAGATTGCTTAGTAGTGTAGAGTATCGTAGCGTGATGAAGGGTCTGATTTTGATGAGATTGCTTACTAGTGTAGAGTATCGTAGCGTGATGAAGGGTCTGATTGTAATGAGATTGCTTACTAGTGTAGAGTATCGTAGCGTGATGAAGGGTCTGATTTTGATGAGATTGCTTACTAGTGTAGAGTATCGTAGCGTGATGAAGGGTCTGATTGTAATGAGATTGCTTACTAGTGTAGAGTATCGTAGCGTGATGAAGGTCTGATTTTGATGAGATTGCTTACTAGTGTAGAGTATCGTAGCGTGATGAAGGGTCTGATTTTGATGAGATTGCTTACTAGTGTAGAGTATCGTAGCGTGATGAAGGGTCTGATTGTAATGAGATTGCTTACTAGTGTAGAGTATCGTAGCGTGATGAAGGGTCTGATTTTGATGAGATTGCTTACTAGTGTAGAGTATCGTAGCGTGATGAAGGGTCTGATTGTAATGAGATTGCTTACTAGTGTAGAGTATCGTAGCGTGATGAAGGGTCTGATTGTAATGAGATTGCTTACTAGTGTAGAGTATCGTAGCGTGATGAAGGGTCTGATTGTAATGAGATTGCTTACTAGTGTAGAGTATCGTAGCGTGATGAAGGGTCTGATTTTGATGAGATTGCTTACTAGTGTAGAGTATCGTAGCGTGATGAAGGGTCTGATTTTGATGAGATTGCTTACTAGTGTAGAGTATCGTAGCGTGATGAAGGGTCTGATTGTAATGAGATTGCTTACTAGTGTAGAGTATCGTAGCGTGATGAAGGGTCTGATTTTGATGAGATTGCTTACTAGTGTAGAGTATCGTAGCGTGATGAAGGGTCTGATTGTAATGAGATTGCTTACTAGTGTAGAGTATCGTAGCGTGATGAAGGGTCTGATTTTGATGAGATTGCTTACTAGTGTAGAGTATCGTAGCGTGATGAAGGGTCTGATTTTGATGAGATTGCTTACTAGTGTAGAGTATCGTAGCGTGATGAAGGGTCTGATTGTAATGAGATTGCTTACTAGTGTAGAGTATCGTAGCGTGATGAAGGGTCTGATTTTGATGAGATTGCTTACTAGTGTAGAGTATCGTAGCGTGATGAAGGGTCTGATTTTGATGAGATTGCTTACTAGTGTAGAGTATCGTAGCGTGATGAAGGGTCTGATTTTAATGAGATTGCTTACTAGTGTAGAGTATCGTAGCGTGATGAAGGGTCTGATTTTGATGAGATTGCTTACTAGTGTAGAGTATCGTAGCGTGATGAAGGGTCTGATTTTGATGAGATTGCTTACTAGTGTAGAGTATCGTAGCGTGATGAAGGGTCTGATTTTGATGAGATTGCTTACTAGTGTAGAGTATCGTAGCATGATGAAGGGTCTGATTTTAATGAGATTGCTTACTAGTGTAGAGTATCGTAGCGTGATGAAGGGTCTGATTTTGATGAGATTGCTTACTAGTGTAGAGTATCGTAGCGTGATGAAGGGTCTGATTTTGATGAGATTGCTTACTAGTGTAGAGTATCGTAGCGTGATGAAGGGTCTGATTTTGATGAGATTGCTTACTAGTGTAGAGTATCGTAGCGTGATGAAGGGTCTGATTTTAATGAGATTGCTTACTAGTGTAGAGTATCGTAGCGTGATGAAGGGTCTGATTTTGATGAGATTGCTTACTAGTGTAGAGTATCGTAGCGTGATGAAGGGTCTGATTTTAATGAGATTGCTTACTAGTGTAGAGTATCGTAGCGTGATGAAGGGTCTGATTTTAATGAGATTGCTTACTAGTGTAGAGTATCGTAGCGTGATGAAGGGTCTGATTTTAATGAGATTGCTTACTAGTGTAGAGTATCGTAGCGTGATGAAGGGTCTGATTTTAATGAGATTGCTTACTAGTGTAGAGTATCGTAGCGTGATGAAGGGTCTGATTTTAATGAGATTGCTTACTAGTGTAGAGTATCGTAGCGCGATAAAGGGTCTGATTTTAATGAGATTGCTTACTAGTGTAGAGTACCGTAGCGCGATAAAGGGTCTGATTTTAATGAGATTGCTTACTAGTGTAGAGTATCGTAGCGCGATAAAGGGTCTGATTTTAATGAGATTGCTTACTAGTGTAGAGTATCGTAGCGCGATGAAGGGTCTGATTTTAATGAGATTGCTTACTAGTGTAGAGTATCGTAGCGTGATGAAGGGTCTGATTTTAATGAGATTGCTTACTAGTGTAGAGTATCGTAGCGTGATGAAGGGTCTGATTTTAATGAGATTGCTTACTAGTGTAGAGTATCGTAGCGTGATGAAGGGTCTGATTTTAATGAGATTGCTTACTAGTGTAGAGTATCGTAGCGTGATGAAGGGTCTGATTTTAATGAGATTGCTTACTAGTGTAGAGTATCGTAGCGCGATAAAGGGTCTGATTTTAATGAGATTGCTTACTAGTGTAGAGTACCGTAGCGCGATAAAGGGTCTGATTTTAATGAGATTGCTTACTAGTGTAGAGTATCGTAGCGCGATAAAGGGTCTGATTTTAATGAGATTGCTTACTAGTGTAGAGTATCGTAGCGCGATGAAGGGTCTGATTTTAATGAGATTGCTTACTAGTGTAGAGTATCGTAGCGCGATGAAGGGTCTGATTTTAATGAGATTGCTTACTAGTGTAGAGTATCGTAGCGTGATGAAGGGTCTGATTTTAATGAGATTGCTTACTAGTGTAGAGTATCGTAGCGCGATAAAGGGTCTGATTTTATTGAGATTGCTTACTAGTGTAGAGTACCGTAGCGCGATAAAGGGTCTGATTTTAATGAGACTGCCTTTCCTGTTCGACTTTAATTCTTACTTTTAGTTTAGGCACACTTGTGGTAGTTAGTTGTTGAATATATAGGAGTCGATTCGTCCCCTTTCAAAATAACTAATAGCACAATACTACAATGGTTTCAAACAAGGAATAATCATCGGCTTCTTTCAACACAGCATTATCTGCACAAAATTAAAAAAGCAGAAAACCCTTATTGTCACTACTGCCACCAGGACGAGACTATTGTTCATATGTTGTGGACCTGCCCTTCAACTCAGACATTTTTAACACAGATAAATACGCTCTGCTTATCAAAACATATAAATCTGAAGCTATCAGAGCATGCATTTATTTTAAACATAGGTAAAGAACAATCAACTGTAGAGCTACAAATTATCTTAGAAATTAAATATTACATATTTTCTTCAAAACGACTGAAAACAATGCTCTCTGTTACTCCAATGATATACAGACTTCGTTATTTATACGAAACGCATAAACAAATCGCAGTCAGAAACATTCAACTAGAAAGTTTTGAAAATACATGGAGCAATTTTAAAACCATTTTAAATTAATCTAGCAGACCTTTTTATCCATCCACCCCTATGAATTCTTACAATGAACCAAGACACTGACGGTTGTGTATATATGTATATATACGTGTGTGTATGTGTATGTATGTATATACATGTATATATTAACTATATAAATATTGTTTATTAAACAGTAATTTATACAACTTTATAATTAGATGGGCTAGTGGACGGCAATCAAAATGTATTTTAAAGAGTTTTCTCTTCTTTTTTTTTAACATCTCCCCTGCCTCAACCATCTAATACATGTATCTATTCTGTATTACTCTTATATCATTTTATGATGCTGAATTGTAAATATATATGTATGTGTTTAGTAAATGAATATTACATGCTGTAAAATATTGTAAGGTGTGGCAAGGGATGGTCCTCCCCGACCCTTGCTTCACCTATTGACGGGGAGATTAAACGGGTCGTCAAAAGACGGCTCAAAAAAAAAAAGAAAAAGAAAAAGAAAAAGAAAAAGGAGTTGCTTTTAGCAACATTTGTGTTGGTTGTTATGTATAAGTTATTACTTAGTTATGTGGTAGTTCTTGTATAATGTTTATTGTGGCTACATTTGTGTTGATTGTTGCATATATTTTTCTTTTTTAGCTACATATGTGCTCGTTTTTACATATAAGTGTATATATTAGCTACATTTGTGTTGGTGTTAGCATGAAGGTTTAATATTTTAGCTACACTTGTGTTGTTTGTTGGATATAAATGACTGTTTAGCTACCTTTATATTTGTTGTTGCATATAAATGTCTATTTTAGCTGCATTTGTGTTGGTTATTACAAATAATTGTGTATTTTAGCTACATTTCGTTTACTTAGAACGTTTCTTACAATTAAATTAAAACAACATGTATTTATTTTACAGTCCGACTGTTGTGAAAAGAAATGCCAGATAGGCCAAGTTTGTAACACAGACAAAGGTTTATGCATCATAAAAGGTACGCTCCTGCAAAAATCATATTAATATAGAATAGCTCTTTGTAAATTTCAACATTCCTAAACAGTAACTGATTGTATTTGATATAGTCATGTCGTTTCGTCTTCACTAGCAAACCACCACCATCTCCATAATTGTATATAGAATATATATTCACAAAATGGTTATGGCATACCATGATGGTTATTCAAATAGGTACGTATACATCGCAGCAATACTTTCATGTTTTTATCCATGAATCTTCATGTTCTTGTTCATGAATATTCATATTCATATCCATGCATCTTCATGTTCTTGTTCATGGATATTCATATTCATATCCATGAATCTTCATGTTCTTGTTCATGAATATTCATATTCTTAGTCATGAATACTCATTTTCTTATTCATGAATCTTCATGTTCTTATTCATGAATCATCATGTTCTTATTCATGAACCTACTCATTCCATACGTATAACAAATCGGCGGTATTAGAGCATGCATATTATTAATTCACGGATGTTTGTCATTCAGTTATGCTCTAGATTCAGTTTTATAAATATCGTCAAGTGTACAGAACGGGATTCGAACATGGGATATATTTTCTATTGAATGACAGCCAACATGTATCTTTGTTAACATGCCTTGATGTGAGGGACAAAGACTGTAACGCATATTTATGTCAAGGAATACTGTTCTTACAGGGTGTTGATTAAAATAAATGTAACCGGCTCTCAAATGTTACATAAATAACATTATCTATACAGACAATAGTACACTGAAACAACTATAACGAAACATGTGTTGTTTTCCATATTGTAATGTATACTATGTGTATTGTTTAACATGTTTTACTTCAAGGGTTTGTAATGAAAATATGGTATAACAGAAGCAACACATTTGTTTGTTTCAATACTCTTACAAAGTATGTATGGCTTACAATGGGAATGAAACTTCATCAAGCCCATTCTTTGTAGCTTTAAAGTAGAATATCGCTTAAGCCGGTACTAGGAGGCGTGAAAGGAGTTACACCTACATTACCTCTCATGAACAGACTCAATAAAACCGAGTCTGCTGTGGATGCATTTGCCTCGCATCATATAAATTGTATTCAAGAGGTGTTATCAATCTACTATTAAATATATTGAATTGAATTGAATTTTATAGTCGCACCAACAGCTAAGGTCATATGGTGACTTTCTAGCTTCCACTGGTGGAGGAGGAGCACCTAGGACTGGTGGAGGAAGACCCCAGGTGCTCCTCCGGGCAATTTTCGTACGACACCGAACGACGGAATTACCTTCTCGACTTCCGTAATCCGGTGTTTAAAACGGTTACAGAAATCGATGAGGCAATATTGATTCAAGCAAGCTGAACGGAAAACACCGAGTGACGATTCGGCCATCATTTGTATATTTATTACACTTGTATAATATAATAAATATACCATGGATTTATTACACTCCCACACCGCAACTTATGTGATATAATGTTTGAAATATGCAAGAGATAATAAAAATGACAATTAAATGGAAACTATATACATGTATTTACTAGTAAATATGTATTAGACGCTTATTTAAAATGCAGACATATCTAATCGTACACTCAGTTTGATTGAGTCTGTTCATGAGAGATAATATTAGATGCAACCACTCTCACGTACACTCAGTTTGACTGAGTCTGTTTGTGGGAGATAATATTAGATGCAACCACTCTCACGTACACTCAGTTTGATCGAGTCTGTTCATGAGATGTAATATTAGATGCAACACCTCTCGCGTACACTCAGTTTGATTGAGTCTGTTCATGAGAGATAATATTAGATGCAGCATCTCTCACGTATAATCGGTTTGAGTGCGTCTGTTCGTGAGAGATAATATAAGATGCAACACCTCTCCCGCACACTCAGTTTGATTGAGTCTGTTAATGAGAGATAATATTAGATGCAACACCTCTCACGTACACTCAGCTTTGATTGAGTCTGTTCATGAATTGTAATATAAGATGCAACCACTCTCACGTACACTCAGTTTGATTGAGTCTGTTCATGAGAGATAATATAAGATGCAACATCTCTCACGTACACTCAGTTTGATTGAGTCTGTTCATGAATCGTAATATAAGATGCAACACCTTTCACGCACACTCAGGTTGATTGAGTCTGTTCATGAGAGATAATATTAGATGCAACATCTCTCACGTACAGTCAGCTTTATTGAGTCTGTTCATGAATCGTAATATAAGATGCAACACCTCTCAGGCACACTCAGTTTGATTGAGTCTGTTCATGAGAGATAATATAAGATGCAACACCTCTCACATACACTCAGTTTGATTGAGTCTGTTCATGAATCGTAATATAAGATGCAACCCCTCTCACGCACACTCAGTTGATTGAGTCTGTTCATGAGAGATAATATTAGATGCAACACCTCTCACGTACACTCAGCTTGATTGAGTCTGTTCATGAATCGTAATATAAGATGCAACACCTCTCACGCACACTCAGTTTGATTGAGTCTGTTCATGAGATATAATATTAGATGCAACATCTCTCACGTACACTCAGTTTGATTGAGTCTGTTCATGAGAGATAATATAAGATGCAACACCTCTCACGTACACTCAGTTTGATTGAGTCTGT
Source organism: Cyrtodaria siliqua (assembly GCA_037043455.1). NCBI lineage: Eukaryota > Metazoa > Mollusca > Bivalvia > Adapedonta > Hiatellidae > Cyrtodaria > Cyrtodaria siliqua. Next base: position 27,073 of record JAWPHD010004191.1, on the reverse strand, counting down.
TCATGAATCGTAATAAAAGATGCAACCCCTCTCACGCACACTCAGTTGATTGAGTCTGTTCATGAGAGATAATATAAGATGCAACACCTCTCACGTACACTCAATTTGATTGAGTCTGTTCATGGATCGTAATATAATATGCGACCCCTCTCACGCACACTCAGTTTGATTGAGTCTGTTCCTGACAGATACTATAAGATACAACACCTCTCATGTACACTGAGTTTGATTGAGTCTGTTCATGAATCATAATATAAGATGCAACCCTCTCACGCACACTCAGTTTGATTGAGTCTGTTCGTGAGAGATAATATAAGATGCAACCCCTCTCACGCACACTCAGTTTGATTGAGTCTGTTCGTGAGAGATAATATAAGATGCAACGCCTCTCACGTACACTCGGTTTGATTGAGTCTGTTCATGACAGGTAATATAAGCTGCAACACCTCTCACGCACACTCAGTTTGATTGTGTCTGCTCGTGAGAGGTAATATAAGATGCAACCCTCTCACTCACACTCAATTTGATTGTGTCTGTTCATGAGAGATAATATAAGATGCAACATCTCTCACGTACACTCAGTTTGATTAAGTCTGTTTGTGATTGAACACCTACCACGTACACTCAGTTTAATTGAGTCTGTTCATGAGAGATAATATAAGATGCAACATCTCTCACGTACACTCAGTTTGATTAAGTCTGTTCATGAGAGATAATATAGGATGCAACACCTCTCACGTACACTCAGTTTGATTGAGTCTGTTCGTGAGAGGTAATATAAGATGCAACACCTCTCACGTACACTGAGTTTGATTGAGTCTGTGATTCAACACCTCTTACGTACACTCAGTTTAATTGAGTCTGTTCATGTGAGATAATATAAAATGCAACACCTCTCACGTACACTCAGTTTGATTAAGTCTGTTTGTGATTCAACACCTCTCACGTACACGCAGTTTAATTGAGTCTATTCATGAGAGATAATATAAGATGCAACATCTCTCACGTACACTCAGTTTGATTGAGTCTGTTTATGAGAGATAATATAAGATGAAACACCTCTCACGTACACTCAGTTTGATTGAGTCTGTTCGTGAGAGATATTATTAGATGCAACACCTCTCACGTACACTCAGTTTGATTGAGTATGTTCGTGAGGGAAAATATTAAATGCAACACCTCTCACGTACATTCAGTTTGATTGAGTCTTTTTCGTGAGAGATAATATTAGATGCAACACCTCTCACGTATACTCAGTTTGATTGAGTCTGTTCATGAGAGATAATATTAGATGCAACACCTCTCAGGTACACTCAGTTTGATTGAGTCTGTCCATGAGATGTAATATAGGATGCAACACCTCTCACGTACATTAGCATCATTAGCGGTATTCTAGTTTAAATACATAAGTTCAACACGTTCAAAATGTCTATATAAACGTCAACAATCAGGTACCGCCAGAAAGTAGCCATGAGTTTATGTTCCTGCGTGCACAAATAACGAGTCGATGAGTGACACATACAGCCATTTGAGATACTCTGTGTTCTCGTGTATAGTCTAATAAATATTTTTGTAATCTTTACAAGTTAAATGTTTTAAAGAGAGTATAAGCTTAAGGCGGAAGGCGCCATATAGTTTTGTTTCATTACAAGCTGACAATGTTACACAAAAATAACACGAATGTATTAGGTCGCTCCTTTATTAGTGTATACATGCCTGCATGATAAATAACACTGATATGACAGATATATTTCCATGCTTCGTTACAACTGCAGAATGCCATCCTTTCTCGGTGAAAAGCGCCACAATATTTGGCAACATGTATCAAGTTGGATCCAGACTGAAGATCAAGTGCGATGACGGCTATGCAGCGGTCGACAATAACATATATACAACGTGTAACACGTCCGGCCAGTGGGATCCCCCTGTCTCGTGTCAGACGACAGGTATTGTAACACTATTATATAAACGAAGCACCACATTGGAGTCCCTATTTCTGGTTGTCTCATGTCACAGGCCTTATTATGTATGTGCTACTGGGTTGATTAATTGAAGCTTCTAAAGGTGTCCATTAAGAACAGATCGTCCAAATTTCCAGAAAGAATCAACAGATATAGGACAGTTACGTGTAAGGTGTATTGTGTTTATGTCAATATGATAAATAAGTTATGTGCTCTTGTGTTCATTAATTGCTTCTTCCAAATTGTAAAGTTGTCCAATGTTTTAAGAATTGGTCGTCCAATATTCCTGAAAGAAATGGACATTTACTGGACAATTAGAGGTATGATGTATTATGTAAGTAAGTAAGTAAGTAAGTAAATAGTTTATTATAGTGACATGTGTTACATGAAACAACAAAATGTATATAGTATAATATATGACAATCAAACACCCGGTCCCATGGGCCTATAAGTCACCTGCAATATAAGTTGAACAATATAGCTTATTGTACTTAAGCATGCATTCACTTATAAATGATCAAATAATATGACAATGACAGTATAAATATACAATATTACACATGGGCATTATTATAATAATTCATGAAAGATATAAGTTTCTTCTTCGCATTAACATCGCATTCACTAGATATTTATTTATGTTATGCTAATATGATATAATTTTATGATGTCACAATGTTTGGGTTTGTGATAATATCTAGAAGCAACAGAGAATGACGTCACAACTATGTTGTTCATATAATTAAACTATCAAATATTACAAATAGTTCATAGGATTGTGAGTAAGCGCATCCGTGGCCCGGATGGCAAAGACACTGAGCGGCTTACGGTGGGTGATCTGCCTCCAATACCAAATATATAGCCTAAAATGTGCTGAAAATGACGTAAAACACCATTTAACCGACCAATCACACAATTGTATTTTATATATATCTATATTAGAAGTGAGTTCTAATTATCTCCCTTTAATATACTTAAATCTACTGAATTCACAGATCTGGCAACTTTCATTGTCACTGTCTCAACATAGCTGTGTGTGGTTGAACTCTTAAATGTGGCCCACTCATATGAGCTATACCTGTATGTATGTATGCGACTATATGTTAATTGCGCCTCCAGTTCACAAATATTTCTCACCATATATATATATATATATATATATATATATATATATATATAATCTTAGAATTCTTCCCGAGGGCTCATATGGTAGAGGGACTATAAACCTTAGAATGAAAGAAAAGAAAATATATAATCTTCTTTTTTTTTATATTTCGGATGTCTATGTAAGTGACTTTGTTGTTGACCGTAAAACAACAATCAATTTATGTTAATGCTTAGTTAATTCAATATAAATAACGCACGCACGAACGCACGCACGCGCACGTAAGCGCACGCGTACGCGCACGCACACGCAGACATACACGTGCATACATGCAAACGTACATACATTCGTACACGTATACACACGTAAACACACGTACACACATACACACGTACACACACACATACATACACAGTAGACGTACCCACACGAACACTGACCTACACTAGTACACACACGTACACGTACACACACGTACACACACGTACACACACACACACACACACACACACACACACACAAACGCTCGCGCGCGAAAACACACGTACATACATTTACACACACAAGCGAACACACGCGCAGACACACGTACGCACACACACGCACGCACACGCAAGCACGCACGCACGCACGCACGCAAGCAAGCAAGCACGCACACACAAAGTGAAGTTCAGAAAGTGAAGTACACGAACGTACGTAATACATGTACACACACGCACGCACGCACTCACAACACGTAAACACACATGTACAGACAAGTTCACACATGTACATACACGTACACACATGTACACATACACACATATACAGGTACTCACAAACACACACACACACGCACGCACGCATGCACGCACGCACGCTCGCACGCACGCAGTACACGTACACGCACACACGCACGCATGCACACACTCACAATACGTACACGTACAGACAAGTAAACACATGTACACGCACGTACACACATGTACAAATACACACCTACACACATACACAGGTACACACGTACCCACATACACAGTACACGTACACGTACACGCACGTACACACACACACAAACACACACACACACACACACATACACACACACACACACACACACACACACACGCAAGCACGCATACGCACACGCACACACACACACACGTACGTATACACATGTACACACACGCACGCAACGTCTCACACCTCAATTAATTTTCCCATAGGGTTACTGTACAGCCTTTTGCAACATCTGAGCTTCAAAGCGGGGCAGCAGACATTATTGTTGGTTTAATATCTTCAGTATAGCCAAGACCAGTAATTTAAAACAATAAAATACATAAGTTAGCCAGTTTTTTTTTTCTTCTCGCTCATGTTTTGTGAACCCTATGGAAAATACAAAATTCATACACTATCTAGCTGAATATGCGGTGCTTCGGTCAAACAATTCTGAAATTTGAATGAAACCTCATATCAACATGGGATTTTCTGTATCATGTCTTTTACACTGCAGATGTATGCTAAAGCAATGAAAAACCTATTTTTTAAATTAAAAATTGCCTAAAATTGAGAAAAAATAGAATTATTTTCTGTTTTCCTTTTGTCTCTAGGTCCGTGAGCTTTCAGGGGAGATACTAGAGGTGTGAGACCGCAAGCACCCATAACACGTAAACATACACGTACAGACAAGTAAACACATGTACACACACGTACACACACGTACACGTACACATCACGCACGCACGCACGCACGCACGCACACGCAGGCGCACACGCGCACACACACGCGCAAGTACACACACGTACGTACCTACATGTACACACAGGCACACGTGTGTGTTTGTGATTGTGTGTGTTTGCGCGTGCTTGTGTACGTGCGTGCGTGTGTGTGTGTACATGTGTGTACTTTTGGTTACTTGTGTGTAAATGTGGTTACTTGTCTCTACGTGTGTGTTTACGTGTTGTGAGTGCATGCGTGCACGCGTGCGTGTGTGTACATGAACACGTGAAACAGCCGAACACGACACATACAAAATATTGCAGTCTCTGTTTGATTGAGATCTTACACTAACCAGGCTTCTGATGTTGCTATTACCAAACAAACAATTAACTCTCATTGTAACAAATTCCAATTTTCAGTTGATTGTTTCACGATTTCAAAAATGTGGATGGGTAAAGCCTCCAATACAACCAGTGGTCGAACTTGCCAGGCTTGGGTACTTGACACGCCTCATAATCACTCACGTCATAGTGACGCTGGATTTCCCGAAGGAAGTCAGATAAAGGCTAAGAATTATTGTAGGGATCCAGATGGAGAAGGTTCCCCTTGGTGCTATACAACCGATCCGAACAAGAGATGGGAATTTTGTGGAATACCTCATTGTAATTGTAAGTTTGCTTTGTTTTTGTTTGTAACCGGAGGCTCCGGGTTCAATCCTCCGTGGAGCCACTGAGTTTCGTCGGTGTGTTCTTGGGCAAGACACTTTCCCTTAGCCTCGTCCGTCAGATGAGGACGTAAACCGGGCGGTCCCGTGTATCGGTCTATCCTCCGAACACGTTAAAGAACCATAGGAATATATTCGATAATAAGAGTAGGGCACGGTTCCCGGATTCCTATGTATCCTTCCCCTCTCTCTGGGGCGGCTCTAAATAACATATGCTGTGTTGATGAGCCATTAAACAACATTCAACTTGTTTTTGTCAGTGTTTCGATAAAGAACAGATCAGAACAGACCACAATTTTATACATCCTGTACATAGTACCTCGTTGGTCAACTTGATTTTACACAATACATGATTGTAAGTGAACAGTATAGTACAATTATTATACAATATTTTGTACAATTTATGAATAGCAAATAAACAATATTGAAACACAAATAACAAGAAACAGCATGCTTTATAACATGTTGAACAGTGATTATATGATTATATCACATTAACCTTATGGTATAGAATGAACTTAAACTGGAATGCTTAATATAATTGTTCTTTGGTCAAATACACTTTTGATGTATTTAGCCAAATTTATAAGTTCTTTTTTATCTTCAGATTTCATTAATTCACAGAATGTCATAAAGTACGGACATTTATAATATTTTTTCATAAAGAAACTGCTTCTTATATCATGAAAAGCAGGTCAAATTTTAATGAAATGATATTCCTCTTCTATACGATTTTTCGCACAAAAAGTACAGTATCTTTCATTTCTTTCTATTTCGTCCATATCTACCTTCTTCAGTTCTTAGAGAATTCTTAGAGAATGAGAGGAAAACCTTAGCCTCGAAATAAAGATAAAGGTCAGGCAGACAACACATACATAATGCCTCGTATGACGATAGTTCATATATAGTACTCCATCACCTGTTGTAGCATTATGTTTGCGCCAGCATGGCCAATTACTCCACCCAGGCAATTCACAATTTAAAAAACAACAACATAAACACCTTTACATTGATACAGTAATTAATCAAGTAGTTCGGAAAATGCAGTAGGATTACTAGAAAAAATAATAATTGAAAATACTGCTAACCATCAATATATTAGCTGATAATCTGATTTCATGATATATATATATATAAATAAAAACTCTAGCAATTATATTTATGCCGTAGCTTTCTATATATATATAGTTTTAAAGACACCAGTTTATTGGGTCAAAAATGATTTTTACACTCGATATATTGGGTCCTTACCTTGCTATTGTGTCCTCAATCTGCCTATTCGGTCTTGACCCAATTATTCAACGACCCAATAATACATGCATGTTTAACAGAACTACATTTACCTAATTAAGCCTCTCGCACATAACTTATTTTACACGTTATTGGGCCCCTGAGTAGGGGTTATCTCCCTTTGGTAATTTGCTAAATGTGTATATATATATTATACTGTTTATCCAATCAGAGTTCAGGTCAGAGTTCAGGACCCAATACATTGGGAAATTCACAATGACCCAATTAACTAGTGATGCGGTATATATATATATATTTGTTTAACTAGAACCAGCAAAAATGTTGGGTCTGATCCAGTATTATGATTTGAGAATAAAAGGCGTTAACAGTTGAATTACCCGTTAAGTTACGACTACATAGGGATACATAAGTACCCGTAGGTTACGTGCGTGCTTTCTGGCGTGCGTGGTTTCCTTCTGGATACTCCTAAAAAGATGCATGTATATGTACTCGATCAAAGTATGATATATGCTAATGCAAATGTTTTTGGTTTAAATGTATTTCGAATAAGTCCTTAATTATCATGATTATATTTGACAGTTCACTAAAACCACATGTCTTTATGTATAGAGAGGAATGTAAAACTATATATACATATTATACTAGTACGTTGCAAATATTGTATATAAATCAGTATTTAAAAACTTTGAAGGGGAAAAAACCCGTTCTGATTCAACTTTTAAGTAGTATTTCTACCAACCTAAGATGGTGTATTAAAATACTAAATGCTGATAGGTTAATGAGCAGGTATTACATTTCTTATCAATATATCTTACGACGCCATATGATGTCACGTCCGTTTACAGTTAAGCATTGTTTCTACCAATTATACATATCCGAAGGGAAGCATGATAATATAGCTAGATAGCTTAATTTCAGATATAAATAGTTGTGAATCTGACCCCTGTTTTCCTGGTGGCGTATGCGCAGATGGTGTAAACGCATTTACCTGTACTTTTGATTTCAAATTCGATAACGTGACGTATGAGACGAGTAAGTTCGCTTTTATTATTTACATATTAATATATATTACTATTATATAGTTTAATTGTCTCAAAGATGTGGAAAGCGTCGAATAAAATCTTACCGATACACTCAAATGTATGCGTTGTTGTTGTTGTTGCTTTTGGCGTGTTTTTTGTTGTTTTTTTGCGACAAACTCGTAATTATGATAAAGCAATTTTTACTATATTTCAGGATGACAACAATATGTCTAGTTATCCAGAAACATTTCAAATCATGTGTTTTATTCCCGTTTACTTCTTTCATATTCACTTCTAACACTTTAAACTCTGTATAATAAACAACTGGTTTAAGGATGACCTCTGGTGACGAATTAACGTGATCTGCGCATATTTTCGCGCAACGCGTATGTGGATGTTGTAAAAAGTGGGAAGATGTTCCAAAATCATTAGTCATACATCCTTGATACTTATACATGTTCACAATCATGAACCCCACACATTGATGTAGGTTCGATAATTATAGATTATTATATGTCAGTTTTCATATCAGCCACTGTATCATTCCTGAGACTATATGTGCCCAAGGGCTTTAGCCTCGAGATATAATTCCTACACATCTGATCTCTAAACTTTGGTATATTGTCCGACATACCAGGCTTAGGGTTTGATTTATTTATAATAATGGTATATCTTACACTTTTGAGATCATATGGGCAGGAATTATATCATGCGGGCTGAAAACACGACATGCTTCTGATTGACAAATTATTGTATATTGTGTGTTATAACATACTTAGAGATAGATTATTTGGATTTGATATAACATTGATTTAATGTTAATTTTAATTCTAACATGGCAGATGCTATTTTCAGTATACACAAGCAAATACAACAGTCGGGTAAAATATACCATAAAGAATGAAGTGGGTGGGGTAAATCAACATCTCTTTTTTGGTCATATCGTGTATATTATATACTGATACACTGTTTGTAATTCAATAAGCTGTGATGTATGTATATCAGGTGTATATGTGCCAGTCATTTAAATGACTTTTGATATAATAAATACAACCAAAGCACATATATCTATCTTTTTCTGTAATAAAATGATGGGTCTTTAACATTCTTAACTCTTTTGGATGAACAGTCCTTTACTTTTTATCACATGTATTTGATAACCTTATAATTCTCTATTATAAACCAGTTTATTACAAATTTCTTGTTATTATTTCAATAAGTTTGTCTTGCCCAAAATTTTCCCAAAAATGCAATTTTCTGTGTGCTGAAATTATAAACTTCAAAGATTTCTCCTATTATTTTTTTTTTTATCATTTTAAGGGTTTTCTTATTTTTGTATTGATACCTGTTTAGCTTCTCATAACTTTGTTTCTTCTTTTCATCTAAAATATTTGGTGATTTCTAAAGCCATACCCAATGTTCAGCTGATTCTGAATTTAAAACCCCAATTTGGGCTTTGGGGTGTATTACTAAAGATTAATATTCCTAAACAGTTAAATCACCAACACATCATTATTTTTTCCAGAAACTAACTAGTAATATGTTAGTCTTCATAAAAAAACAGGGAAATAAAAAATAAATGTTATACTAACATTACAGCAAATGTAGCATTCACAGGACGCAGGCAACTAAACGCAAGCTACAAGTACAAGGACAAATAGAAGCAAAGTAAGATATCACAAACAATAACAAGGATAAATAGAAGCAAAGTATGATATCAGAAACAATTACTAGGACAAATAGAAGCAAAGTAAGGTGTCGCAAACAATTACTAGGACAAATAGAAGCAAAGTATGGTGTCGCAAACAATTACTAGGACAAATAGAAGCAAAGTATGGTGTCACAAACAATTACTAGGACAAATAGAAGCAAAGTATGGTGTCGCAAACAATTACTAGGACAAATAGAAGCAAAGTATGGTGTCACAAACATAAAAGGATAAATAGCAGCAAAGTACGAAATCGCAAACAATTACAAGGACAAATAGAAGCAAAGTATGGTGTCATAAACATAAAAGGATAAATAGCAGCAAAGTATGGTGTCACAAACAATTACAAGGACAAATAGAAGCAAAGTATGGTGTCACAACATAAAAGGATAAATAGAAGCAAAGTAAGATATCATAACCAAATACAAGGACAAATAGAAGCAAAGTATGGTGTCACAAACATAAAAGGATAAATAGCAGCAAAGTATGGCATCACAAACAAGTACAAGGACAAATAAAAGCAAAGTATGGTTTCACAAACATAAAAGGATAAATAACAGCAAAGTATGGTGTCACAAACAATTACAAGGACAAATAGAAGCAAAGTATGGTTTCACAAACATAAAAGGATAAATAGCAGCAAATTATGGTGTCACAAACAAGTACAAGGACAAATAGAAGCAAAGTATGGTGTCACAATCATAAAAGGATAAATAGCATTAAAGTATGGTATCACAAACAATTACAAGGACAAATAGAAGCAAAGTATGGTGTCACAACCGTAAAATGATAAATAAAACCAAAGTATTGTGTCACAAACATAAAAGATAAATAGCATCAAAGTATGGTGTCACAAACATAAAAGGATAAATAGCAGCAAAGTATGGCATCACAAACAAGTACAAGGACAAATAAAAGCAAAGTATGGTTTCACAAACATAAAAGGATAAATAGAAGCAAAGTATGGTGTCACAAACATAAAAGGATAAATAGCAGCAAAATATGGTGTCACAAACAATTACAAGGACAAATAGAAGCAAAGTATGGTTTCACAAACATAAAAGGATAAATAGCAGCAAAATATGGTGTCACAAACAATTACAAGGACAAATAGAAGCAAAGTATGGTTTCACAAACATAAAAGGATGAATAGCAGCAAATTATGGTGTCACAAACAAGTACAAGGACAAATAGAAGCAAAGTGTGGTGTCACAAACATAAAAGGATAAATAGCAGCAAAGTATGGTGTCACAAACAATTACAAGGACAAATAGAAGCAAAGTATGGTATCACAAACATAAAAGGATAAATAGCAGCAAAGTATGGTGTCACAAACAATTACAAGGACAAATAGAAGCAAAGTATGGTTTCACAAACATAAAAGGATGAATAGCAGCAAATAATGGTGTCACAAACAAGTACAAGGACAAATAGAAGCAAAGTGTGGTGTCACAAACATAAAAGGATAAATAGCAGCAAAGTATGGTGTCACAAACAATTACAAGGACAAATAGAAGCAAAGTATGGTTTCACAAACATAAAAGGATGAATAGCAGCAAATTATGGTGTCACAAACAAGTACAAGGACAAATAGAAGCAAAGTGTGGTGTCACAAACATAAAAGGATAAATAGCAGCAAAGTATGGTGTCACAAACAATTACAAGGACAAATAGAAGCAAAGTATGGTTTCACAAACATAAAAGGATAAATAGCAGCAAAGTATGGTGTCACAAACAATTACAAGGACAAATAGAAGCAAAGTATGGTTTCACAAACATAAAAGGATGAATAGCAGCAAATTATGGTGTCACAAACAAGTACAAGGACAAATAGAAGCAAAGTGTGGTGTCACAAACATAAAAGGATAAATAGCAGCAAAGTATGGTGTCACAAACAATTACAAGGACAAATAGAAGCAAAGTATGGTTTCACAAACATAAAAGGATAAATAGCAGCAAAGTATGGTGTCACAAACAATTACAAGGACAAATAGAAGCAAAGTATGGTGTCACAAACATAAAAGGATAAATAGCAGCAAATTATGGTGTCACAAACAATTACAAGGACAAATAGAAGCAAAGTATGGTTTCACAAACATAAAAGGATGAATAGCAGCAAATTATGGTGTCACAAACAAGTACAAGGACAAATAGAAGCAAAGTGTGGTGTCACAAACATAAAAGGATAAATAGCAGCAAAGTATGGTGTCACAAACAATTACAAGGACAAATAGAAGCAAAGTATGGTATCACAATCATAAAAGGATAAATAGCAGCAAAGTATGGTGTCACAAACAATTACAAGGACAAATAGAAGCAAAGCATGTTTTCACAAACATAAAAGGATAAATAGCAGCAAAGTATGGTGTCACAAACAATTACAAGGACAAATAGAAGCAAAGCATGTTTTCACAAACATAAAAGGATAAATAGCAGCAAAGTATGGTGTCACAAACAATTACAAGGACAAATAGAAGCAACGTATGGTGTCACAAACATAAAAGGATAAAAAGAAGCAAAGTATGGTGTCACAAACAATTACAAGGACAAATAGAAGCAAAGTATGGTTTCACAAACATGAAAGGATAAATATCAGCAAAGTATGGTGTCACAAACAATTACAAGGGCAAATAGAAGCAAAGTTATGGTGTCACAAACATAAAAGGATAAATAGAAGCAAAGTATGGTGTCACAAACAATTACAAGGGCAAATAGAAGCAAAGTATGGTTTCACAAACATAAAAGGATAAATAGCAGCAAAGTATGATATCACAAACAATTACAAGGACAAATAAAAGCAAAGTATGGTTTCACAAACATAAAAGGATCAATAGCAGCAAAGTATGATATCACAAACAATTACAAGGACAAATAAAATCAAAGTATTGTTTCACAAACAAAAAAGGATAAATAGCAGCAAAGTATGATATCACAGACATAAAAGGATAACTAACAGCAAAGTATGGTGTCACAAACAATTACAAGGACAAATAAAAGCAAAGTATGGTTTCACAAACATAAAAGGATAAATAGCAGCAAAGTATGATATCACAAACAATTACAAGGACAAATAAAAGCAAAGTATGGTTTCACAAACATAAAAGGATCAATAGCAGCAAAGTATGATATCACAAACAATTACAAGGACAAATAAAATCAAAGTATTGTTTCACAAACAAAAAAGGATAAATAGCAGCAAAGTATGATATCACAAACATAAAAGGATAACTAACAGCAAAGTATGGTGTCACAAACAATTACAAGGACAAATAGAAGCAAAGTATGTTTTCACAAACACAAAAAGGATAAATAGCAGCAAAGTATGGTGTCACAAACAATTACTAGGACAAATAGAAGCAAAGTATGGTGTCACAAACATAAAAGGATAAAAAGAAGCAAAGTATGGTGTCACAAACAATTACAAGGACAAATAGAAGCAAAGTATAGTTCCACAAACATAAAAAGATAAATAGCAGCAAAGTATGATATCACAAACAATTACTAGGATAAATAGTAGCAAAGTATGATATCACAAACATAAAAGAATAAATAGCAGCAAAGTATGATATTACAAACAAGTACAAGGATAAATAGTAGCAAAGTACGATATTATAAACATAAAAAGATAAATAGCAGCAAAGTATGATATTACAAACAAGTACAAGGATAACTAACAGCAAAGTATGGTGTCACAAACAATTACAAGGACAAATAGAAGCAAAGTATGTTTTCACAAACACAAAAAGGATAAATAGCAGCAAAGTATGGTGTCACAAACAATTACTAGGACAAATAGAAGCAAAGTATGGTGTCACAAACATAAAAGGATAAAAAGAAGCAAAGTATAGTTCCACAAACATAAAAAGATAAATAGCAGCAAAGTATGATATCACAAACAATTACTAGGATAAATAGTAGCAAAGTATGATATCACAACATAAAAGAATAAATAGCAGCAAAGTATGATATTACAAACAAGTACAAGGATAAATAGTAGCAAAGTACGATATTATAAACATAAAAAGATAAATAGCAGCAAAGTATGATATTACAAACAAGTACAAGGATAAATAGTAGCAAAGTATGATATCACAAACATAAAAGAATAAATAGCAGCAAAGTGTGATATGACAAACGAGTACAAGGATAAATAGTAGCAAAGTACGATATTACAAACATAAAAAGAATAAATAGCAGCAAAGTATGATATTACAAACAAGTACAAGGATAAATAGTAACAAAGTGCGATATTACAAACATAAAAGGATAAATAGCAACAAAGTATGATATTACAAACAATTACAAGGATAAATAGTAGCATAGTACGATATTACAAACATAAAAAGATAAATAGCAGCAAAGTATGATATCACAAACAATTACTAGGATAAATAGTAGCAAAGTATAATATCACAAACATAAAAGAATAAATAGCAGCAAAGTATGATATTACAAACAAGTACAATTATAAATAGTAGCAAAATACGATATAACAAACATAAAAAGATAAATAGCAGCAAAGTATGATATCACAAACAATTACTAGGATAAATAGTAGCAAAGTATGATATCACAATTATAAAAGCATAAATAGCAGCAAAGTATGATATCACAAACAATTACAAGGACAAATAGAAGCAATGTATGGTGTCACAAACATAAAAGGACAAATAGAAGCAAAGTATGGTGTCACAAACATAAAAATATAAATAGCAGCAAAGTATGATATCACAAACAATTACAAGGATAAATAGAAGCAAAGTATGGTGTCACAAACAAAAAAGAATAAATAGCAGCAAAGTATGATATCACAAACAATTACAAGGATAAATAGTAGCAAAGTATGATATCACAAACATAAAAGAATAAATAGCAGCAAAGTATGATATTACAAACAAGTACAATTATAAATAGTAGCAAAGTACGATATTACAAACATAAAAAGATAAATAGCAGCAAAGTATGATATCACAAACAATTACTAGGATAAATAGTAGCAAAGTATGAAATCACAATTATAAAAGCATAAATAGCAGCAAAGTATGATATCACAAACAATTACAAGGACAAATAGAAGCAATTTATGGTGTCACAAACATAAAAGGACAAATAGAAGCAAAGTATGGTGTCACAAACATAAAAATATAAATAGCAGCAAAGTATGATATCACAAACAATTACAAGGATAAATAGAAGCAAAGTATGGTGTCACAAACATAAAAGAATAAATAGCAGCAAAGTATGATATTACAAACAAGTACAAGTATAAATAGTAGCAAAGTACGATATTACAAACATAAAAAGATAAATAGCAGCAAAGTATGATATCACAAACAATTACTAGGATAAATAGTAGCAAAGTATGATATCACAATTATAAAAGCATAAATAGCAGCAAAGTATGATATCACAAACAATTACAAGGACAAATAGAAGCAATGTATGGTGTCACAAACATAAAAGGACAAATAGAAGCAAAGTATGGTGTCACAAACATAAAAATATAAATAGCAGCAAAGTATGATATCACAAACAATTTTATGGACAAATAGAAGCAAAGTGTGGTGTCACAAACATAAAAGGACAAATAGAAGCAAAGTTTGGTGTCACAAACATAAAAATATAAATACCAGCAAAGTATGATATCACAAACAATTACAAGGACAAATAGAAGCAAAGAATGGTGTCACAAACAAATACAAGGACAAATAGAAGCAAAGTAGGGTGTCACAAACATAAAAGGATAAAAAGGCAAAGTATGATGTCACAAACAATTACAAGGACAAATAGAAGCAAAGAATGGTGTCACAAACAATTACAAGGACAAATAGAAGCAAAGTATGATATCACAAACAATTACAAGGACAAATAGAAGCAAAGTATGGTGTCACAATCATAAAAGGATAAAAAGATGCAAAGTATGATATCACAAACAATAACAAGGACAAATAGTATCAAAGTTTGATATCACAAACATAAAAGGATAAAAAGAAGCAAAGTATGATATCACAAACAATTACAAGGACAAATAGAAGCAAAGTATGGTGTCACAAACATAAAAGGATAAAAAGATGCAAAGTATGATATCAAAAACAATTACAAGGACAAATAGCAGCAAAGTTTGATATCAGAAACATAAAAAGATAAATAGAAGCAAAGTATGGTGTCACAAACAATTACAAAGACAAATAGAAGCAAAGTTATGCTGTCACAAACATAAAAGGATAAAAAGATGAAAAGTATGATATCACAAACAATTACAAGGACAAATAGAAGCAAAGTATGGTGACACAAACATAAAAGGATAAAAAGATGCAAAGTATGGTGTCACAAACATAAAAGGATAAAAAGATGCAAAGTATGGTGTCACAAACAATTACAAGGACAAATAGAAGCAAAGTATGGTGTCACAAACAATTACAAGGAAAAAAAGAAGCAAAGTATGGTGTCACAAACAATTACAAGGACAAATAGAAGCAAAGTATGGTTTCAAAAACATAAAAGGATAAATAGCAGCAAAATATGGTGTAGCAAACAATTACAAGGACAAATAGAAGCAAAGTATGGTGTCACAAACATAAAAGGATAACTAGAAGCAAAGTATGGTGTCACAAACAATTACAAGGATAAATAGAAGCAAAGTATGATATCACAAACAATTACAAGGACAAATAGAAGCAAAGTTATGGTGTCACAAACATAAAAGGATAAAAAGGCAAAGTATGATGTCACAAACAATTACAAGGACAAATAGAAGCAAAGTATGGTGTCACAAACAATTACAAGGACAAATAGAAGCAAAGTATGGTGTCACAAACAATTACAAGGACAAATAGAAGCAAAGTATGGTGTCACAAACAATTACAAGGACAAATAGAAGCAAAGTATGGTGTCACAAACAATTACAAGGACAAATAGAAGCAAAGTATGGTGTCACAAACAATAACAAGGACAAATAGAAGCAAAGTATGGTTTCAAAAACATAAAAGGATAAATAGCAGCAAAATATGGTGTAGCAAACAATTACAAGGACAAATAGAAGCAAAGTATGGTGTCACAAACATAAAAGGATAACTAGAAGCAAAGTATGGTGTCACAAACAATTACAAGGATAAATAGAAGCAAAGTATGATATCACAAACAATTACAAGGACAAATAGAAGCAAAGTTATGGTGTCACAAACATAAAAGGATAAAAAGGCAAAGTATGATGTCACAAACAATTACAAGGACAAATAGAAACAAAGTATGGTGTCACAAACAATTTCAAGGACAAATAGAAGCAAAGTATGGTGTCACAAACAATTACAAGGACAAATAGAAGCGAAGTTATGGTGTCACAAACATAAAAGGATAAAAAGGCAAAGTATGATATCACAAACAATTACAAGGACAAATAGAAGCAAAGTATGGTGTCACAAACAATTACAAGGACAAATAGAAGCAAAGTTATGGTGTCACAAACATAAAAGGATAAAAAGGCAAAGTATGATGTCACAAACAATTACAAGGACAAATAGAAGCAAAGTATGGTGTCACAAACAATTACAAGGACAAATAGAAGCAAAGTATGGTGTCACAAACAATTACAAGGACAAATAGAAGCAAAGTTATGGTGTCACAAACATAAAAGGATAAAAAGGCAAAGTATGATATCACAAACAATTACAAGGACAAATAGAAGCAAAGTATGATATCACAAACAATTACAAGGATCAATAGAAGCAAAGTATGATATCACAAACAATTACAAGGACAAATAGAAGCAAAGTATGGTGTCACAAACAATTACAAGGACAAATAGAAGCAAAGTATGGTGTCACAAACAATTACAAGGACAAATAGAAGCAAAGTATGGTGTCACAAACAATTACAAGGACAAATAGAAGCAAAGTTATGGTGTCACAAACATAAAAGGATAAAAAGAAGCAAAGTATGATATCACAAACAATTACAAGGATAAATAGCAGCAAAGTATGGTGTCACAAACAATTACAAGGACAAATAGAAGCAAAGTTATGGTGTCACAAACATAAAAGGATAAAAAGAAGCAAAGTATGATATCACAAACAATTACAAGGACAAATAGAAGCAAAGTTATGGTGTCACAAACATAAAAGGATAAATAGCAGCAAAGTATGAGATTACAAAAAATTACAAGGACAAATAGAAGCAAAGTATGGTGTCACTAACATAAAAGGGTAAATAGATGCAAAGTATGATATCACAAACTATTACAAGGACAAATAGAAGCAAAGTATGGTTTCACAAACATGAAAGGATAAATAGAAGCAAAGTATGGTGTCACAAACAATTACAAGGACAAATAGAAGCAAAATATGTTTTCACAAACATAAAAGTATAAATAGCAGCAAAGTATGGTGTCACAAACAATTACAAGGACAAATAGAAGCAAAGTATGTTTTCACAAATATAAAAGGATAAATAGCAGCAAAGTATGGTGTCACAAACAATTACAAGGACAAATAGAAGCAAAGTATGGTGTCACAAACATAAAAGGATAAATAGCAGGAAAGTATGGTTTCACAAACAATGACAAGGACAAATAGAAGCAAAGTATGGTATCACAAACATAAAAGGATTAATAGCAGCAAAGTATGGTTTCACAAACAATTACAAGGACAAATAGAAGCGAAGTATGGTGTCACAGACATAAAAGATAAATAGCAGCAAAGTATGGTGTCACAAACAATTACAAGGACAAATAGAAGAAAGTATGGTGTCACAAACAATTACAAGGACAAATAGAAGCAAAGTATGATATCACAAACATAAAAGGATAAATAGCAGCAAAGTATGATATCACAAACAATAACAAGGACAAATAGATGCAAAGTATGGTGTCACAAACATAAAAGGATAAATAGCAGCAAAGTATGATATCACAAACATAAAAGGATAAATAGAAGCAAAGTATGGTTTCACAAACATAAAAGGATAAAAAGATGCAAAGTATGATGTCACAAACAATTACAAGGACAAATAGAAGCAAAGTATGGTGTCACAAACAATTACAAGGACAAATAGAAGCAAAGTATGGTGTCACAAACATAAAAGGATAAAAAGATGCAAAGTATGATGTCACAAACAATTACAAGGACAAATAGAAGCAAAGTATGGTGTCACAAACAATTACAAGGACAAATAGAAGCAAAGTATGGTGTCACAAACAATTACAAGGACAAATCGAAGCAAAGTATGGTGACACAAACATAAAAGGATAAAAAGATGCAAAGTATGATGTCACAAACATAAAAGGATAAAAAGATGCAAAGTATGGTGTCACAAACAATTACAAGGACAAATAGAAGCAAAGTATGGTGTCACAAACAATTACAAGGACAAATAGAAGCAAAGTATGGTGTCACAAACAATAACAAGGACAAATAGAAGCAAAGTATGGTTTCAAAAACATAAAAGGATAAATAGCAGCAAACTATGGTGTAGCAAACAATTACAAGGACAAATAGAAGCAAAGTATGGTGTCACAAACATAAAAGGATAACTAGAAGCAAAGTATGGTGTCACAAACAATTACAAGGATAAATAGAAGCAAAGTATGATATCACAAACAATTACAAGGACAAATAGAAGCAAAGTTATGGTGTCACAAACATAAAAGGATAAAAAGGAAAAGTATGATGTCACAAACAATAAAAGGACAAATAGAAGCAAAGTATGGTGTCACAAACAATTACAAGGACAAATAGAAGCAAAGTATGGTGTCACAAACAATTACAAGGACAAATAGAAGCGAAGTTATGGTGTCACAAACATAAAAGGATAAAAAGGCAAATTATGTTATCACAAACAATTACAAGGACAAATAGAAGCAAAGTATGGTGTCACAAACAATTACAAGGACAAATAGAAGCAAAGTTATGGTGTCACAAACATAAAAGGATAAAAAGGCAAAGTATGATGTCACAAACAATTACAAGGACAAATAGAAGCAAAGTATGGTGTCACAAACAATTACAAGGACAAATAGAAGCAAAGTATGGTGTCACAAACAATTACAAGGACAAATAGAAGCAAAGTTATGGTGTCACAAACATAAAAGGATAAAAAGGCAAAGTATGATATCACAAACAATTACAAGGACAAATAGAAGCAAAGTATGATATCACAAACAATTACAAGGATCAATAGAAGCAAAGTATGATATCACAAACAATTACAAGGACAAATAGAAGCAAAGTATGGTGTCACAAACAATTACAAGGACAAATAGAAGCAAAGTATGGTGTCACAAACAATTACAAGGACAAATAGAAGCAAAGTATGGTGTCACAAACAATTACAAGGACAAATAGAAGCAAAGTATGGTGTCACAAACAATTACAAGGACAAATAGAAGCAAAGTTATGGTGTCACAAACATAAAAGGATAAAAAGAAGCAAAGTATGATATCACAAACAATTACAAGGATAAATAGCAGCAAAGTATGGTGTCACAAACAATTACAAGGACAAATAGAAGCAAAGTTATGGTGTCACAAACATAAAAGGATAAAAAGAAGCAAAGTATGATATCACAAACAATTACAAGGACAAATAGAAGCAAAGTTATGGTGTCACAAACATAAAAGGATAAATAGCAGAAAAATATGAGATTACAAAAAATTACAAGGACAAATAGAAGCTAAGTATGGTGTCACTAACATAAAAGGGTAAATAGATGCAAAGTATGATATCACAAACTATTACAAGGACAAATAGAAGCAAAGTATGGTTTCACAAACATGAAAGGATAAATAGAAGCAAAGTATGGTGTCACAAACAATTACAAGGACAAATAGAAGCAAAATATGTTTTCACAAACATAAAAGTATAAATAGCAGCATAGTATGGTGTCACAAACAATTACAAGGACAAATAGAAGCAAAGTATGTTTTCACAAATATAAAAGGATAAATAGCAGCAAAGTATGGTGTCACAAACAATTACAAGGACAAATAGAAGCAAAGTATGGTGTCACAAACATAAAAGGATAAATAGCAGGAAAGTATGGTTTCACAAACAATGACAAGGACAAATAGAAGCAAAGTATGGTATCACAAACATAAAAGGATTAATAGCAGCAAAGTATGGTTTCACAAACAATTACAAGGACAAATAGAAGCAAAGTATGGTGTCACAGACATAAAAGATAAATAGCAGCAAAGTATGGTGTCACAAACAATTACAAGGACAAATAGAAGAAAGTATGGTGTCACAAACAATTACAAGGACAAATAGAAGCAAAGTATGATATCACAAACATAAAAGGATAAATAGCAGCAAAGTATGATATCACAAACAATAAAAAGGACAAATAGATGCAAAGTATGGTGTCACAAACATAAAAGGATAAATAGCAGCAAAGTATGATATCACAAACATAAAAGGATAAATAGAAGCAAAGTATGGTTTCACAAACATAAAAGGATAAAAAGATGCAAAGTATGATGTCACAAACAATTACAAGGACAAATAGAAGCAAAGTATGGTGTCACAAACAATTACAAGGACAAATTGAAGCAAAGTATGGTGTCACAAACATAAAAGGATAAAAAGATGCAAAGTATGATGTCACAAACAATTACAAGGACAAATAGAAGCAAAGTATGGTGTCACAAACAATTACAAGGACAAATAGAAGCAAAGTATGGTGTCACAAACAATTACAAGGACAAATAGAAGCAAAGTATGATATCACAAACATAAAAGGATAAATAGCAGCAAACTATGATATCATAAACAATTACAAGGATAAATAGCAGCAAAGTATGGTGTCACAAACAATTACAAGGACAAATAGAAGCAAAGTATGTGTCACAAACCTAAAAGGATAAATAGCAGCAAACTACGATATCATAAACAATTACAAGGATAAATAGCAGCAAAGTGTGGTATCACAGACAATTACAAGGACAAATAGAAGCAAAGTATGGTGTCACAAACATAAAAGGATAAATAGCAGCAAAACTACGATATCATAAACAATTACAAGGATAAATAGCAGCAAAGTACGATATTACAAACATAAAAGTCTAAATAGCAGCAAAGTATGATATCACAAACAATTACTAGGATA
The DNA here is from genome assembly GCA_037043455.1 of Cyrtodaria siliqua. Taxonomy (NCBI): domain Eukaryota; kingdom Metazoa; phylum Mollusca; class Bivalvia; order Adapedonta; family Hiatellidae; genus Cyrtodaria; species Cyrtodaria siliqua. Next base: position 5,504 of record JAWPHD010004191.1, on the reverse strand, counting down.
AATAGTAGCAAAGTATGATATCAGAAACATAAAAGGATAAATAGCAGCAAAGTACGATATTACAAACATAAAAGTCTAAATAGCAGCAAAGTATGATATCACAAACAAGTACTAGGATAAATAGTAGCAAAGTATGATATCACAAACAATTACTAGGATAAATAGTAGCAAAGTACGATATTACAAACATAAAAGGATAAATAGCAGCAAAGTATGGTATCACAAACATAAAAGGATAAATAACAGCAAAGTATGATATCACAAACAATTACCAGCCTCCGGACAAATAGAAGCAAAGTACGATATTACAAACACAAAAGGATAAATAGAAGCAAAGTATGGTTTCACAAACATAAAAATATAAATAGGAGCAAAGTATGATATCACAAACAATTACAAGGACAAATAGAATCAAAGTATGATATCACAAACATAAAATGGATAAATAGCAGCAAAGTATGATATCACAAACAATTCCAAGGATAAGTAGTAGCAAAGTATGATATCACAAACATAAAAGGATAAATAGCAGCAAACTACGATATCACAAACAATAACAAGGACAAATAGAAGCAAAGTATGATATCACAAACATAAAAGGATAAATAGCAGCAAAGTATGATATCACAAACATAAAAGGATAAATAACAGCAAAGTATGATATCACAAACAAATACCAGCCTCCGGACTAATAGAAGCAAAGTACGATATTACAAACACAAAAGGATAAATAGTAGCAAAGTATGATATCACAAACATAAAAGGACAAATAGCAGCAAAGTATGATATCACAAACAATTACAAGGACAAATAAAAGCAAAGTATGGTTTCACAAACATAAAAGGATAAATAGCAGCAAAGTATGAAATCACAAACAATTACAAAGACAAATAAAAGCAAAGTATGGTTTCACAAACATAAAAGGATAAATAGCAGCAAAGTATGATATCACAAACAATTACAAGGACAAATAAAAGCAAAGTATTGTTTCACAAACATAAAAGGATAAATAGCAGCAAAGTTTGATATCACAAACAATTACAAGGACAAATAGAAGCAAAGTATGATATCACAAACATAAAAGGATAAATAGTAGCAAAGTATGATATCACAAACATGAAAGGATAAATAGCAGCAAAGTATGATATCACAAACATAAAAGGATAAATAGCAGCACAAGTATGATTTCACAAACATAAAAGGATAAATAGCAGCAAAGTATGATATTACAAACAAGTTCAAGGATAAATAGTAACAAAGTATGATATCACAAACATAACAGGATAAATAGCAGCAAAGTATGATATTACAAACAAGTACTAGGATAAATAGTAGCAAAATATGATATCAGAAACATAAAAGGATAAATAGCAGCAAAGTATGATATCACAAACAATTACAAGGATAAATAGTAGCAAAGTATGATATTACAAACATAAAAGGATAAATAGCAGCAAAGTATGATATCACAAACAATTACAAGGATAAATAGAAGCAAAGTATGTTATCACAAACATAAAATGATAAATAGCAGCAAAGTATGATATAACAAACAAGCACAAGGATAAATAGGAGCAAAGTATGATATCACAAACATAAAAGGATAAAGAGGAGCAAAGTATGATATTACAAACAAGTACAAGGATAAATAGGAGCAAAGTATGATATCACAAACATAAAAGGATACATAGCAGCAAAGTATGATATTACAAACAAGTACAAGGATAAATAGAAGCAAAGTATGATATCACAAACGATTACAAGGATAAATAGTAGCAAAGTATGATATCACAAACATAAAAAGATAAATAGCAGCAAAGTATAATATTACAAACAATTACAAGGATAAATAGCAGCAAAGTATGATATCACAAACAATTACAAGGATAAATACAAGCAAAGTATGATATCACAAACAATTACAAGGATAAATAGTAGCAAAGTATGATATCACAAACATAAAAGGATAAATACCAGCAAAGTATGATATTACAAACAATTACAAGGTAAATACAAGCAAAGTATGATATCACAAACAATTACAAGGATAAATAGTAGCAAAGTATGATATCACAAACATAAAAGGATAAATAGCAGCAAAGTATGATATCACAAACAATTACCAGGATAAATAGAAGCAAAGTATGATATCACAAACATAAAATGATAAATAGCAGCAAAGTATGGTGTCACAAACATAAAGGATAAATAGCAGCAAAGTATAGTGTCAGTAACAATTACAAGGATAAATAGCAGCAAAGGATGATATTACAAACATAAAAGGATAAATAGCAGCAAGGTATGATATTACAAACAATTAAAAGGATAAATAGCAGCAAAGTATGATATCACAAACATAAAATGGATAAATAGCAACAAAGTATGATATCACAAACATAAAAGGATAAATAGCAGCAAAGTATGATATCACAAACAATTACAAGGATAAATAGTAGCAAAGTATGATATCACAAACAATTACAAGGATACATAGCAGCAAAGTATGATATTACAAACAAGTACAAGGATAAATAGAAGCAAAATATGATATCACAATCATAAAAGGATATATAGCAGCAAAGTATGATATCACAAACAATTACAAGGATAAATAGTAGCAAAGTATGATATCACAAACAAGTACAAGGATAAATAGCAGCAAAGTATGATAATACAAACAAGTACAAGGATAAATAGCAGCAAAGTATGATAGCACGAACATAAAATTGATAAATAGCAGCAACGTATGGTGTCACAAACAATTACAAGGATAAATAGCAGCAAAGTATGATATTACAAACAAGTACAAGGATACATAGCAGCAAAGTATGATATCACAAACATAAAATGGATAAATAGCAGCAACGTATGGTGTCCCAAACAATTACAAGGATAAATAGCAGCAAAGTATGATATTACAAACATAAAAGGATCAATAGCAGCAACGTATGGTGTCACAAACAATTACAAGGATAAATAGCAGCAAAGTATGATATTACAAACATAAAAGGATAAATAGCAGCAACGTATGGTGTCACAAACAATTACAAGGATAAATAGCAGCAAAGTATGATATTACAAACAAGTACAAGGATAAATAGCAGCAAAGTATGATATCACAAACATAAAATGGATAAATAGCAGCAAAGTATGATATTACAAACAAGTACAAGGATAAATATAAGCAAGGTATGATATCACAGACAATTACAAGGACAAATAGAATCTACATATGCGATATCACTAACATAAAAGAATAAATCCAAATTCGTATACACTGATCTACAGAGTCCGCTTAGTAAAATAAAGGGTTGTCCATGTTCAATATATACTGAAGCGAAAAAGAAACGCAACTCGGGAATTTCCGCTATATATTGAATATTTCAAAGAAATCCCAAGATGTTTTGTAAAGAAAAAAGTTCCAGTTAGTTAAAGAAGGGACACAACTGTGAAGTTTTAATCACAGTACACTTTGTAACAAGAAATTCTTATATGCTGAAGTTCCTATTTGAAAAATTGAACAATTTCAGTACTGTATTAAACGCAAAGATTTTGCAAAATTTTGCCTTCTAAGTTTGCTCACATGCTTGAGCCAAACAGGTACTCTGTCAGTAATGAAACTTTGAAGGAATACTACTGTGTTATTTGTTGTTTTAGTATTGTTTTCCGAAAGGAAAGGTCTTACGTAGCCATGTACACCGAAAAGCAGATTGTATTTCCACATACATGTATTGTAACTGTCTAAATCTCCGTTAGTAAAAACATATTTAATATTGGAAGTTCGTGTTTTTTTGTTTTTCTCTCTTCTTCCCTTCTGTGAGAAGTGTTGCATTTTATAAGATAAGATGTACAAATATATACCCAATGAGTTTGGGGTGCTTTTTTGTGAACAGTAAGGAACCCTTGGAAGCAACAAACACAAACTAGAGATACAAGTCGCAGACTCGGGTTTATCGAGTATGTTCGTGAGAGGTAATATGATTCATGAAGATTGCCAACGTGTTACTTTATTGAACTGATTCATTATACTTGCCAACATGTTACTTTATTGAACTGATTCATTAAATTTGCCAACATGTTACTTTATTGAACTAATATGATTCATGAGATTTGCCAACATGTTACTTTATTGAACTAATATGATTCATGAACATTTATATAGAATTAGCTGAAATGTTTTATTGTTATATCTATAAGAAAGGTATTTATAGGTTTAAATGGACTATTGATAAACATTCGAATTGATGCATACACTTTGTGAGCAACCATCAATAAAGACAGCGGTACCCTTGTCATGTTAAGTAAACAAACAAGTCCTTCCTTAATGTCTTATGATCTTACCTTTCCTGAGGAATTTTCAAACTGAGATCCATTTTTCTATATGAAAATTACACAGTATCATACTTGATTTGAAGTTGCAGCAAATAATTGATAGTTAGTAATTGGTGGTTTTAGACCTATAATTCACGAAATAGTGCTTATAAGCTGTGCATCTAGTGCTTATTAGCTGTATAAATTGTTTCAACTAATGTTTTCACATGTATCATTATATAATTATGTAGATTCATTTCACGTGTAAACATGTAAATGTAAACATTGCGTAATCCGAATTTTCAGAATACAACAAGGACTATTGGATCGATGGTTCTATCGTCAACAAACCTTCCGGCGCTTGGACGTTTACCGACAAGACGAGTGTACCCATGAATCAGAGTGTGTTTTGGTTAGAAAAAAATCCCGATCCAAACAAAGACGAACGATGTGTTAAAATGAGAAAAGTTGAAAATTACCTCTGGGATAATCAAAAATGCTCACAACAATATGGTTACATTTGTGAGATACCGTAGAGTGTTGCATGACAAACAGACTGTTGGTTTTAGAGCAGATGCAAATCACCTGAGGAATGATTATCTAGGCTTATCTAGGCTCTACGCCATATGGTTATATCAATACAACAGGGCTCCAGATAAGCTTTCATGTCATAGGGTATTTTACCCCCTAAATAATGCTGCTTTTGATTTCTTGAAAGATTAAATTGCTTTTTATTTAAAATATGCCTTTTTATACTAGAATTTTATACTAGAATTGTAAATTTCGATGCTGATTTTCCCGCCTTATTTATTATTTCAATGATGATGTTTAAAATTTGAATGCTGAAATACCCACAAACAATTGCTTATCTGGAGCTCTGGTTACATTTGTGAGATACCGTAGATTGTTGCGCTCACAGTATCCGTCCAATTTAGTTTACAATACTAACACTTGATTTTTATAAAGCACTGAATTCAGGAGACCATAAGGGATTTTTTCCATAATATTTGAAGGCCGTTGATAAGAACAAAGGCTCCAGGAGATGGTTTTCTTCTACATACTGTATTATATAATTAGGACAGTAAAGGAAACCTATCCTATTAAACCATAGACATCGAGTAAAACGATATTCATCGACCATATTAAATGGTCACTCGGCAATCTTGATTTTTTTAAAATTTCGCAGCGTCCCG
>JAWPHD010004190.1:0-194662 GCA_037043455.1 Cyrtodaria siliqua | reverse complement strand
TATGGGGAGATATGAATATTTGTGAACTACCAAGGACTGACAACCTTCGGACGAACTAACGCATGGCGCCTAGCTATGACGAGATACACAAGAAATCAAACGTATTATATTTACTCCTTAAAAGGGTAGCTGCAACAGCACGTGGATCAAACTGTATCTCGTACATCATAACTCAGACTCCGTCTGAAGGCACAATTAACATATAGACGCATACATACTATACTCAATTATAGCTCATATGACGTGGGGCCACATTTAAGCGTCAACACACACAGGCGAATATTGTAGACATTGAAATGCAAGGTGTCGGGATCTGGGATAACTGTGAATTCAGGTATATATAATAAAGGGACGAGGAATTTGAAATCAACTACGGCAACTTTCCGAAATTGGGATCTCGTATATGGTAAAGAATAGTATACATCTTACAAGACCCTTTCTGGAGCACTGGAACACGAGGATTTCGGGAAGATTTATTTATGTTTAAACATATACTATGTTGTAAAGCAAAAACATAAACCAATCATTAATATATCAACAAGGCTTATAGTATTGGATTGGTTCATGTTTTTGCTTTTAAAATTTGTTTTCGCGAAAAGCATGTGTTTGTTTTTGAAACTTATTGTATGTTATCCTGAGGAAGGCGATTAAAGCCAAAACGGCTACAGAAATTTGTTAGTTTATACAGCTGTTTGGTTGATAATTTTTCTCACATATATATAGTAAATATATGGCCCCAGTGGCGCAGCCATTTTCGACCACCGGGAACTTCCTTTTGTACAACTTTTATAGTCTAAGGGTTGGCACTCAATTAATAAAGAAAAACTGTTGAATTCTGATCAAGTGGTTCTTCAGAAGATGATTTTAATGGTTTTGATCATATATATATTGGGCGACCCATCTTGGGATGTTGCATTCACTAATGTGTATGACTTTGAACGGCATTGATCATCGATTGTGAATTATGGTCAAAATTGGCGAATGCCGTCACTTGAGAATGAAGATGTTTTTATATTTTCCCTATACAAGTCTATTGCAAAACATGCAAAATCTCTATATACTCAACTTTGGACCTCACGGGGCGCAGTCATTTTTGGACCCTGTATGAAAATTCAATTTATAGTCTAGCTGTTGGCGATCACTAATAATAAAAAACTGTCGAAATCTGTTCAGTGGTTCTTGAGAAGAAGTTTTTTTAAAGGTAATGATCATATATGGTAATGGCTGCCATCTTGGATGTCGTAGGTGACGATAAATTGTTACAACTCCCGAAAGGCATCGACCTCAAGTATCATCATGTGAAATTTGGTCAAAAATAATGCCAAGTGGCTGAGAAGAAGATTTTTATGTCTTTTCCCTATACACTTCTCAAAACTGCTAACTACACCGCTCACGTTTTGGGTTTATATATCGATGGGTTGAATGTTTTTCAATAAAATAAAAAGGAATACCTATTCTCAATCATTTTACATCATTTCATTTTATTTTTTTATGGGCAATGCTAGTAACTAAAACCACAATAAGCAATTACACAAACGACCCCCCCCAATTGTAAAAACACTAAAGTCACACTTTTCCCAAATCAGCATTCATACACAAGGAACATTCACAAAACAAAGTCAACCCAAATCACGCATTCAATACAAGGTACTTTCAACCAAAACACAGTCAACCCAAATCACGCCATTCAATCACAATGAAAACTTGAAGCAAAGTAAAACGACACAATCACACTGTATTTGTAAACGTTATCACATCCCTATCAGGATTTTAAGTGACGTCATCATAGTGTCCACACTATGTCGGGTTATAGCTCAAAATCAAAGCGGAAATGCATAGGTGTCGAACAGTAAATGGGTCCTACTAAACATGCATGTGCGTTGTAAAACGATACGATCATAACCTCTTTTGATGAACTTTTTAAAAGTTTATTAAGGATTGTAGGACATGTGATCTTACTTTTATATTTTTTCAAAGTAGATCAGAGTAAGAGTTAATACGGGTTTTCTAAGTTTATGCTAACACAGCATTTATGGAGCAGTTTATTAGGTTATACAAATGTTACAAATAAGAAGTTGCTCGAGGCACATTCCGTTTAAGTGAGAGATAAGTAACTACGTCAAAACTGAAAAATCTCTCTTGTCAAAAGCTGTTGTATTTAACTCCGTCTTATCGAATTCGGCTGTGGTGGGCAACGAAACATTAATTAATACTTGTAATAGTATGCTCATGTTAATAGAACACAAACTGAAATTTATATTGTACTCCTTAGTATCGAACCAAAAAATAGGCATAACCATCCACAAAACAATGTAATTACTAATTTAAGGCATACTTGTTATTTTAACGGGACATGATAGTATGCTAAAGAACCAAGTGCGTCAAATTCATTGTAGCCAAATGCACAAAAACATGAATGCTCTGCAGGTATTATGTTTATATTATATTTAGCATTTTTAAGAAAAAATCATTGCATTTTTGTTCAAAGGCGGTAGCCCTATTGTCGACCATTTTTTATATTTGTGATGGGCACATGCCTTGCCTTGTATTTATCCTTGTGAATTATCGTTGTTTTCAATGCGTGTGTTTGGTTGACTGTGATTCTTGAATGTCACATTTCCTGTTCGACTTATATATTGGATTTTGATAGCTTTTTCCGTGTGGGGAACGAATGTGGAGAACTGATGTGAAATACTTCGGGTTTAAAGAACATTGGTCCTGCTGTAAGCTTTCACGTCCACACGATATCCAAGTATTCATCATCCGCCATAGTCCGATACTAATCAAGGAGGACTACATTGCAGACTTTCAAGGTGTAAATACATGTATATAGTAGTGCCATGCCAATCACAAAATACTTGTTTATTGCACATGGTACATGCCATAACGGGGACTATATAATGCCCAGCATGTTTTGCAATGATTTCAACAATGTGAATCAAATCCGTGAGTTTTAATTGTAAATGCACCTACATCGCTGTTTGCCAAAACGAAATGGTCAATGAGTGTTGTAGGGATTAGAATATAAAGAGATCATGTGGTTGTTATATTTTATTTTTACTAGAGGTTACGCTGCATACAACAATTACCACTCCTTAAAAGTATTTAAGAACTGACATGTTTGTCTATAAAGTATGCGAGTGGTGCTTGTCTATTTAAGGTCCCATTTCCTGTACAAGTTTTGTTTTCGGAAGTAGAAAACCTAAGAAGGGACGTAGGTCTATCATGCGTTTAATGACCAGTTTTCTGGTTGATATATCTTTACAAGATTGTGGTACCCATAGGACGTTTTTGGAACAGTGTGTATACTGTTATACCTCGAGAGCATACAACAAGATATGTGTCAAAACTGTGTTCCAAGACTCAGCATGCGTAATCAAATAGTGAAATGTGATTACTTATTTAATGAGAATAGATAGAATGATGCAGTGTCTGTGTGGCATGTTGTCATAGACACGATGTGTGCAGCAACTGACCGGATTTTGCATGTTATTATCATATAAATGCATGCTGAAATAGGGAAGTTGCGGTACCTATAGAAGAAATATTCTATCGCACTTGGCAAACATACAAAAATGCGATTGGTTGACGTTTAAAACTGTGCGACTATTAAATAGCGCATAACCCGTCGCAAATGAAGTCATGTTGTTAACCATCAAAAACGTGACGTCATTTAGTTTCCTTTTTTTTTTCTTCAAAGCGTTAGTGATTAAAACTGTCAAAAACACTAAAATGCGTTTGAAACCGGTTAACCAGTATTGAAATGTTGACTTTTGCGTCGAAATTAACAAAATTTGCGACCATTAAACGATTGATATACCGTCGCAAAATTCAAAATTTCAATACAGTTAACTCTATAATGTATATATCATTACCGACAGTATATCCGTCGTTTAACGGTTGCAAATCGTGTTTAACGACTCCGCTGACGCGCCACCATTAAACAAAATGTGCGAGGATTAAACGATTGATATACAGTTGTAAAATTAAAAACTGCAATACAGTTAGCTCTATAATGTATATACCATTATCGACATACATAAACCTTTAAGTTTCAAAATACATTTTACAAAACGTCTTGTTTAGACGATACTCTCGGTATAAATTACAAACGTTGTTCAGGGTAAGTATTTTGTTAAATAGTTATTATTTTTACTATTTATATCAATATCTCTGGATAAAAATAAGGTAGTAGATATATTTAAAGCTCAGTAGTATATAATAATAACGTCTAACTGAAGTTAAGATGTCACCATTTTCGATTTAATTGTTCCAGTTCGGCAAGTTATACCACTCATAAATCTCACTTTTATTTAGGTATATTTTATTTGCCGATGGCTTTCTCAGTAACCATGTCAATGGCTTTCATTTCCATCGCCTTAACGGCTACTTTGAGCAAACCTTCTAACAGCGATTTAATTGTCCCTTGAATTAATTCGTACGCATCCTGTACGTCTTTCGCAATAACCTGTTCAACCGGTTCCCTTTCCCATGTACATTGTATTACGTTGTTCTCATCCTGATAAACTGCAAGGAGACGCTTTGCAGAATCTGTTTCACCAATTTTAAGCATAGGTCTCGGTGGTGGAAAATGAATAACACAAGCGGCGTCTTTGAGGAATACTCTCCACTCCTTTGCAACCTTGTTGATAGAAGCGTTAATCATTCGCCTTTCTTCATCTGTTATATCTGTCAATTTATTGGTTTCTCTGGCGATGTCAGTCGTTGACAGTTCTGGAAACTAAAATGAGAAAGATGTTGTAAATTATCAAAGTAGCTATCCCGTCAACAACAGCCAGATTTTACAACATACGTACAGCGTTTCTAAACCTACTGACCACGAGATATATAAAATGTATCCATTTTGAGAATACAAACTCGATAAATACAATATAAACAGCTTTAAGCAGCCAGACCAAACCCCAAAACTGAAGCATCGAATTAAGGGTTTCCAACAAAATGTACATAGCTTAGTGAGTGTGTGTTATTTGCGTGCTATGATATAGTTTTAGTCTCGCCTTTTCGAAGAAAAATGATGTAAATAAGTCGTACTTGTTTGCCAGCGACCGAGTAAAAGGCGACAGCGAGCTGGGAACTGAATGAACTAAACCATCAAAATGAGATATAGGGTCCAATAGAAACCATAACGTCCGAACGCAATGGCATCATAGGTCCGCACTGTACTGCAAACAAGGACTTGATAATACAATGAAAGACACAAAAAACAACAGAAAGGGTGGTGAAAACAGAAACTTATTTCAATGTTTTATATTAATGGGTCGTTGAACTTTCCATTTTGTTTGCACCGAGCTTTGTTTCTGTATAAATATATGCACTTAAAAAAACTAAGCCCTGAATTAAAGGCAAAATAAAACTATAAAACTGATGATCAGGTCATATAATATATATGTGCCTATTAAAATGTTAGGTTTATAAAAATCTTAAAATACCCGTTATTGAACATGCGTAAAATGAATTGTGAGTTGGCAACTCTTAAAATTCGACGCTCCATTTTGGGGATTGATCTGTCTGTTTAAAGCCATTTATATTGTGTCTATAGAGTTTGGATTTTATGTAAGTTACATATATATACCTAGTCGTAAGTAGGTTAAGAAACGATGTACACATGTTGTAATATTTGGCTTTTGTTGGCGGGATAGGGACTTTAATTACAGCTTAATACAACTGAGCTGTTCCACAGTTGATGTTGACCTTAAATTATTTGACCAGCCTGTGAACTAAACTTGCATTGCTACATGTTCGATTAACCTTTAGACAATCACAGAAACAAAAATGAATGCAACATTTGTTTGAACTTTCGCAAAACTTAGCTACGTTGTTCTGGAAAGGTTCACTCAAATATTCCAATACGTTGTTAAATTAATGATTAACCGAAAAGCCGAATGGTCTTGGAAATAAATTTGTAGATTGCACTGTTTATTGAAGATTTTTTCTCAGTTGTCTAAAATTGATATAATTCGTGAATACTGTACAGTGCCTTTATAAACAGTGCCTTTAAAACGTATTCTGCAAACTTTTATTATTCATAGATATATACAATTCCAGATTATACTTGTTAAAGTAATAAATCCTGAAATGCTCTGCGATTCCACAATTGTCACCCTGCACAAGTGCTACTATAAGATAAAGTACATGCCAAGTTTCTCAGATCATGCATTAAACAAAGTAAGAATGGCATGTGGTTGACCCATTTACAGTTCACCACTATGCTTTCCTTTTTGATTGTGCGATGAGCCGACAGAGTGTGGACCCTATGATGACGTATACTTGAATCAGCGTTTGATAGTTATCCTCAAGCTTTCCTCGTACCCTTAATTGTTTGTTTTCGTGATGCGCTGGCTTCTGCCAAGTCATTGTCTGAATAGGTTTCAACTGGTAATATCTAAAGACAAAATATGTTTTGTTTGCTCTTTTTGATATAAAGATAACAGTTTGTATTGCATGCATCAGACTTTTTGTGGAGGTCTATGGGACGGATTTAAAATTAACAAAACATTTGTTTTTTATTCTGAAGGTGTAAACCTAATGAATGAGCATTAACATTACCTCTTATTTATAAGAAATCAATTGTGCGCAGTAATATGGGGTAATATGTGCTAGTCTTAAGCATTTTACGCCCCATTCCAGTCAAATATTTTGTGCATTAAAATTTAGTTTTGAAGAGAACATACTTTTGATTGATATGACATTTTTATCATCAATTTGAAAATGTTAGATTCTTATAGAAAAAGTCCGATATACCGCCTTTAAGTGTTTATTAGTTTTGCAACCGTTTAGTATTGATTAAAGATTTCTTTATCTACACTGTTCACAACAAATACACTCAGGTAGTTAATGATACACACGATATACATGTTTCCACAACTATTGAACATAAACGTTCAATGTTAATAAATACTGACAATTTGATCTCAATGAAGCAACAAACACAAACAAGAGAGGAATTTAGCAGACACTCAGATTTGTTTTTCGAGTAGGTACATGGGATAATATAAGATGCAACAACTCTCACGCCCCGCACCGGCTTAAGCGGTTTTCTACTGTTAAGCCATATATATTTGGCTCGAAGACAATGATCAGTAAATAATAACTCTTCTAATCCGTAATCGACTTTTTACGACAGCCCCACACAGGACTACTTTTAAAACACTGTGTAAAATACCAAGTAAAACCACAAATATGTTTTGATATCTAGTGACACAGGATAAATGGTGTACGCTCATTTCGGATTCCGTCAGACGAGTGCACGCACATTTTCGTTTCACATCCATTTGTCCGCCTTTCTGCTTCCACCGATAAATAACGGCTTCCATGCAAAGACAGTAAGTAATTAGCTACACAAATGCTGTTTTTTTTTTCTTCATCTTGGGGTATTTCAGAGATATGTGTTGCGGTGTTCTTTATGGGAGTTTGTTACCCTTTAACTTCCATTTGGATTAAAATTAGTTCCATTCATGTATTTTTTAATTAACGAAAGACAGATGCCTTTTGCCGTTTAACCCTGTTTGACACTCCAGTTTTAAATATTTTGCATATAGCATAAGCCTATATTCCTCTACCAAACTTGTTCAACCCCACCCCTGGTGTCCCATATTTACAGTTTGAATAATATCGGAAAATCTTTAAAACAAATTTCTTCTCTGAAACTGAAAATGCTAGTGGTCTAATATTTTGTATGTAGCTCTCGATTAGGATCCTCTAACAAATTTGTTTGGTGACCCTTGGGTGCGGGCGTTGGCACAAAATTTAATTGAAGTGTTATTTTTCTATTATTATTTTTTTTAAACTTGGCAAATAAACAAATATACTCCTGAAAATACAAAGCATATCAAACAATTTAAGTGTTTCCACCTTAGAGGTGTGCCACTGAATTGAAATCTTCAATGTATTACTTATTTGTTAAAATATGTAGAAATTCTTTTTTCAAAGGTTTTAAAATATAATTTGCTAAATGCGTCATGATCTTCTTATTTTCTGATTGAAGTCATTTTCTGAAAATCGGTTAATTGGATATTTCCCAAATGATTGTTTAATATATTGTTCTCTTAAATCATGATATAAAGACCATTTTCATATGAAATGGAACTCATTGTATAATTCATTATACAATTGAAATTTTCTTTCAGTAACTGGTGTTTAAATAGTGTTGTTTTATATCTTATCCTTTCTTTCTCTTACCTATGGGAAGATAGCCTTAACAAGATTATAAGTATTTAGCTTTTGTGTAACTGTAATTGTTCATTCTAATTGTGAATGTATTGATATTTTATTCTCTGTTTCACCATATTTAAACTTTTTTTTTTTTCACACACCACATTGATAATATTTGCATTATTAAAACCTAGAGATTCTAAGATAATATTTTGCTTTACCCGTAAGTTGTGTTACCTTGACATATTTTGACATATTTTGATTCCTCTATTTTACCATGTTTAAAATTATCTTATTTCCAGCTGGCATGCTCCTATTTCCCCATATAAAATTATATAGCAAAATAGTAAAGAATGTCTTAAAAAACATATACAAAGTGGAAACACATCACATACAACGTGGACATAGAGCAGTGCAGTTGTCAGAAAAACTATAACGTGCACGTGGCTCCAGCGTAAATGGAATGTCTACAATAGAATTTGCAGCAACTCTGCAGTTCAGGGTGAGAAGGTTCTTGGCCCGTTATCCATATTTTATCTCGATGTACATGGAGGATTAGCATGGCATGTTCATTCCTGTTAGGCGCCATATAACCTTTCATGTGTTGGTGCGCCTTAAAACCACAATTCAATTCAATTCAACGTGGACATACAGTGGAAGTTATCGATATATTGTATAAAAAAATTACATAACTATACATATAATGACTGTCTATATATATAATTTAATCAAGAAGAAAATACAGTTACTTAACATATATAACCGTGGAACTAGTACATTCACCATTGTGGAAACAGTATACAGAAATCCAACCGAATAATGACAGCCGTACACATTGAAGCGTAAATATATCTATATTTAAGAGTTTGCTTTGATTGAGCAATTTCATAGAATGGATTAAGAAAAAGACATAAGTGATGAATACATGTAGAGAGAAACTAGATGGCAAAACTAGGTAAAACTGCAAACGGCATCGGTCTTTCGGAGATACAAATCTGGTTTATTTTTCAATCCAAATGGATTTTAAAATGCAACATTGTTGTAGAGCTCCTATTCTTGGAATACCTAATTCATAGCTAAAAGCAGAAATACGCACGGATGGGCGTGAACGCGAAAAAATGCGTACACCCTCTGACGGACGCCGAAATGCACGTACACAGTTTATCCCCGTGGATGTCTGATGTATCATGAACATTATTTTATCTACAATCAAGCGTCTTACTTTTCGTTTTGATTATGTGCTAAATATTCATTTTTACGTAGAGGTTAATCAACACTGTTTTCGTATTATGGGATATAATTCCCAAGGCCAGTTCAGTAGGGTCTACTTTGCCTTACTTTCGAAATTCGCGCAAGAATACACCACAACTGTCACAACAACGTAACTAAAAAAGTAATGTCGTCGGCAAAATCTTATAACTTCCCTAGGGATTTATTTCCCAAGGGAATTACAACTTTTAATTCCCTCAGAATCACAGGCAGAAATGTGAAATATATTCTTTATGAATCATTACTCCTGCATAAAAAACAGTATGAAAGGAGTAATTTGGAAATCGCTGAACACGATAAAAATGTTATTGCAGTCTAGGTTTGATTGAGATTGATCATGAACGGTAACAGTTTCTTTTTAATCGGTAGAAAATCGTAAAAGTTGCGCCTAAAATATTTTCTTTTTTCTTTCGAATGGAGGATGCATACATGTGTGGTATTCTACACCCAGCGTTTTCTTCGAAGGTGTTGGGATAGTATGTATGCAACAATGTATGCAACCATGCCCATAATACTTACAATAGTTACAGCTTGTCCCATATCTTCTAAAATGAGTATCACCAGGAAGGATCTGTAAATAATATGTAAATAATTATAAAATGTTTTATAATTTATAAAATGTTTATAATTTATAAAATGTTTTATAATAACAAACTAAATTAGTGATTACATGTCAAAACGATATAAAAGATATACACAAGCTAACATATTAATGTATGACAAAAAAAAGCAATGAACAATTGGGTTATTGTTCTCAAACTGAGTTTTAAGAATTAGGAGAACAGAGCAAACAATTACCCTCTGAAAATTATTACATTAATAAGTATATATTGTTGTCGATATATTGTCGAGATTATCTACATAAACATAGTATTTAGTACACAGCATGGCAAAATCATAGGCGTTTTAATATACAAGTTTGTATCGATATTGTTTGAAAGTTTAAGATAATATCTATATTAGTTTGAAGTTAAAAATATTGCCAGTTCAGTCCAAAACGTTTGCATGTTGATATATTTCCAAAATGAATGTTTTATACCCTCGACATACATAAAACCAGCAGTCATTTTTTCGCTTGAGTGTTTTGCCACTCTTTAAATTATATTTCTTCACATTTTATCTTTGTTTTCCTCAAATCAAATGTGAGTAGAATAGTTAGTATGGTAATACAATGTGACATACTTCAATACGATTTGAAAAGGGGCAAACATGTTTAGATTTTAAATCATAAATGAGTTCTAAGTGTTTTGATAACTTTTTGTTTTATTTAATAGCTTAACTTCAGAATTGTTTCATATGAATTTGAGTATGGATTCCACTGCTCCCTTTGATTTTATTTTGCACCATGATTTAAAGTAATTGTTAATGTCTGCTTCTTTTAAAATGCAATCAAATATTAGGTTTCCTTCAGGTTTTCATGTTGTGTCATACATATATTTGTCCATGTTTCCTTAGTATTGCAGTCGAACATTCCTTTTAACCAATTTGCCATTATAGGAGTAGGTACATTTTGTTATGTAAAACCTTTTCAGACACACCTCCTATTTTGTAATCGCTAGTTCGTTTCTCTAATGTTATTTTTTGATATTATCAAGTTGTCCGTCCCATATAAATTAGTACATACTTTGCTTTATTTTATATGCATCAAAATATGAATAAACTATATGCGAAAAAAAGTTAAACGTCTTTTATTTATGTAACATTTACTTGAATAAAATATGTTAAACTTTTTTTCGCTGTATATCTGGGGTTCAAGGCACGGAGTCATTTTTACTTCGGGGACTTCATTTTGATCAGTATAAATACAATAAGTCCAAACATATTATATACACACACATCTGAACCTTTGGTCGGCGTCGATTCTAAATATTAGGATTAGTTCTGAATAAACCGGAAAATATGTACAATGATTCTTGAAAAAATATGTTTTCATATTTACACCTACTTTACTATACACAAACTTAGGATCACGGATCAGTGGCATTTTTCTCAAAACAGACATCCAAATCACTCATTTAATATGGTCAAATTTGGCGAAGCGGGCTTTGAGCAGTTAATGTAGATTTCAACGGTCTCCGTAGCTCAGTAGTTAAACCTTACGCCTCTGAACTACAGTGCTGGCGTTAGTAGCGGATCATCTGTAGTAGCGGATCAGTTTATGTTTACATTTCATTTATTCAGCTCGTATGCTTTTGTTTTTTATGTTACTTTCCATATTTGAAGATAATTCCTATAAGCATACAACTATACATTATCGCAAAGATTCGGCACATATTTCCTTGAGTAATTACCCACTTAGTGTAGCACCTATCCAGAAAATTGACCCGTTAATTACTGCCTAGAAGATGTGCGTTTTTTAAATGAAAAAAAATACAGTTGAAATAAAAAAAAAATGAACATATGTTGTTTTTTTAATAAACTTTGGTTTAAAATGCTCAGGCCTGATCATCAAAAGATCCATGATTTGGAGTTTTAAATGTTTAGGGACATTGATTCCGTAAACAGGCAAAATGGCAGATTTTCAACAGTTTACTAACACAAGTATAGGGTCTAGTTGATAATAATTGTGGTTAACATATAGCTGAGAGAGCAGAATCTAGTAAGAAACAGTCTTGAAAGTTTGCATTAATTTTAAATTTACGCTTTTAACCATAGTGATGCTTTACTACCCAGTGCACTGTACATATCTCTACCTCGCGTGGGTTCGCTTCCCGATGGACAAATGTATGTTGGTAACTGCATCCTTCACCTCATTTCCCTCTGAGGTTGCTGTCCCAATCTAACATAATATGGTGTGTAAAACCCCATTTCATTAAGTATAGCCATTTTACTTCCTTGCGATCAGACTGTATTATTCGATAACAAGAATTATTCGATAATAAGAATTATTCGATAACAAGAATTATTCGATAACATGAATTATTCGATACTAAGAATACCCATATACGACTATTAATACGGTTAGGCTAGTATCGTTAAACCTAAACACCTTTCAGTATTGGTAACATAATCAACAAACCAACTGGAAAAATCTTGTTTTAAGAAAAAGACGTGTATTTTATTCTGGTAACTGTCAAAAGATCAAGTATTAATTTACTGCTGGCACAATAATCTCTCAAATCCGTAAAAGTAAAACAAAGTATATAATTCTAACAAATAATCATACATATTACACGAATATCAACCACTTGAAAACAACAATCTTTTAGCAACTATGCTTCCCTCCCCTATTACTTCCAAAATTGCACACTGTTGTGAAGATAAAATGAAACTAACCTGTTTGTTTTTCAATTTTTTTTTTTTTTAAAAACAGGGAATTGTTTTATTATCTATTCGGATACCACTGCTTTAAATCAATTCATCGACACAAAATATAATGTCGGAGTAAATTGACAATAGTTTATATAACATAGTTGCACGTGCTGTTGTTTGTCGGAGATATCGTTCTAGTTTGATTGGTTGAAATGGATAAATGATTGACAACTGGCGACATGTTAATTGTCAAAAACGTTTGCGATTCGCTTGAAATATCCAGAACTTCTCAACCTTTTGTTTGAACTACTGTGAACTTGGCGTTGTTACAAGCGACTCGATTGGATGAATATAATTTCGTAAACCGCCGGAATAGTTAAACTAAATAAATCATCCTGGTTTATAAGTGTCTGAACATTTTGCACAAAAGCAGGTTGCATAGGTACAGGGTGTTTTGAACCCTAACCCCCACTACCCAAATAACAACAATCCTGATGTCCTACTGTTTCGGTTGAAGATTTTGAAGTTTTGAGGTCTCATAGTGTAGGAATATTCCGTATGGATGCATGTATGAGTTAAGACATTAAGTTTGGAATTTCACATAGTTTAGCAACATTTGTTATTTTATCTGTAGTACGCTGCTCGCACAACGTACTGTCTTTCTACTTTCTTAATGGCAAGCGTCGTGAATAGCTGTCACGTTAAAATATCGGAATGACAATAGGGTTAAAGTGAGATTTGATGCACCCTAGAACCTGGTTTAAACTCCATCGTCCGTTTGCAACTGACCGTTCCGATGAGGTGGGCCTATTGTCAAGCCGTTTGTGTTGAGATGTCTCATACCCTGCCTTTTATTCATCTGTGTAATTGTTGTAATTGTTGTTTGTTGCAATGCGTGTTTTTGGTCGACTGATCTGTTCGACTTTTAGACCTATTTCTGATAAGCTCTTTATGAAAAAAGACTATCATGTGACAAAAAGGTAACTTTTAAATTTGAATGTGATGACTCCATGTGATGCCTCTGTCGTAGAAATCTGAACTCCAGCTTTTATAGATAGTTTTGTTCTAAACGCTGTTTGTCTGATGGAAACAAATTAAATTAACATCACTTCTAGAGATGGCATAAACACCGGAACCGTTTAACCTTCAGTTTCGGTTTTTAGCTCTACTGGCCAAGGGATATAATTAGAAAATAAACGAGGTATGAATGTTATTTACTTACTAATCCATCGGTTGAATCTTCTCAATTCACAAATTTGCTGAGCATTTTAAGTCCAAAAGTTCCAATTTCAATATGGCGTGGCCTCCATAAGCAGCAATATCAGCTCAGCACTGGGCTCTCATTGGCACAATGTAGCACTGGATGTATCGTTGTCGAATGACATTCCATGTTTGAGCGACACGTTGACCAATTTCTTGGCGTTGGAAGTTCTCGCACGCGACATTTTAGTAAGTCCCATACGTGTTCAATTGGATTTAGATTCGAACTTTTCGCAGGTCATGGAAAAACACCTGTCGAGTAGATTTAGCAACATGACATGGAGCAATAAGCTTGAACTCGGGACA
Organism: Cyrtodaria siliqua; assembly: GCA_037043455.1. NCBI lineage: Eukaryota > Metazoa > Mollusca > Bivalvia > Adapedonta > Hiatellidae > Cyrtodaria > Cyrtodaria siliqua. Next base: position 180,403 of record JAWPHD010004190.1, on the reverse strand, counting down.
TTTCTCTATTTCCTGCGAGGACTGGCTGCAAAATGTCATCTTGGTAACGCTCATGGAGGCCACACCAGACATTAAACGCCATTTTGAAATTTCCTGTGAATTAAATTTTTTCATACGATATAGTATTAAAATGTCTTGTTTGTGTTCAAACTATATAATAAAATACAGGTGATCAATGATAAAGTTTGTTCAGTGTATTGAACAATGTCAAATTCAAAGCTGTCTTAGGATTTCTTCTCCGAAGCGTCTTTTTTTTCTATATTTGAAATAACGATATATACGTGTTTAATTTTGGAAATGCGCATTCCACGTTCCCAACGTTTGACATACCAGCATCTGACATCGCTCCCAATGTGCAAGGAATTGATGCCTCTTTAATGCCTACATTTAATGCCTAATGCATGTACTTTGTCTTCATCCAATCATATCGCCCGTAACAAAACGACGAGTTTACTACAGTTCAATAAAGGGGTCACATTTTAATTCAAACTCAGTCTTGTGTTTTGGTATACAGTTTTATATGTGACAAAAACTTACTTAACACCTATAAGATTCGAAGCAACTCGAAAGTTTTGACAAAGGAACGACTTAAGAAAGAGGTGAGTTTAATTTTAGTTTCATGGTTGTGTGTAAATATAGATGTAATGCGAACGGAAGCATATTGTGTATTGCTATTATTTCAATATAATGTCAATAATGGTAAACGTGGGTGTGTAGTTTAATTTATTAGACAGTTTATATACAGATTGCATGTACCATTAGTATCTGCGGTATCAGGGGCAAATTTGTTTTGCTACTTTCGGTTTGCCAAATATACGACACATGTGTGATGTCACATAATAGGAATTTAGAAATAGCTCACCATTTATTTAATATCCTGTTTAAACTAATTATTATGTTGTGTATTTCAAAACACGTACGTTTCATGTATCGTTACAATATTCAACGGAAGAAAGTGGACACTTGCCAGAAAGGGACCAACATATCGCGTTCATTTCAAACCAATCAGAATTACCAGTTGTATTAATCACATTATGTCTATTGCTATACCAATAACATAATATTTTGATAATCATACGCCGCAGCGGCCTGTTAGCCACTGGGTAGCTATATTGTCGAAACCGTTTGTGTTGTTACGCGCTTAGCCTTTTATTAACATTGCAACTGCTGTTTGCTTTAATGCGTGTTTTTGTTTGCTTGTTATCTGTGTAAGCTACATTAGGTAATTGTGAGTCGTCGACTATGGATCGGGGTACAACCAAGGGAGACTAATACAATGTTTTCCCAATAACTCTGTGCTAGATTACACGATGTAGATTTTACCTTAAAATTAAAGCAGACTGATAACAATTGTTATTAAACAAAACAGTGCACTATTGTTTGGGGCGTTTGTTTCAGCCAAAAGTTTATCGGTTGAGAAATAAATATATTACAGCCAAAATGCTTTTTGGTGGGATGTAAATTCGTGTTGCTAGGACAGCAGACAATTAAGAAATCTCAAATGTCTTAATATTTTGCTATAAACTTTCAGAGTGTCTGAATTTACATGTATGCAACACATTAAAACCATTTTTGGATAAAAAAGCTCTAAAATTAAATATATAATACAGCAGAATTTTGCATTAAAAATGTCCTCTCAAAAAAACACTTTCGCACGTGAATGTTTTATTAAGTTATTAGTTAAATTGTATACTGAATGTAAAACAATATATAAAAAAAAAAAATAAAAAAAATACTTTGGCTGAAACAAGTGCCCCGAACAATAATTACACTTTTTATAGTGTTTCTTTTAAACATCTTTGGCAAGTTTTTTTCAATATGGATAAATAAATATTGATCTTGTCCGAGCTTTCATTGATACTAGCAATATGTTAAAGCTTGGTAAAGATATAATGCAAAATAAAGGCTCTATCGTCTTAACGAGGCAAAATATATCCTTTTTTTAACTAAATTAAGGGCCATAACTCAGGTGTTACAGGTTTGATTTGGCTGGTTTTCAAACTAATCCGAGCTTTTATTGATATTAACAACCTGGTACAGTTTGGTAAAGTTCAAAGGGAAAATGAAGGTCCTATTGTCTTAACGAGGCAAAATATAGCAGTTTTAACTAAATCAAGGGCCATAACTCCCGTATTCTTGATCCTCGTCCGATCTGGCTGGTTTTAGAACTTGTCCAAGCTTTCATTGATATTAACAACCTGGTAAAGTTTGGTAAAGATCGGATAAAAAATGAAGTCCCTATCGTCTTAACGAGGCAAAAGTTAACGACGGATAGACGACGGACGACGGACGACGGACAACTCGCCATCCCATTTCTAAGCTCTGCTGGCCTTCGGCCATTAGAGCTAAAAATGTTGATGCCCGTATAACAAAGTTAAAAAGATTTACATAACATATATTTTGGAGAAAGTAGGTCATAATGACCGAGTTTTCAGGGTATGGTCAGTGCTTGATGAGAGGAAGGTGTTGTTAAAATTTGACGAAGGTCGGACATGGTAATGCTGAGATATAACAAGAACTCGCCCCAACACCGTCCGACCAAACAAACAAAAAGGTTAACGTCATGCATATTTGGAAAAAGTAGGTCACAGTGACCTAGTTTTCAGGATAAGCTCAGTGCTTGATCTGAGGAAAGTGCTGTTAAAGTTTGATGAAGGTCGGACATGGTAAATCTGAGATATAACAAAAACTTTATTCCCCCCGCCCAAACGTAACGCATATGTTGGAGAAAGTAGGTCACCGTGACCTACTTTTCAGGGTATGGTCAGTGCTTGATGAGAGGAAGGTGCTGTTAAAAGTTGATGAAGATCGGACATGGTAATGCTGAGATATAACAAAAACTAAATTTCCCCCGCACAAACTTAAACAAAAAGGTTAACGTAACGCATATGTTGATGTTGAAGAAAGTAGGTCACAGTGACCTAGTTTACAGGGTATGGTCAGTGCTTAATGACAGGAAGGTGCTGTTAAAATTTGATGAAGATCGGACATGGTAATGCTGAGATATAACCAAAACTTAATTCCTCACCCCCCCCCCCCCCACCCCCCAACACACGCCTAACTAAAACAAAAAGGTTAACGTACGCATATTTTGGAGAAAGTAGGTCATAGTGACCTCGTTTTCAGGTTATGGTCAGTGATTGATGAGAGGAAGGGGCTGTTAAAGTTTGATGAATATCGGACAAGGTAATGCTGAGATATAACAAACGCTTAATTCCCCTCGCCCAAACTTAAACAAAAAGGTTTACGTTACGCATATTTTGGAGAAAGTAGGTCATAGTGACCTAGTTTTCAGGGTATGGTCAGTTCAGGGTATGGTCAGTGCTTGATGAGAGGAAGGGGCTGTTAATGTTTGATGAATATCGGACATGGTAAGGCTGAGATGTAACAAAAACGTAATTCTCCCCCGCCCAAACTTAAACAAAACGATTAACCTAACGCATATGTTAAAAGTGTAGGTCAGAGTGACCTAGTTTTCAGAATATAGTCAGTGCTTGATGAGAGGATGGTGCTGTTAAAACTTGATGAAGATCGGACATGGTAATGCTGAGATATAACCAAAACTTAATCCCCCAAAAACTTTAACAAAAAGGTTAACGTAACGCATATGTTGAAAAACGTAGGTCACAGTGACCTAGTTTTCAGGGTATGGTCAGTGCTTGATGAGAGGAAGGGATTGTTAAAGTTTGATGAATATCGGACATGGTAAGGCTGAGATATAACAAAAACTTAGTTCTCCCAACCCCCCCCCCCCCCCCGCCCCCCCCCCCCAATATTTTTTTTAATTAAACGAAAAGGTTAACGTAACTCATACTTTGGAGAAGGTAGTTCACAGTGACCTAGTTTTTAAGATATGGTCAGTTCTTGATGGAAGAAGGTGCTGTTAAAGTTGATGAAGATCGGACATGATAATGATGAGATATAACCAAAACCTAATTTCTACCCCACCCCCCACCCCCACGCAAGTCTAACTAAAGCCAAAAGGTTAACGTAACGCATATTTTGGAGAAAGTAGGTCATATTGACCTAGTTTGTTTCCAGGGTATGGTCAGTGCTTGATGAAAGGAAGGGGCTGTTACAGTTTGATGACTATCGGACATGGTAATGCTGAGATATAACTAACACTTAATTCCCCCCGCCCAAACTGAAACAAAAAGGTTAACATAACGCATATTTTGGAGACAGTAGGCCATAGTAACCTAGTTTGCAGGGTATGTTCAATGCTTGATGAGAGGAAAGTACGTCATAGTGACCTAGTTTCCATGGTATGATCAGTGCTTGGAAGGTGCTGTTAAAGTTTTATGAAGATCGGACATGGTAATGCTGAGATATATAGAAAACACAAAAATTTTCGCCCGCCCACCCCCCGCCCACCGCCCGCCCACCCGGTTTACGCAAATCTATAAGCCGATTTTTTTCTCAAAACAAACCGGCTAATAAAATATACTTTTCGGTAGCAATTGCTAGTACTAAGTAATACAGCGGTCATTCTTGCGCGGTTTTACATGTGTAAAAAGAGTATGCAAGGAGAAATTTGGAAACCGCCGAACACGATCAATACAAAACATAATGCAGTCTCGGTTTGATTGTTCAAAAACGGTAGTGGAACATGCTTGCTACCGTTCACGCTCTCTAGATTTGGGTTGAGCAGAACTCAATATTTAAAATGGCAATAGTACAAAAATCGGAGCCTACCTGAAGATGGTATGCAGCTTGGTATGAGGTATTTTCATACCATTCCATGGCCAGCGGCTTACGGTACCAGTATCTATCAAGTTTCTATCAAAATGCTTTGCCCTCAACGAGAAAACAATGGCCGAAACAAATCGGAATTCAGCAGGGAGAAGAGGTTATGAAGCTTGAGTATCACAAAATACGTCTATCCGTCATTATTCTTGTGACTTGCCCGTGTAGAATCCATTATTTTCAGTCATATGTATTAAATCATCAAAACTATAGTGTCATGTGAAGATGTAGTCCCATACTCCGTTTGCTGTTTGTAAGTCACAGTCTGTACAGACTGTACAGTAGATGATATCTTAAGTCATTCATATATATACTATTTAGTCATATATATATATATATTATTTATAATAATAGTAAACAACTATACAGATGTGACAGCATTACTTGGACATAAACACGGGAACTAGAACGATTGATAGCACTATAATGATTCTGGATATCGCTGACTATCAGCCCGTTCACGTCTACTTTCATTTCGCATGTTTCTATACACAACAATATATGTTATGCACAAACATACCGTTTTTTAAAACTAAATATAAATGCTGTAAGTCTTTCTTTATACCAGATAGCCGTGGGTGAAACAGAGAAATCCGGAAACACACTACTCTTTTAACAAATGCAATTCACATTCCTCTTTAACAACCCTTTCAGGGTCATTGATCCACGAGCGTGTTTTGATTGTGCAGTTCTATGTTTCGGCAAGGATAGCTATGCATCACAAATGTGTTAACACTCTGTGATCGTGCTTTATAGTTTCATATCAGTGCGAATATATAACGGTCTTTGTTCTATACACTGTTCACTTAATATGAACTGTGTTTATTAATCCACTTTTACGTACGCTTATAGATGCTATGGAATGATATGCAATCAGATCAATGTGCACATATAATTCAAACTATATTACACAATAGAATTAAATGCAAGCAACATGTTTACGATTTATTGATTCTTTCGGCAGATAGAGGTCAGTGACGATAAAAAGGAATTATTATAAAAGAAGATATGATAAGACGTTTCTTTAACACCAGTGAAGAGGTAATTATTTATTAATCACAACTTATAAACAGTCACGCAACGATCGCATCCATTCACTGCCGCGCCCTGCTTCCCGCTCCCGCCAATCGTACAAAGCTACCTCCTTGCCTGCTTTTCTAATTACCCAAAAGATATCGATCGGACACAATCATTATATCTACCGGCATTTCATCATCCCCACTTATGTGAAGACACGTCCCCGTGTTTCATAACACCTAACACAACTACATAAACCTTCATAATAATGCATTAACCTAAAACAAAATCCATACGTTCGCACTTATTCCCCTCGCACGATCCTCTCACCATTTAACACCACATAACCTGTTACTTTACTTTAGCGTGACTAGAATGTTATATAAATGATCATACTGATGCTTTAACCAGAAACTAAAACTCATACACTCGCACACATTCCCCTTACAAGAGACTAAAATGTAAGAAAATGTCTGACAAGGTCGTCAGTATGACTAGTTAAGAACTGTCTTCCAGATACAAAATCCTCTAAGTATCTAGGTGTTCGTGTTACTCGTCTCGGTCGTTATATTACATGTCTTTCCTGCCTTGGTTTTACGACCGTTTTTACTTCATCTTCATTTTGGTCATCATCATCCTCACTGTCCCGTTCAGGCCATCCGTCTGACGAACTATCATCACCGCTATACCCAATTCCTCTTCAGGAGCTGCCATCTGCTGCTCCCGTTGATTCGATTGGGTAAAGCTCTCTGCATCTCTATCACCTGTTGATGAAGGTCGTCCACAGGAGCTGCTATCTGCTGCTCCAGGGTGGACTTCCTTTTTCTTCTGTGCTCCCCCTTTGGGTGTGGAACGTCTGCCCAGTTGCTTACTTAACATATCCAGAAGCGTCCTGTTAAATCTTTCAACTTGCCCATCACACTGGGGGTGATACGGTGTAGTTCTTTGTTTCTTCGTATTGAGACACTTGTTAACCTCTTTGAACAGGTTTGACTCAAATTCCCTCCCCTGATCACTGTGGATTGTATATGGGCTTCCAAATCTGCAGATACTCTTCGACCAATACTTTGGCTACTGTTTTGGCTTTGTGATTCCGGAGAGGATATGCTTCAGTCCATTTGGTGAAATAGTCCGACAACAGCAATATGTACTGATTACCCTTTCTGGATTTTGGCAGTGGTCCAAGAATGTCAAGGGCTATCTTTTCCAAAGGAGCGCCTGTCTTGACTGATACAAGGTTAGCCCTCCTGTTTTTCTTAGGATTCTTCCGGGATGCACAGGTTATACATTCCTGGCAAAATATCTTCACATCTGCCGACCACCCACACCAGTAATACCTATCACTAACCTTTCTTCGCATCTTCTTTACACCCAAATGGCCCCCTCCCGTTCCGGTGTGCAGCTCTCGCAATAAGGTTTCCTGCATATTCAGTGAAACGATGAAATGGTAAATATCACCCGTGTTAGCACTAAAACGCCTGTGAAGGACACCATCTATCACCACGATATTGTCCCACTGACCTACCATCCTTTTCAGGGTACTAGATGAAGCTTCCTTCACATCTTGACGATGTTTAAACTTTTCTTTCATTTCGAGCATCTCCTTAAGATTTTCATCTTCTGTTTGAGCCCTCCGCCAGTCAAATTCAGTGGTAGATGTAAGTGTGTGGATGTACACATCCTCGTCTACTATGTCCTCCTTGGTCAATGGTTCTAGCTCCGTCACAGGACGTCTTGTCAGAGCATCCGTATTGGAACGTTTAATACCTTGCTGATGTACAATTTCCATCTCATATTCAGCTAAATAAGCATGCCATCTGCTCCTGTGGCTCCTTGAAATTCCAAAGCCATGCCAATGCTTTGTAATCGATACGTGCTTTGAACTTCCGGCCCAACATGTAGTGTCTAAACTGTTTAACAAATGTCACCAACGCCAAAAGTTCTTTCTTAGTTACGCAGTAGTTCTTTTTCGCTTTTAGTTAAAGCCCGACTTGCATAACAAATCACTCGTTCCTGCCCTCCCTGCTTTTGTGATAGCACTGCCCCTATGCTATTACTGCATGCATCGGTATCTAGAATAAACTCTTTTAACTCACTTGGATAAGACAGTATTTTATGCACTTATAAGAGTTTCCTTCAATTCGATGAATGCTTCATTGCATTGATCAGACCACATAAACTCTTCTTGTTTTCTGCAGCAACTTGTTCAACGGTGCACAAATTGAAGCAAAGTTGTTGATGAATCGTCTGTAATAGCTAGCTAATCCGAGGAATGATCTAAGATCTCTGATATTATTTGGTGTTGGCCATTCTCGGACAGCTTCAACCTTTTCAGGGTCCGTCTGTATACCTTTATCGGATATTAAACACTTGACACTTCTTTTCGCAAAATGGCACTTAGTTGGTTTCAGCTTGAGTCAGCTTTCTCTAAACCTCTGGAAAATGCTTCGAAGACGCTACAAATGTTCCTCAAACGTCGAACTAAACACTATTACGTCGTCCAAGTATATCAGACATACCTCAAACTAAAGGCCCTTCAACACAGTTTCCATCAGTCTTTGAAACGTGGCTGGTGCTCCCGTCAATCCAAAAGGCATAACATCAAACTCGTACGACCCAAATGGAGTTGAAAAGGCTGACTTTTTTTTGCCAACCTCTTCCAATTCAACTTTCCAGTATCCACTGGCCATGTCGAGGGTGGAGAAAAACTTTGCTCCAGCTAGCGTGTCGAGTGTTTCATCTATTCGCGGTATCGTGTAGGCGTCTTTCTTTGTTATTTCATTTATCTTCCTGTAATCCACACAAACACGGGTTGAATTATCCTTCATGGACTACAGGACGGTTTTATTATACCTTCATCTAACATACCTTCAATCAGATCTTTAACCTCCTGTTTCCTATGCATTGGTACCCTTCTGGGAGTTTGTCTTATCGCTGGTTCATCTGCCGTATTTATATTGTGTTTAATCATGTTTGTCCGACCTATATCCGTTGCCGACGTAGAATATATGTCTTCATATTCCCCAGCAATAATTGAAGACTTTCTGTTTGACACTTGTCGAGATGGTGATCCAACGTAAATGCCTCTCCCGAAGTAGTTCCTTGCTGCCGATAGGGTGGGCCCTGGTAACCGTGTTCCGTTCTACTAGGAGTTGTCTCATGTTGCTCCAAACTAGAGAAAGCAACAATGTCCTGTTCATGCACCGGAGACAGGTATCCTATGGTAGTGTTCTTATACACAGTCACCTCTTCTGTCGATACGTTCATCACTCTTAGAATGCAATTCCCTTTACCTTCTGTCAACACACGGACTGCAGCTATTCCCTCATTTTTATCAAACATTTGGTTTGGTTCAAATAGGCATGAATTTACCACAGAAAGTCCGCGTTGCTTCTTTTTAGTTTTTCACTGTACAAGCATTTCATGTCCCGGTGGTATGGTCACTGTGTGTTTCAAGCCCACCCTGCAGACCGCCGAACTGTTGTGTTTATGTGATATATGAGTTTCTTTTGTTTTAACAGAAAATGTCATTTTATTAACATCAATCACAACATTGTTCGCTTTAAGAAAGTCCGTTCCTAACAAGCATTGATGTGCCAAGTCTTTATCTACCAGTACAGTTTGACAACACGTTTCATTATTTATGTTTATTGACACTTCAACTGATCCAACTATGTCTATTTGTTCACCATTAGCTGATATTATTCTAGATGTGAAGGGTACTACAGTCAGTAAACAGTTCTGTTTAATGTCCTTAAAAAGGTCGTAATGGATAAGGGTATAGACGGACCCTATGTCTATGAGCATTGCCGTTTCTACGCCGTTTACACTATCCTTGCAATGTATAGATAGTCCAGCACTTGAGCACATACTGACTTCTTCCTTCGCTGTAACTGGGTCTTATCTAACTGGTGATGCCGGGCTTTGACCCCCAATCCCGGCTCGGTTCAGTTTCCCGACCTCTTGGGGCATTCTGTTTGGAAGTGGCCCTCTTCGCCACAGTTGAAGCATGTCCTATGCGGGCAGGTTCGACGGATGCGGCCCTCTTCCCCGAAGCCATAGCACTTAAATCACGTGCCACTCCATGCACCTCTATTATAACCCGCGCCGCGACCTCTCCCACGTATCGGCGTCCCTGGCTGTCGTGACTGTCGCTCGTCTTTCAACATTGTCGAGACCTCTTTCAACATAGTCACCAATTCACTTGATTCCTGTACGGCTGCTATATGTGGTTTTGATTCCGACGCCCTTCCTCTGACGTCAGCCTCTGTTGATTGCCATTCGAAGGCCATTTGAATTGCCTGGTCTAGTGTTTTCGGCATATTGTGGCTTAGCTTCAAAGAAATCTCTACATTATCCAACGCCCTGATAAACTGGTATCTAGCAAGCTCGTCTCGGAGGGAGGCTTCAATCTCTGGGTAAGCTTTCCTAGCTAGCGTGCGGATACGGTTATCAAGCTCCAACAGGGTCTCTTCTGGCTGTTTTGTTCTCGACATGAACTTAGACTTATACAACTGAGGTTGTTTTGAACTTCTAAATCTCAGCTCAAGTGTTTCACATAATGATGACCAGTTTGCTTTCGTTGTTGTGTCAATGTCTTGGTACACCTTGTCTTGGTACACCTTGTATGCTGCTCCCTTCATTCTTACCCCCAAATATGTAATTTTTCCCCTCATCCCAGCCTTTAATTTCTCCGCAAGAGTTAAAACTAGATAACCAGTCTTCCCAATCAGTATTACCTTCTCCAGATAATTCAAATTGTACTGCCTAACCCACTGTACTTCTTATCTCACTGCCCTCTGTACTTCCTTATTCCACTTTGTTTTTAGATGCCTTGTGGGATGTAGGCCATCGTATAATTCTCTAAAACTTTTTCTGAACACCTTACGGCGACCACTCCGTCTTTTCCGTATTGATAGTTTTGTAACCGTGTTGTGCCAAGACACTGACATGCACCCCCGAAATAACTGTTAACTGTTCATCGAGCTGTTTTTGAAAATGTTCCAGTTGCTTTTCTGAATAAGCAGAGTTTTTACCCGAGCGATAGTCTCTAAATTTGTGAAAGGAAAGAGTTGGAATTGTAATAAAACCATCTATTGCTGAAGGAAGTAATGATTTGACTTTGTCCTTGAAAACCAACAACTTATTTAACACGGATTTATATGTAATATCCTGTCTTGATACCAAATCCTTAGTTCTTTTATGATACTGAAATCTGGTAAATTCATTAATACCACATGCTATTTTTACTATAACAGTCCTGTCAGTATTCTTAAATTTCCCAACTTCAAACAGTGTATCATCCACAAGCTCTGGAATTAATGCACCTCTCTTTATTATTGGGGTGAAATGTATACGTGGATAATTAAATCTATCGAAACTTGTTATGCGCGAATCCCCAGCTAAAATAAACACTGGTTGTGTGTCTAACGACATGAACCATCTTGTGAGTATGTTATACCAGTCAAGTGTCTTTAGTTACACTACAGAGTGTAACGAGAGAAAACCGCTAATTATCTAACAGTACCGCATTAATGTAGGTCCCTCGCTATAAACGTGTAACCGGAAACATGCACCCGGTGTTCGTATAGGTTTTTCTTTTGTTGTTGTTGTTATCAAAATTATATCAGTGATAAACAAGAAGGTTTTACGCAAGCGTAAAATAGCTGCCGAGAGACAAGAAGTTAACATAATAATATATCAAGTCACGGGTGTTAAAACAATATCGAAAAAAAAAAAAGTTGTCACGGAGACATAAACACACCACGACCGTTGTTTCTTACATTCTTCCCGATTTTTACCATCAGTTCTTCCTACCAAGCATTTTAAATCAATGTGGGCGAGTTTCTTTCTGTTCGAATACCTTGACATGCCTTACATATTGATTACAATAACCTTGTAACGTCGTGCTAGAAGTACACATCAGCACACTACAGAAATACAATTGTTCACATGTAAGGGATACGTGTGCGTTAGAGTGTGCATTATGACACATATAAACTGTGTTATATACCTTACCATCAGCAATAATGAAAACCGATGAAAATTGAAAAAAACAACAACAGGGAAATTAGCAGGCTTGAACCCTACCTTCCTGGGCACTAACACGGCGCCTCGACAAACTGCGCTATTGAGGTTTGTGAATGTTTCGTCGCTAATATACATATATTAGTAATGATAACATGCTACATTTCAGTAGACTGGTTTACGAAAACGTCATTTCAGCAAGTGAAATGATAACCTTTCAACATTACAAAATATGTGTTTATACCATTCAAGTTTTTCAGACGAGTTTTCTAGGAATTCCAGCTGTAAAACATGCTTATTGCCACTTACATGAGTCACAGTCTGTTAACCATAGACAATTATAAAACCCATATAAGAGTCAGCTGCCTTTAGCAGCTGAATAAACGTCCAACGTATTAAATAATATGACAATAAGTAACGCAATATTAAAATTCAAACGTCAAAATAATGTTCCAAATGTTTACTTCCCTGAATATTCCAGTCACTGCACCCGTGTTCACGCTTCACAGTTTTTCTCACTCGTCTTTTATTGTCACCGAGAATTTCGTCTTCAGCTAACACGCTGTCTTCTATTCAAATATATCTATCCCACCGCTGGCACCACTTGTAACACCAGTAAACAGGTAATTATTTATTAATCACATCTGATAAACAGTCACGCAACGATCGCATCCATTCTCTGCCGCGCCCTGCTTCCCGTTCCCGCCCCCGCCAATCGTACAAAGCTACCTCCTTGCCTGCTTTTTTAATTACCCGAAAGGTATCGATCCGACACAATCATTATATCTACCGACATTACATATGAAACATTATAAAACTGATTTTTGTAAGTTTTCTGTGACATAATTAGACAAGCTTTTTAAAGGAAAAGTCGACATGTTTGCGTATTGTTTATTATTGACAGTTCTGACAAACTTGCAAACGTGTGAGCGAGTTATGACATCAGATAATAAAGTATGAAGATATGACTGATATTTGAAGGTTGTCCCAAAAACTCATATAGAAACTGCCATTTTGAATTATGAATATAACATATTGATAAATATAATTTAAAGGCAAAGGTATTATGAATGCATAATCCTAACAGATCATATAATGCATTATAATGCATAATTACTCTTTAAAATACGTATTATTGTTGCACTTGTCTTGACTTGCCTTTCAAAATTGAAGTTATTATCATATTATATATATATATATACTATGATGTCATAGTTCTCAAAATGGCGGCTTTTATATCCGTGTTGGGACAACTGGTCAATAGTTAAATACGGCGAATAGTTTTATATCCATGCACCTAGGGGAAAATATTGTTATTATTCACCGGGTAAGCCATTACATATTACATTTTTTCTTACTCGAGGTCATATGATCAGTCATTTATATATGAGATTATGTAATAATACATTTTACCAAATGTTCTTACATTGCTTAATGATCATGCGTGCTTTATAGTACTAATTCCTAGAAAAAATCTAGAGTTTGACCAACATCGTATACAAATTAAATCTGGATATTATCAAAATACATTTACATGTATATACTAAATTTGCTTTGATCTGCAAATGAGCCATGCTCGTTAAACTCTATAAATTAAGGCAGATAGACAGTTAAGCCTGTAATATCGCTGTTTAAAATGGTGCGAATGATGAATGAACGTGTAGAAATTAAATAGTTATAATTTATTTTTCAGCAAGAACAACACGAGGAAGATACACCAACTTATAAGGCAAGTAAGAACCAATATATCCCATGTTATGAACGATAAAAGGAATCAACAATTTGACCAATTTGTAATCTTACTAACTTTTCTCCAGCTGCTATATTTACGTTTGTGTCGTTTGGACGTAACATTTCTCTCCCTAAATCAAATCGATATACATGTATTTGATGAATAATCAGGCTATGTTTCTCATGATGTACCCCGTTAAAACAACACAACTATGGGGAAGGGTAACTAAACTATGGTGAAGGGTAACTATAACATGTTAGCAAATCATGCATCAAGCGGGACTCGAACCTAAGGCATATAGCTTACCGTGCCAGCGGTCTAACTACTGATTAATCGAGATACACGGCATGTTATAGTCCTCCTTTACCACAGAAAGCGTCTCCGTGGCCGAAGGGTTAACGACGTTGCGTTGTAAACCTTCGCCTCTCCCCGCTGCGTGTTCGAATCCCACTGGGAGCTCGACTTGTAAGTGAGGAAGTGTCGATTCTTACGGATGGCGGGAGGTGTACAGTACTGGTTCTACCCAGGAAAAGTGGGTGGTCTGCCTCCACCACAATAAAATCGACCGTCATATATAACCCTACATGTGTTGAAAATAACGTAAAACACCATACAAACAAACAAACAAATCCTTCACCACAGCTGTATTGCTATTGTTTTAACGGGGTGCATCATTACCTCCCTGCCATTCTTTATTAAAGAACAGTCTCTTAATTTTGTTAAATTCAACTGATAATGTAGTTTAATAGACATGATATTACTGGGTCGTCCCTTCAAACGTAGTGTTAAGGAATGAATGTATGAAAATGGTAAACACGTCCCGCTCACACATCAAAGTATGTCATATGAGACAGCTTCCTCTGCGAGCGATGATATGAAGAATGAATATTCCCATCAGAACAGAAATGCAACCGTCACGGCTCTAACCTAAGCGGGGCAGATGCATGAAGCCCAAAAGCGCAAAGTTGTATCCCCTAAGCTACCGATATCGCTGTTTTGTTTACTCAGCTAAGCTGATGAGCCTGACAAGTCTTACATTACAAACTATTTGTTATCTCTTAATGGAAGAAACGCGGCTTCGTGCCGCCTACGCGGAACTTTATGCCTTTTTTATGAGCAAGTCACTCATTTCCACTGTTATGTCGGGATGTTGTAAGGTGTCCTGACTTTTATTTTCCATGGAACTTTGGAAACTATCAAGGGAGATCGAACGATTGAAACTGAAGATGAAAATGGCAGTGACTAAACAAACATAACAAGATGCTCAGGTATTGCGCACATCCCCTACCGGGCATTTTTTAGTGACAGTCACCTTGACAATAATGCAATCCCAAACTTGCTTTTAAGCCACCTACGTACCAAGTTCCAGGCCAATATCTCATTCCTAAGTAAAGTCAATGAGCAAAAACAGTTGTTCTATTTTTAGTGAATTTTACCTTGAACCCAGTGACCCCAAAAGCAATCCCAAGCTTCCTTTTCAAAGAAGCTACCTACCCATAAAGTTTCATTACAATATCTCATTCCTAAGTAAAGTTATTGAGCAGAAACCGTGTTTCTATTTTCAATAACACTGACCTTGACCTTGACACCAGTGACCCCTAATGCAATCCTAAGCTTTCCTTTCAAATAAGCTACCTCCGGATAAATTGTAATTCTAATATCTTATTGCTAACTAAATTTAATAAGCGGAATCGTTTTCCTATTTTAAGTAACAGTGACCTTGACCTAGCGTTTTCGTTGACCGTCAGTATATATATATATATATATATTTATAAGAGTATCAGAGTGGACCTTCGGAAACGGTTGAACACGATGAATATGAAATATTGCAGTCTCGGTTTGATTGAGACTATTCATGAACGGTAGTGAAATATGCTTGCTACCGTTCACGCCCCCTAGCCCCGGGTTGAGCAGAACCCAATATTAATAAAAAATCAATAGTACATAATTTTAAGCATCCAGATGATGGCATGCATATGGCGGTGGACATGCTATATGTAATGTCATCATTCCATGTCCATCGGCGTATGGTCCCAGTATCTAATAACATGATATGCCCCGAAGAGCGAAATAAACAAAATGGAATACCTAGTTAGAGTTTTGATAAACGATTTTGTAGTGTAATTTTGCCGTTATTTGGCATATTGGTTTCTTTAAAAGAGCACTAATGTATACAGCTACATATAGTAAAACACTGGGTCCAGAAAGGATACTAAATGATTTCTTTTTCTTTTAAAATGCAATGTGGAAAATTATCATTTTACAATGCTATAAAATCAAATCTTAACTGGCTTATAAGTGCTAAAATGTATTTGAGCGCGTATGGCTTAACATTCACCTTGACCTTCAGGAATATAAAGACATAAAAATATACAAGAAAATCACCAAAACATGTAAGGATTGTAATGGAAAGAATATCAAATATTTATAAGTACAGTTTGAGAATTAGAGGTGTACCGTTTTGTAAAGGTCAGTGGCGATAAAAGCTTTACATACCAGTTTGTCATCTCAATAAAACAAGACGTGTATATAAAAGAATCCCGCTAGGTTATAACTCCTAACAAGCGGCATTAATACTCGCAAACAAATATAACACAGAGATGATCAGGCATATATGAATATAAAAAGGAACAATGCACTGTTGAGATTGTATAGCCCTTGTATCATATTTTACTCTCAACTATAAACATAACCATTAACGTGTTTGTCTAAAGTAACTGTTTTTGTATTGCAACGTTCTGTTAATGCTACATTTCCTGTTCCACTTTTTACATTTACTTATATTGTTGTTGGCTTTGCATATTTTCAAGGATCCATGTTTTATATTAAAATTTTAAAATGTTATATTAACATAGATACAAAGTCAAAGAGTAAGTCAGCATTCATATAACGCGTTCCATCAAATACACGCATTCAAGACAATCAACAATAACAAGGTCAAAATAAATCAAAATATGCACCACCACAAACATAAAATGGTTGACAGCAGGAGTACGGTCAGTGACAAAAAGGCCGATGGGAGTTTAAACCAGGTTCTAGGATGCAACATATCTTACTTTTACCCTATTTTCATCACAATTAAACGGGACAGTGCGAATAAAGAAATCCCCGTCAGGCTATATATCCTTTTATAAACTAGGCAGCATTAATAGGTAATATAAGTCATCATGTATAAAGAAAAGGCTAGAAAGCCAAGAAGTAAGTACTTGGCAGAAGTCAGAGCAAAAAGAGAATAAATCGTGAAAGGCACTAAAGACACGGTTATTAACGACAAACATTTAACGTTACCTTCATGTTCATGATTTTTGCAATCGTCATCAATAGGGGCGGCCGAGGAGGGCGTATACAAGAGGTGGTCATCACATAAGAGAAAAGCGTAGAGACGAACTATGAATGGGTGTGTGCGTTTCAAAATGATAGGACCATAATCTCTTTTGATAAATTGATAAAGAGTTTATTAAAGTGATCATGACCAGTGATCTCATGCAGTTTGTAAATAACATCACAATAGAAGTCAGGTTGTAAATTAATAGGTCTTGAAGTCCGTCTTTGTGTTTATTATACTATAATGGGTTAGGTATAATGTCTACTGTTCATATTTCAGGATGGTATATTCTGCTATAACGTGAAAGAAATAAACAAACGTGTGCTGGGTAAAGTACTGATAAACGTTTGCGGAAATGAAGGAACAGTGGACGAAAAGGACAAGTCAATAGTTAGACGTGAACTGCAAACGATTATATCTTATCTCGAAAGCGAAAGTCGATCTGTGTGGAGAAACGCTACAGTAGAAGTATTTAGTGATCACTTCACAGGCGTCATAACATCCGGCTATGGTCAAAACAGGTTTACAGTACTGTATCAGGGTGGAATGGATTTCAAAATCACCAAAGTAAGCAGTGCAAGATTATGTACAGTTATATAACGAATATGGACGATTGTAACAAATCGACCTAAATACCATATAACGAATGAGCTGTTTTGAACAAGACGTTTTACAACTATTGTCTTATACTTATGTCTGCTACAAGTATATTCTGAGAGACGTTAGTTCTGACATTTCCACAGAGAATCCTGTAACTTTTTTACTTTTATCTTAAAGATATTGTGCACATGTTTTGTTTTTCATATCAAATCAAGCTTAAACAGTTGAACTATACTCTACTAAAGTAGCGAAACATTGACTTAATGACGTGAGAAGAAATCTAACCCAAAATATAAAACAAAACCACTTCAATGAAGCTTTAACAAAATATAGATAGTTTGACATACCTTACATTGTAGATCAATGTATGCCTTTAATATTTTCCAAAAAACCACACTATATTTCAAAGGTTAATACTACTTTAATTATTATCTGCATTACAATAAATCAGTCATTCGATAATTGTCATCTAATCCCACAGTCTGAATGTGCGCACTGGAACCAGTTGAAGCTATTTTGAAAATAACATCTATTAAAAAATGATATTTGTGATTTTCAGGGGTCAAAATAGCAGATTTTGATAAACAAATGCCACTTTTTTTGTATATATTCAAAATCTGCCTTCAAATGGATAATTAACATTATTTAGCAGTTCCTTTATGTGAAACTGTTACGTTTAAAAATGACAAAAAATAATACTGAGACTATTCTCCACAACTTCATTGTTAGAGCAATGCCATGGTTTACAATATGCTCATTACACAATATTGCCTGTAACTGTACTATTTAATGTAATTTTTGTTAGATATTGTTTGTACCATCTATACAGGTCATTTTCATGCAACCATGAAGCCAATAATCACAGTTTACTGTACAGATCATGAAAATTCATTAAAATGAAGGGGGTGGGATAGAAAAAAAACCGTTTAAAAAACATAGAAAATTTCGTATTTTGTGGCAACTAAATAATTAGACAAGCTTAGCGGACAGATATAGATTGTAGCTTTCTGACACTTTTGCCCAACAATTTATGCAAACCCCACAGAAATGATTAAACATTATTAGATATACCTAACGGTGCGTCAAACATGTGCATTACAGGCCTATTATGTACCCAAGGTGTCAGGTATGGCTAATTTTGTGTCCACAAGCCTTAAACAAATAATTTTAATTCCCTATTTTGCAATGTAAAACTTTTCAAATATTAAAAAATCACTAAAAGTGTTATAACAAATGTCAAAATACACCATAATTCAACAAAGACTTAAGTCATTCTGGATTGTAAAGATACAAAACAAACTTGAAAACATTGCGTTGGAAAGGGTCATTTACTTCACAAAATAATGTACAGCGCGATTTAAGCATTAGACCGGTTAAATTTTGCATTTTTTTGTGCACTTTATTGTGTTTGGGTAGAAAAAGTCATAATTTCATCGAATGTTTGAAAAAACGACAACCGTTTAGACAAATAACGTTCAGACGAGTGTTCGAAAATGTATGGACAGCATCTTGCGCTATGTCACACTTCTGTAATATATAAGTAAGAACAAGCAAATAATAATTTTTTTACACTTCGGAGTAAATTTACACCCAACTGAGGCGTTATTCCGCCACAAAATATTGTTACTTCCACCACATCAACGGGGAACGTATGGACTGGGTGACCTAGAATATAATAGATAGATAATTTTATTGACTTAAACTATTACAGTTTTTCATCATTACAAATATATGACAATTATAATATACACACACGTGACAGATTTTAACATTGCACATATAAGAAAATAATCATTACGCTTTTCTTTGCTATATGGAATGTCAATGATAAACGAGGATGTTCTGAAATAAGATATCTAGTTATTTTTTTGTCTGTTAAATTGGATGTAGAAAGCCTTAATACAAGCGCATCGGAAATAAATTTACTTGCGACAATTTACTTTAATGATTGCGACAATTCCACAAATTTAAACATGCTTTGTCTAGTTGTGTAATATTTAGGAATGTATTTGTTTCTAATGTTAGAGTAAGTAGTACAGATCAAAATAAAATGGTACTCGTCTTCAATATCGTTAGTGTTACAAATTTCGCACACTCTTTCGTTCACTCTGTTCTCCCTCTTGAGTATCTCCCTGTTTATATTATTACGTAGTCCGAGTATTAACTTTCATACCCCATCCAAGCCCTTCTCCAAGAAGCGAGAACGGGGTTGGCTGGGGTATGAAATAAAAAATTAATTTCGGCTTAAAATGTTTGCATATTGTACAATTCAAACATTAAATAGGTAATTTTAACAGGTTATTGCATTTTTTCAACAAAAAATGTTTTTAAACTCTTTATATTATCGAAATATCCTGCTAAAATAAGTTTTCCCATCGCTTAATGAAATTAAGGAGGGACCACGTTATGTCTTAAACAATGAGCGGATAATCTTATTTTTCTTATACCACTTCTTAAATGTTTGGAGCATACTGTTTCTAGTTATGTTTCAAAATCAAAATTTTCTTTCACCACCTTAAACTCTGTGCCTTCTATATCAGGCCTGGAATTCACCAACCATTCTTCAAACTATTCTTAGACTTGAGCTCAGGTACTCAAATTTCGTTCACAAATATTCCTATGACATTCAAAGATAAACAATCGTAATAAGTTGCTAATTATTAGCAGTTATCATATCTATACATAGCAGCTTGTAATGAATGTTTATCCTTCAAACTTATAAAAATATTTGTGATTGAAATTTGCGTACTTGGGCTGAAGTCTAAGAATATTCGCAAGAATAGTTGGTGAATTCAAGGCCAGATCTCCATTGTTGCATGAAATTATCTATTAATCTTTGTTTAAATATTAAAGGAAATAGTTTAGAACTAACACTCATGGGATTATCCCAGACATTATTAAAACCATTACCGTTAGAATAAACCTTAAATTAGTTAGCCAATTACAGTTGGATAAATCCTTATATATTGCTTTTAATATAATGTTCTCCGTAGACAATAGTTTATACCAATATTTGATCATTTTTACATATCTATTAATGTATAAGGGGTAACGAGAGAGTTCTCCGTAATTACCTGCATTACTTGTGGTAAGTTTAACACCTAAAATACTTTTACAAAATTCTAACTGTATTCTCTCAATATCTTTTGATTTTTGAATACCCTCATATTTCACTTCCATAATTTAATATTGATGCCACAAAAGCATCAAAAAGCTGAAGAGATAATTTTGGTTTCAATTTAGCTGTTTCACAAAATAATACATCAACTACCAAGATAGTACATCCATTTGACATGATAGCATTTCAAGTACAAATGATAACATTGTAATTAAGAAGACACTATATTATCAGAAGAAGACAGCATATGATCGAACAGGATACTATGTCTTAACGCAACATCAGACATTTGCGGCGCTCCATAGGCAATGAATGGCACTATCAGTTGAATTTCTGAAATACATTATAAAGGACGCGATACATGTTTATGATAAGATAACTGAACTTACAAAATCCTACCATGGAAATATAGTACAATACATCAATCATGAAGAATTGTGAAAAATTCGGTATTAAGCTGTATAGAACGCCAAATTAACATGAACTCGGTTAATTTAAACACTCTTCAATAATTTGTAGATATGTCTAATTCAACTGAAGAGCGGTTCAATTCAATTGAAGAGAAGCTCAATTCAATTGAAGAGAGGTTCAGTTCAACTGAAGAGAAGTTTAATTATCAGCTCTTAGCCAGTATTTAATGATATTAACATGTCTGTTTATATATAATGGATAACGGCCAAATTCCCCATACACACCCGCATTACTTGTCGATAATTTTACACTAATATGTATATGATAATATGGCATTCGTTTTCTTTAAACAGCATGTGTACAATTATATAAATAGCACATGCATTATTAGTATGAGGGGGATAGTAAGAATGTTCACCTTGATGTTTACCATCACTAATTACATGTAAACCTCCGAGGTGTAGTTTTTTTGATGGAAATGGACATTATAAGTAGGGGAAAACTGCCCATTTCTATTCGATTTTGTGGTTGTATGTATAAGAAGCGTATTAATAGGTTTTACTGGATCACTGATGAACATTTTCGGAATTTCGACTCTATGTTTACATTTTGTGAGCAACCATCAATGAAAACATCTGTATCCTTGACCTGTTTAGTAAAGTAGCAAGAACTTTCTTACATTTCTTGTGACCCCACCTTTTCTGGTGATTTTTTGAAGGTGAACATTAGTTTCTATATGAACATTACACTGCTGCATTATCCATACTTGAGTTGAATACGAGCCAATCATTAATATGTGACACTTTAACATATGGGGAAAATAATTAGTGGTTTCATACCTTTAGGATACGATTATCGCCCTAGCTTTGAAGCTGATAAACAGACATTTTGAGTTGAGTAACATCTCAACTTTTAAGGTTAAGTGAAACCTGTGCAATACTCCAGTCTGACTTTGCGTCTACATGATTTCTTGATCATAGTATTGCACGCCAGATTTGGTGTGGGTAGCGATAATAGTTTAAATAGAGTAATAAGGCAACAGTAGCTTACAACATTTGTACAAGTCATTAACATTCGACTGCCATAGGGATAAAACTAATTGGGTTTCTCGTGTCAAAACATTGTTAAATGATAACGGTTTTTCTGATGCATGGAACAACCCAGATGATGTTAATTTACTTACTTTTCATCTTTTGTTCAAGCAAAGAATAATCGATCAATGTGTTCAATCATGGTATACTACTGTTAATAACAGTCGATCTTTGTATACATACAGACTATTTAAGACCACTTTCAATTATGAGTATTATCTAGATAAAATACCAAAGAAATTTCGTATTGCACTTACTACGGTAAGACTGTCTTCGCATCAACTGTGGATTGAAACAGGTCGTTATGTTGTTAACAGAATCGACCATGATCAACGCTACTGTTTAATTTGTAATTCTGGTGATCTAGAAGACGAATACCACTTTATTTGTGTATGTCTATTATACACTGACATTCGAAAATAATATATTAAATCACGTTACTTTGTTAGACCAAGCGTTTTTAAATTTATTGAGCTAATGCAGTCTGTTAGTTTTTCTGTTATCTCAAAACTTTGTAAATTTGTATATCAAGCGACAATTATTCGACAAAACATAGTTAATCGTCATGAAAATGTACTGTAAATCTCACTTAAAGTAAATACTGCACCATCTTTAGCACATCTATATGCTTTAACGTTTTTCATGATATTTCAATATGTATATATGTACATACATACACATTGCATTGTTCTATTTTTTTTTTCAATGTACTTAGTACAACCTCACGTTCAATATATGATTGTATATCTTTTTCGTATATCATGTTTGCTAATTGCCTTTATGTCTATGCACATACTTATCATGACTGACTGTTGTATATAATATTATTCATTGTATCACGTAACAAGAAACATTGTAATGTTTACGTTACTTAATAAAGATTCTTGAATCTTGAATCTTGAATAGTTCATTACGGACAGATGAACATACCGACAACCCCATATTCCTCACTTTCTTGAAGGTGTGGGATAATAATGCAGATTAAAATCATTTGTACAGTGGCTATTTAATACTGTATATATAAACCAAATATACGTTTGCATTTTATACTTTAGGTTTATTTCATTTATATAAATTCATGAAATAGTTGGTCAGGAAGCTTCGATGACTCCCATGGTTTCAATTATTGTCATGCTGCTTTTAGATAAATTTTTAAAGCAACATCTCATACTGCAGAATATGATTTGAAGTGAGGACCTTTCAACAAAGGTACAGTATTTACATAGAGGATTTTACATGAGTACTCATTCATTATTGAATTTATTAAACGAGTTGGCAAAATTATATAATGCGAGGCCTCGCGTTATATCATTTTTGCTAACGAGTTTAATAAATAATAAATTCAATAATGAATGAGAACGAATGTGAAATCTTACTTATTACATAACTTATAATGTCACATAACGTCAGAAAACATACATTGACGTTATGTTATACCACTAGTGGAATATCGAAAATATTGAATGGTGTTATTACACTCTCACACCGCATGTTATGTGATAAATGCATATATACCATATCAATATGGTTTCAAATTTCACAACAATAATCTTGAATTTTCAACATGAACTGTAATAACTGTGAAAAAACAACAACAAAACCAAAAAAAGCAAAATAAAAAATTCTCTAGATAGTAAAATGCTATTTATAATATTTAATACGACACATTTAAAATAAAGTGCACTATAAACGTATTTTTATGGTGTTTAACACCATTTATCAACACACCAATAATGTTGTTTGCTACCCGCTTAATTGAATTGGTGGAGGTTAGAGCTGAGGTAAATGAGCCGAACCACCCACCAATCTTTGTCAAGTATTAAACAGGCAAACGTTCTAACACATAAATTAAAGTCACGTGGCATGATTGGCATTCGAATCCACGACCGTAGAAGTGGCAGATCTTTTTTGGCTTGAGAACACAAGACAATTGAGGAAGCCTAAAATGCAACTTAATTTGACATTTCTATTTAAACTTGGAAAGACAACTGTATTTTAAAATCATACGTTTTTTTTTTACATGATATAATGAAGGAAAATGGTTTTATGAATGGAGTAATAACGTTATCAATCACATGTGGCTTCCGACGATGACGTTATTTGAGATTTTCTGCTTTTCTCTGTCCCAACAACATGCAGTTTACATCGGGGAAAAGTATTTTGCCTGCAAAATACTTACTTCCCAACCGATTTTCAAAACTAAGGTATTTTATTACCACTACATATTCCAGTTAAATTGATATATAATGTATGTAAGTAAAGACCTTAATGGTTCATGTAGATTCTGTTAAACCTTTGGCTGAAACAAGCGCCATAAACAATAGTAAGACATCAGTGTCAATAAAGTAGTTCGTGGAAAATCCGTGAAAATTTTGAGAATACTAACCCTTAACCCGCTACATATATAATGGACTGTTCTTTCTTTCAATTAAAACCATTCCATTTATGTGACAAAGGGGTGTTTTGGAGAAAATGACTGATCAGCAGCCGGACATTTATTGTAAACCCAGATCAGCCTGCGAGTTACTCTGGATCTGGATTTACAATGGGCGCAAAGGCTATTATAGTTGTGCTTAGTGGGTTAAGGATTAATAATGAAATCGGTGTTAGTATGGATCAGTGAAAATGGGTAAAGAAGACTAAATAAGTATTAGGACAGATGCAGCGCGATGTGAATAAAGAAGCCAACAATTACTGTTTATTAAAGGGGTTGCTGCACTATTTTCAAACAATGTTTATTTTAAAGGGCTCTGAAAAACTTGAAAAAAGCTTCTTGAACGGTCAGTGGCAGCCAGATTCTAGGGTGCACAAAACCCCTTAGGGAACCCTTAACCCTATTGTCATCCCGATAAAACTAGACAGTATGACTACATGATTCCCCGCCAGATTATATTCTCTAAACAAATATACAGCATTAATAGGCAATATAGGTATAGCACAAAGATTACTATATGTATATATGAATACAGAAAAGCACATAAAGCCACAAATCAAATACTTATTGATTCGGCAGAATTTAGAACAACAAGAGAATAAATCATTATGGGTACGACAATACAAGATTTAAGGCAAGCAGTAAATGTTACCACCCCTTTCAGAATTTAGGGCCACAATTTGTTGGGTCATCGCACAAAGAGGAAATCATAGTGGCGAACTATAAATGGGTCAACCACTAAACATGCAGTGTGTTGCAAAATGAAAGGGTCAAAGTCTCTGATAAACATTCTAACCAGTTTAATTAAGATTGTATGCAAGTGATGGGACAGTGATCATGGCCAAGGATCTTACGAAGTTTGTTAACCACGTCACCATAAAAGTCAGGTTTTGATAGTCCTTACCGCAAAAGAGTTCTGAAATTACTTTATATCATAAAAGTAGATCAAGGTTACGATACTAACATTTTGCAAATGTTGTTTTTCGAAGTTTATGATTTCGGTAACCCTGATGGAGTAGCTTTTCAGTTATACGAAGGTTACGAATAGTATAGTCCTCAACTCGACTGCATGCCCTACAAAAGAAGAGAGAAATAGCTGAGAAACATATAATAATACCCCATAACAGGATAAAACTATTAGAATGACCGAGGGAGTTCAGAACAGACGTAAAATAATATCATATCTGAAGAAATAGTATGCAATTATGAAGATCAGTAGTCAACTCTAAATGGAGTGCAATGACAGTGAAGTAAGATATATAACACTAAGAAAGGCGTTTTGTGTCCTTCACAATAAGAATGACGCTATCCGCAGCGGTATGTTCGTCAAAACAGGTTGATCAGACAGTTGGCAATATTTTTTACCAATAGTCTTGCTTTATGACAAGTATAAGAAATTATTTGTTTACCTAACATAAAACATTCATCCGCAGGCACATATTTGCATAATGAAAATGTAAATCGTAAGCAATTTGAGCATTTTTCTAAGACCTTCAAGGGGTTGTATTTCTACTGGAATTATAAATTAGAGCGTGATTTTGTTTGTCTGGTTTAATGCTAACAATAATCACATCCGAAAACAAGACACCATTATACAAATATCCCATTCAGATGAATGTTCACCCTGAGGATATGATTATGGCCCGAGGCGAAGCCGAATGTGATACTCATATATAACCCTCTCATGAATGGGATATTTATTTTATTATACCTAAATCCGCTCGGGGCAAAATAACTTTTAAAAAGATGCTATCAAAGTTACATTGTTGCATTGGAAATAGCGTAACTAAGAAAATGAGTGGTAGTTTATTTAAATCGGTAAAGTACTTTTAAAAATAGCAATTTCACCATACTGGGCCGATGACGTCATCGAAACAGTAGGCACACCAACGCGCATCAAAGCTTCGCATGCGATAACTTTTTTAATATCACCCAGCGATTCACTATCACCCTGTACTATCACCCTCGCGTCAGATACTTACACATTGTTGTCTATGAAGATTTAGCATGGGCGTATTATGTGAGGTATAGAAACCCGGTTTCTTGTCCGCTCAATTCCTATGTTTTCCATCCGATTTTCATGAAACTTCAAAGAAAGTATCAGTATGATATCGAGTAGCGCATATTATCAGGCGTTCCGGTTGAATGATTTTTTTGGCAGAGTTATGGGACTTGGAAGTTTTTCAAATCAAAATTATTTCCGCTCAACTGCTACATGTTTCATCTGATTGTCATGAAACTTAGTACAAAGTATCAGTATGATGTCTAGTTGCACATACTCTCAGGACGTTCTGATTGATTTTTTTTGGCGGAGTTAGGGGATTTTAAAGTTTTCAAATCTAAAGCTTGTCCGCTCAACTCCTCCTGCATTTTTTCATTCGATTGTATTTAATATGTGTGCCTTTAATCGGGGAGCATCCATTGGTTCTACCGATTTTATTGTTTTTCAAAATGCCTACTTGTCCTAATTTCTACTTTGCACACTGACGATTCCGGAATAAACCAGCATTTTCAGATTACGGAAAAGGCCGCTCATTTTAAGAATTCTTACTTTTTGCCAGTAGGTGGGTGGATGGGTTTGGGTGGAGTTTGGATGGATAGATGGATGGATGGTCAACTAGCCCCCTCTCTCCCCCAACCCCCACCCGCGCATTATAAATATTAATATTTTCTAAATAGAATGAAAAAATAACAACGTTTAATGTTGTTTTTTGATGTTTTTTAATTGTTACTTAATCCAATATAATATTATATTAACAAGATTGTAGCGTAACTATTGATTGGTATAGACAGAGATCTAAGAAGTACTTCTGTTCTGGTTAATATTATAAATCATTGCGGAATTTTCTTAAGTTAAACTAGATTATGTATAACATATTCAAAGTTAAAAGCAGTTGTTTTATTAGTTGTGTTTTGGTGTGTTTTTCTTCTAAAAACAATAAATTATCAACACAGTTTTGTATTTAGCTTACTTATTAATTTGCTATTTTTCCCTCATAAAAGTAAACTTGGGAGTATTTTATATACTGCTATACCCTATATACTGTTCAATATAAAAATGCTTTTCAAAAAGAAAACTTTGCTTGGGCCTCAGTTTACCTGAGTAAACCTTATACCTGAGGTCATCGGTCATGTAGCATGGTAGCAGTAAATAAGCAAACTTTCCATGCCTTTTCAACAGGAGCGTAGTTGCATTAAGGCAGAAATACAGCTGCCTACAGAATGTTTGCCAATTTTTTTTAACAAGTCATGAAGAAGAAAATAAACTTTATTTAAATGCGTATTTTATTATTAAAACTTCCTCAATCAAGTTGCAACCCTGTGTTCAATCATGATTTTCAATTTTTCGGAAATATCATCTAGTAGCTGTGCTATGAAGTATTACATACTTGAAATAGACAAATTTTAGGATCTGACTGTAAACTGTTTCTCGTTAAAAGCTTGTTTGACTCGGGTCAGTGTTTACAAAAACAAGAATTCAATATCTGATCAATTAAACATGCAAAACAGTCAGAATGCACCCACAACTGATACGTTTTTTTTCCAAAGAATGCGAGATAGTAATCGCTCTAATAACGTATATCTACTCAGCCCCTGAATTCAGTCCTGTTCACACCTCAGGATTCTCTCCATCAGAACCGTTGAATTCTCACTCCTGAAAGGAACTCAGCCACACGGACCTTCTTCAGGAAAATAAGCAACAAGAACAGAAAATTGTAATGCTCATATAAAATAAAATTATTTCAGAAATATCTCGTTCTAAATTTCTACAATACAATAAATACTGAAAAGGGGATCCCTTGTAAGCAATAAACACAAACAAGAGAGAAAGGTAGTACACTCGGTTGTATTGAATCATGAGAACTGTAAATCGTTTAATTGAAAATAACACCTGTCAGAATAAATAGTGTACTCTAACTACCAGTTATTGGAAGTTAGAGTATGACAGGCAGCTGAAATAGACGTGCTAAGTAATAAATAGAGTCAGGTCTCAGCGAGTTGGCTTATTTAAACACCGAGATGGGCGTAGTGTTTAAATAACCAACGAGCTGAGACAGACTCTATTTTTATGTAGCATGGTGTACTTAGTAACACTCTGACGTCATAGTGACCGTACTCTCAATTCCAATATCTGGTCGTTGTAGTACGGTATAGCCACGCCCCTTTAGATACCCTAAAGTAATGCTCTGCATTCATTAAAGGAAATGTCAGCGACCATGCTACAAAAAACAAACAGATTATGGTCTCATCTCGTTTATTAATTTAAACACCTCCTTTACACTTTTTTAAACGTTACCAATGTCGGAGTCTCAACAAGATGTTTAGGTTTAGGACTCTGAAATTCGTGAAATGCCACCTCAGGGCATCAAGATTAAACAAAAGTTCAGGGGGAGCATGTCCACGGATCTCGCCGCTCAATATGTCTCTTCGGCTGTCTATACATCACTTATATCCTAGCTACGCCCCTGTTCAATGATCATTTAACGTTGAGAAATAGGTCCCTTATAATGTGTATGTTTTTTGTCATAGCCACAGAGGTCTCTGCAAAAAAAAATGAGTATTCAGGTTGGGGGTAAAAGCCGTACCGTACCGTACATTCCGTACAATAACGGACATTGCGTACTATAACGGACATAGAGTTATGAAGACAAATGATGGCAGTAATCAATTTATTTATATCATTTATGAGAAACCTTATCATATATAATAATAAGTCTTAAACTAAATATAAGATGTTATTTAAACAATACTGGGATCATAACATTACACAACACTGTCCCTTATCGTACCGTACCGTACATAATGCTCATCATTTAGTATACCACTTACTTGTATCATATACAATGATATAATATTATTTCATATTATAAGCATTACAAAAATAGTGCTTGGATTTAAACTTAATTTATGACAGGGATATTTAAACATACACAGATAATAAATAAAAAAAATATCAGTACCATACATTGCGTACCTCATTTAATAACTATCATAAGAATAAGCCATACATATAATAAATCAACATTTCACATAGACAAAAAGATGGAGTAAAATATGCCTTTAAATGTTGTGATTACACCTATTTTAAAAGTAACACGTATCTATCCATATGTCGGTAAAGGTACAAATGATGATCAGAATTTACGGTATACGGTACAATATGGCACGGCTTTACCCCCAAATACTGTACGAATACATGAAATGTTTTATTTAATATTTTATTATATATATAAAAAACTATGATATGTTTTATAATAAATGATATAATTAATTTGATCAGCTTCATCTTTTTACATCGTACGTTACGTTTATAATAGGCTTACGTATAAACGTAATCGATATAATTTAGGTCCGTTTCTACTAAATAAAACAGACTGTAGTTGGTCAGAAAAAAAGTATAGGGAATCCGAGACTAATGTTTACAAATGTGAAATCATGGATTGGATAAAATATAATGACTTAAATAAAACATCTTGAGAATTCAAAAATAAATATGTTTTCTTCAAAATGGAGCATTTAATACATATACATTTGTGTAGTTATTTTTAAAATTATGACTGAAAAATGAAAGTATATACACTTTGACATTTGGCGGGAAAAACTGCAAAACTGGTGGTGTGTCACTTCGGAGCCAGGAATGACTAAATTTTCATAAGATTAACTATGAATTAATGTTCCGCATTAAATGGAACTTCCAATGATGTAAGTTTCAGGCAAGGGCTACGAGATAATAATGCTATAATGCAGGCCTATGGGGAAATCAATAGTTGTCTGTGACATAAGCTTTGATAATCTCCGTGCTTGTCAGGGTTTATATATATATATATATATATATATATATAATTACGTTAGCGTGCTTAGGTGACATGCTGGAGAATAATTTACATCCTTAGGGGTAACCGTTCCAATAGGTGCCATGTCACCTAATACTAATCGCCAATTAAACACTTAATTAACGTTTCCTGTGTAAGAGAACCTAATTGTCAATGAAAAATCTAGCTATCTTTCTAAATAAAAAAGATTTTTTCAAATTGGACAATTAAGTCATGATTTATTCCACTTCGAATTTCAAAATGCGTATATGTTCCTCAAAAACAGGGGTTAAGTGCAATTTGAAATATGTGCAATTTATAAATATATCTTATAAATAGACATCACATTCACTAGTTAAACTCTTTATGCATGTTTCTTTGTGCATCTTGACCAAATTAGACATCCTTTATTGTGTGATTCAGACATATATATTTTATGTTTTAATTCGCTCTGTTCAAACAAACATAAAACATTTATGATCTATTCTCCAAAATAATTTTAAAAAACCTCAGGTTTTCAAATTATACCAATAAATGTTACATTCTAAAAGAATAACAAACAATAGAAGGGTGTTAATTCGCACAGGCAAACATTTATTCGAATTTTTAAAGAGCGGGTACATTATCTAGAAACGCTTTAAATTCCCAAATTTTGAGTAATTATTATGTTTGTGTCGTCGCCTTCCATCACATACCCATCTTTAGGGTGTTCAGATCTCCATCTCCAGAGTTTTTTAACAAACGATCCCACATACCTTGATTTGCTATGCGATATGATTTCCTTTCCTTAATACAAAACTTTTGTTTTGATTTCTGAAATTAATATTTCTGATTCAAGACCGAGATTGAAACGTTCGAAATACGTTTCTAAGGATTTGCATGGACACGTGCTTTTATGTGTTCTCGCTATAACGACATAAGAACCTTTCTTATATTGAAACTATAATAACTGACAAGCTATACCAAATAAACGGTATTTAAAGCATAAATACTTTCTACGTCGGCCCAAAACCGAATCCAAAAAGGTTTGTGTCCGACCGACACCGGATCGATTCAGTAAAACGTAAATACATAATGAGATGGCCTTACGCCGGGTCCATATTACATAACAAAAATAGTTGATGTGTCCTTTCGATACCAACTCAGTGCGATACACCTTTAAAATATGTCTTGCGTCGGCCCGACGCCGGATCCAAAACATGTTTGTGCCCGCCCGACACCAGATCGATACAATACAAAATAAATACATTCTACGTCGGCCTTACGCCGGATCCATAAAATGACAAAATAATGACGGTGACCGCCCGACACCTTATTGATACGATGCAAAATAAATACATTCTACGTCGGCCAGACGTCTGATCCATAAAATGACAATATAGTAAGTGTGTCAGCCCGACAACGGATCGATACAATACAAAATAAGTACATTTTGCGTCAGCCTGACGCCGGATCCATAAAACGAATATAGTGGCGGTTTCCGCACGACGCCGGATCGATACAATACAAAATAAATACAATCTACGTCGGCCTGACGTCGGATCCATAAAATGACAATATAGTGATTGTGTCCGCCTGACTCCAGATCAGTGCGATACAGCAAAATTATTAATTGCGTCGGCCCGACGCCTGATCCAAAAAATGTTTGTGACCGCCCGATACCGGATCGATACAATATAACGGATACTTTCTGCGTCGGCCCGACGCCGGATCCAAAAATTATTTGTGCCCGCCCGGCACCGTATCGATACAATATCACATTTTTCTGCGACGGCCCGACGCCGGATCCAAAAAATGGTTCGTGTCCGCCCGACACCGGATCGATACAATACAAAATAAATACTTTCTACGTCGGCCTGACGTCAAATCCATAAAATGACAGTAAAGTGACTGTGTCCGCCCGACGCCGGATCGATACTATACAAAATAAATACAATCTACGTCGGCCTGACGTCGGATCCATAAAATGACAATATAGTGATTGTGCCCGCCCGGCACCGGATCGATACAATATAACAGATACTTTCTGCGTCGGCCAGACGCCGGATCCAAAAAATGTTTGTGCCCGCCCGGCACCGGATCGATACAATATAACATACATATTTTCTGCGTCGGTCCGACGCCGGATCCAAAAATGGTTTGTGTCCGCCCGAAACCTTAATGATACAATACAAAGTAAATACATTCTACGTCGGTCTGACGTCGGATCCATAAAATTATATTATAGTGACTGTGTCCGCCCGACACCGGATCGATACAATACAAAATAAATACAATCTACGTCGGCCTGACGTCGGGTCCATAAAATGACAATATAGTGATTGTGCCCGCCTGGCACCGGGATCGATACAATATAACAGATACTTTCTGCGTCGGCCCGACGCCAGATCCAAAAAATGGTTGTGCCCGCCCGGCACCGGATCGATACAAAATAACATACATATTTTCTGCGTCGGCCCGACGCCGGATCCAAAAAATGGTTGCTGTCCGCCCGAAACCGGATCGATACAATACAAAATAAATACATTCTACGTCGGCCTGATGTCGGATCCATAAAATGATATTATAGTGACTGTCCGCCCGACACCGGATCGATACAATATAAAAGATATACATTCTGCGTCGGCCTGACGCTGGATGATCCAAACAATAACAATATAATGAGTGTGTCCGCCCGAAACCGGATCGATACAATACAAAATAAATGCAATCTACGTCGGCCTGACGTCGGATCCATAAAATGACAATATAGTGATTGTGCCCGCCCGGCACCAGATCGATACAAAATAACAGATACTTTCTGCGTCGGCCCGACGCCGGATCCAAAAAATGTTTGTGCCCGCCCGGCACCGGATCGATAAAATGTAACATACATATTTTCTACGTCGGCCCGACGCCGGATCCAAAAAATGATTTGTGTCCGCCCGACACCGGATCGATACTCTACAAAATAAATACATTCTACGTCGGCCTGACGTCGGATCCATAAAATGATATTATAGTGACTGTGTCCTTCCGACACCGGATCGATACAATACAAAATAAATACAATCTACGTCGGCCTGACGTCGGGTCCTTAAAATGGCAATATAGTGATTGTGCCCGCCCGGCACCGGATCGATACAATATAACAGATACTTTCTGCATCGGCCCGACGCCGGATCCAAAAAATGTTTGTGCCCGCCCGGCACCGGATCGATACAATATAACATACATGTTTTCTGCGTCGGCCCGACGTCGGATCCAAAAAATGGTTTGTGTCCGCCCGAAACCGGATCGATACAATACAAAATAAATACATTCTACGTCGGCCTGACGTCGGATCCATAAAATGATATTATAGTGACTGTGTCCGCCCGACACCGGATCGATACAATACAAAATAAATACATTCTACGTCGGCCTTACGTCGGATCCATAAAATGATATTATAGTGACTGTGTCCGCCCGACACCGGATCGATACAATACGAAATAAATACATTCTGCGTCGGCCTGACGCCGGATCCATAAAACGACAAATAAATACATTATTCATCCATAAAACAATATAGTGACTGTGTCCGCCAGACACCGGATCGATACAATTCGATACAATACAAAATAAATATAATCTGCGTCGGTCTAACACCGTTCCATAAAACGACAATATAGATAATGTGTCCGCCCGACAACGGATCGATACAATATAAAATAAATACATTTTACGTCGGACTGACGCCGTATCCATAAAATGACAGTATAGTGACTGTGTCCGGCGCCCGACACTGGGTCGATACAATACCAAATAAATGCATTCTGCGTCGGCCTGACGCCGGATCCATAAAATGACAAAATTGTAGCAGAGTCCGCCCGACACCGGATCGATACAGTACAACATAAATATGGTCTGCGTCGGCCCGACGCCGGATCCATAAAATGACAAATAGTAATTATTCTGGCGCAATTTTTTAGAATACGTAAGCCATTTAACCGACTTGTTCTTTAGCAAAGAACCAAACGCATTAATTACTTGTTTTGCTGCTTTAATTTCTCTAAAATTAGAAAAAATAATGTTTTAAGGCGTTTACTTCTGACCATGCTTTGTGGAAGATTGAATTGACGCTCCGCATGCTCTGTTGCTATCATCTGAATAAACTATAGTCTGGCAGCGAGAAACATTACCCTGTTTTCGGATGTTCAGATTGTCTACTTTATACTGCCAAAATAGCAATTCCTCAATATAGGGATCGTCACAGTTTAATTTAAATAAGTGATCCCAATGAGATATATACGTATAATGACCTCGTCATAAATCTCGCGATATCGTCAATAACAGGCATCAATGAAATTACTCTGCCAGTAAGTTTCGCTAAAATTCGGTAGAATATTAATTATTGAATAAAGAGTCAGTAGCAGATCTTAAACGGTCTTCTCTTGTATGGAAAGGTTAAATTCAATACTTTCCAAGCAAAGACCAACCCATGTCAGAATGTTTACATGATCCCATAATGACTTATTATAATTTATGAGTTCTTGTGTATTTAATTGTTTATATAACCGTTGACGGGCATTTGTTGATTTACATATATAGTTTATATTACTACCATATCATCCCTTATTTGTAATAGTTTATCTTTGTATATTTACATTAATTTTTTAATAACTACTTAATTTCTTCATCTTTTGTCGGTTTTTGCGCACAATACGACCTATTTATGTGTCGACGTGCCGTAAAACACCATTTATTCATTATAATTTATGACAACAACCTGCTTTCTCTAGACTATGCTTTACAAAAACATAATCTTTCATGCATGCTGCCTTATCGCTAATAGTCCCCCACCCATAGTCAAGAAACATTACAAATTTTAAACAATTCCATCTCCAGTTTAATCGCCTCCCTTAAAGGAACACACAGCAACACTTGAAGTTTTTTATCAGTACCTTGATTTATTTACCCAGTTATATTTTGACTATAAGTCTTCCTGCTTATAATTATTAGAAAAAGAAACTGCCGGCTCGAAACAGGGGATTTTATAGCCATTTCTTAATGCGTCTGTAAAGCCCAGAGTAGCTCCTATTCTTTCACAAACCTCTATGGTTTGCTGCTCTAAACTACCTTTAACTGTATTTATAACATTTCAGTTATTTTGAAATAAATTAATTTCCAGAATTTCAAAAAATTCTGAATGATCTTTTAATAATATCATATCTATACTGTTTTCTTCGTTCAAAGTGTTAAAAAGTACTTATCATTTATTGTTGTATCTGTTCCTTGCACTAGTGTCCGACTCTCTTTAAATTCCGGTAGCCCTGAGGCAGTGGCGGGCATCCGACAAACCCTTATACAGTGTCCTCTGTTACTACACCCGAAGCATATATCGTGTTCGGTTGCTGTTCTTTGCCGACGAAAAGAACTGGTCCGTTTGTTGTTCACTTGTTGCATAAACCCCGCCTCCCGCTGGGAGTTTTGAAGTGAAACAATCCGGGACCGTGAAAACGCGCTCTGGATTGTTCTCATGTCTCTGTTTGCATTCTTGGTTCCTCCGCTGACTCCATATGTTAAAAACAGCCCGAATTCTAACTAGTTTTAAGAACCTCTGGATGAGCGACTTTACTGTTTGCCTGTCGGATTCGAATGACAGAAAAGCTTTTCTGCTCAGTACACGTCAGCGTATACTCGCTTTGCACGTGCAAACGAGTATATAACGCCCTCTAGGAACCGTTTGAAACCTGTATGAACAGGTTCATTGTAACTCGTCGAACTTTAAGTTATTAAAGAGACACTTTCATAAATTATTTTAGCTTGTCAAAAAAGTAGAAATCGAATCTACACCGGAATTTTAACCTCGCAGTGAATGAACACAAATAAAAAGCATATACCGCAGCGAATACACTATAAATATAACCATGTATTAATGCAGTTACATATACGCCACTCTCCATGAATGCAGGCCTGCCAAATCTCCGGGATAAAATCCGGATTCTCCGGATTCAGTCGCTCTCCGGGTCTCCGGATTTAAGTGTAGAATCTCCAGAGTGTCCATCAAAACAAAGTGTTCATGATTTAGCAGCTATACTTTCACAGTTTATCAGCTATTTCCGAATTGGTCCTGTTACGCCCCCTAGTCAGAGGACTATATACAAGTGTCGAATCAATGGGGGTTATCCGTTTAATGCACTGACTGAATATAACATACACTTAACACCTAAGGACATAATTAGTTCCTTCAGTGGCATAAAAACATGTGTAATGCAGCAATATCTGTGATTTCTTTAATTGGTCAACCTAACTGAAATATCAAGTGTGAGGAACTAGCAACTATAGTTTTTTCTTTTTATTTCTTTATTTATGTCTCATCATAGTACAAACAAGGCATATTTACTATTCAAATTACCCACAAAAGAATTACAGGAGACAATACAAAGTCAAGTGTTAAGGTGTAACACACCCATTGATTGTTGCATTGAGTTGTGTGTGAATTAAAATGTAAATGCCATGTTGTCATTCATATGTGGGCCCAAATTAAAAATGAATAACTTACATTCTCATCACAAATGACATATATGCTGCCAAAAGATGCACAGAAAAATGTGGGTCATGTATCTTCTAAGAAAGAACTTGTCTCATGAATGAATGGTCTCTTTAAAAACATAAACACTGAGATGCCATAATATTGTATTCATACACTCATTTCCATATAAGCAAAATAAATTCAAAACTCACAATTTTAACATGGCAATGCTTGAAAAATGTAACAAATAGATCAACAATGTGATATAAACCAAAAATAGCACTTTAAATTAGTGAAAATGCCTTTTTTACAAAAAGAAATGAGAATTATTTATTGACGCCATTATGCGACTACTCCAGGCCGCTACCCCAGGCCGACACTTCCTGTATTGCAATGGGTGTTTACCCCAGGCCGACACTTCCTGTATTGCAATGGGTGTGCTACACCTTAAATTAAGTGAGAAACATGATTTAACACAATTGAACAGAGTATTTCACATATTCAAGCACATAAAATGTGTACCGCCATTGTTAATCGAGACCTTTAAAGGTTATGAAAGGCCATAACGATCAACATCTAAAAATGTAATAACATGTTATATTTAATCCACTGTTTCGTAATCAATAATAGCAAAAGGGCATATATTAAAAAATATCTTAAAAAATGATAATAAACTGATTAACAACAGCTGTTCACTTTTCAAGATAAAATAAGGCTTATACACTCACACATAACATAATAATAATCACAATATTTACATATAAAACAGTACAGGTACCTACATAAATGTTAGTCTATTTATACAGAAAGTTTCCCCTTCTCTGTAAAATATTAAAACAGGCTTTGGCAGTATCACGAATCTGCCAGTATGCTTGGTTTGAAAGTATGCTTGGTTTGAAAAAAGAAATATCATGTTTTCAATGTCAGGAACATACAAGGAACATTTAATTATCACATGCAATTGATTCTCGAATTATTACAAAATGGACAGAATCTTTCAGCTTCTGGAATACTCTCGTATCTACCAGTTTCAATGCGAATAGAAGTAAACTTCAACCCCCGCGAGCAAAAAATGTGAGCAAAAACCTGGTGCACGAAATACCCAAATCTACCCAAATCCACCCAAAATATATACAATTCAACATCACAATGTGAGAAGAATTAAAGGGACAACGGCAATCTTACTCTATTATAAGCCACAATTATTTTGAAGGAAAGATTCTGTCCATGTTGTCCTAGTGAACAAAAATATTTACCCTAAATGGAAATTACATCGACCAAAATCTAAATTAATTAAAGGGAATGTAGCGACACAGCCAAATTATCTTTAGTATTAAGAGTTCTGAAATACTTGAATAAGGGTGAAATAATTATCAAAATCGGATGATAAACAAAGAAGATATGATCATTTGAAGTTTCTGTTGAAACGGATATGGAAGCGGCCATTTTGAGAGCTATGACATCACGGTTTTAAATGACCATATATGGAATATTTATAAATATGAATATGGACGGATTTATAGGGAAAAAATGAAGCAACTATATTATAAATATGTAATACTTAATGGCAATAATGCTTTATATGACCAGTAAAAAACCCCATTCATTTGCAGTGATTTTCTTCGTTTTAAATGATATTTATCAATATTCCATGTATGGTTATATGGAACTATGACGTCATAGTTCTAAAAATGGCGGCTCCCATATTCGTTTTAGAGCAACCTTTAAATGGTCATATCTTTTTGTTTATCATTCGATTTTGATAATTCTTTCACCTTTTGCCAAGTCTTTCAGAACTCTCAATAATAGAGCTTGTTTGGCTGTATCGCTACATTCCCTTTAACATTTGAATTATACACATATTAATTAAGGTGGACGTAAAGGACGTTTAAAGCCGTCAATTTACACACGCACGCACGCACGCACACACACACACACACACATGCATGCATACACGCTTGACAGACAAGCATTATATATAGAATAACATAATACATACTTATCGTTATTACTATTACACGAAAGTATATGTGTACAGTGTAACTTCTAAAACAAGAAATATTTACCCAAATCTACCCAAATCCTTGCCCAGATTCACCACTATACACATATAACGTGGCACGAAAGTATACGTGTACAGTGTAACTTCTGAAACAAGAAATATGTACCCAAATATACCCAAATCCTTGCCCAAATATACCCAAATCCTTGCCCAAATCTACCACTATACGCATATAACGTGGCACGAAAGTGTATGTGTATAGTGTAACTTCTTAAACAAGTAATATTTACCAAAATCTACCCAAATCCTTGCCCAAATCTACCCAAATCCTTGCCCAAATCTACCACTATACACATATAACGTGGCACGAAAGTATATGTGTATAGTGTAACTTCTGAAACAAGTAATATTACCCAAATATTCCCAAATGCTTGCCAGAATCTACCACTATACACATATAATGTGGCACGAAAGTAGATGTTTACAGTGTAACTTCTGAAAAAAGAAACATTTACCCAAATCTACCCAAGTCATTGCCCAGATCCACCACTATACACATATAACGTGGCACGAAAGTATATGTATATATTGTAACTTCTGAAACAAGAAATATTTACCCAAATCTACCCAAATCCTTGCCCAGATCCACCACTATACACATATAACGTGGCACGAAAGTATATGTGTATAGTGTACCTTCTGAAACAAGAAATATTTACCCAAATCTAACCAACTCCTTGCCCAAATCTACCACTATACACATATAACGTGGCACGAAAGTATATGTGTATAGTGTAACTTCTGAAACAAGTAATATTTACCCAAATCTACCCAAATCCTTGCCAAAATCTACCACTATACACATATAACGTGGCACGAAAGTATATGTGTACAGTGTAACTTCTGAAAAAAGAAACATTTACCCAAATCTTCCCAAATCCTTGCCCAGATCCACTACTATACACATATAACGTGGCACGAAAGTATATGTGTATAGTGTAACAAGAAATATTTCACCACATATAACGTGACACGAAAGATGGGGGCAACACTTATGCTTTCGTTGCTACATATGCGTGAGTGCGTTGAATGTACAATATGCTGCTGTTAATCGAATGCTACATGGCTACGTAAGATCTTTCCTTTCGGAAAAAATACTAAAACAACATGTAACACAGCAAATAGTATTCCTGCAAAATTTCATTATTGACAGAGAACGCGTTTGGCTAAAGCATGTGAGCAAACTTAGGATGCAAAATTTTGCAAACTCATTACGTTAAATACAGTACTGAACTGGCTCAATTTTTCAAAGAGGAACTTCAACATTTATGAATTTCTTGTTACAAAGTGTACTGTGATTACAACATCTACAACATCACAGTTGCGTCCTTTCTCTAACTAACTGCAACCTTTTGCTTTAACTAAACATCATGGGATTTCCTTGGAATATATATGGAATTAAGTGTGCAGTACACTAAACCAAATTGCTAAGTACCAACCTAAGAATATGTCAATAATATTCTCATTGTTTTGTGTATTTTGAGCTTGATTAGAGATACGGTTAAACTGCAAAATAACGAGTGTAGAACGTTTAAGTCAATGTGTTTTCTTAAAAATAAGTTATAACACTTATACAACTGTGTATATAGGATTTTATTAAGTACTTCGAATTAGTGAAGCTTTCGATGTTCCTAATTCTAATATATGCCAGTTAAAATTATTCTGACATCATGTTTTACTAGCATTACCACTACAAATGCGTTTGCAAGATAATTTTTCGAAATATTTAATGTTAACGCTGAATTGTAGTTATTTAAATTTCAAACAATATTCAATTTAAAGGGAGGTAATTAAAGGTTATCCATATTTCATTTTTTTTATAGACGGAAAATCTGCGATAAATGGGTCAAATTGTTATGTTTTTTTCTATTATTTCATACCAATTTTAAGAATTTTATATCTTTAAGCGATCTTTGTCTCATGTTATGTGTTTAATCAGTACATTTCATGTTTTCATATAAAGGGAGGGTAACTCTCAAAAGATATATCTATTCTAAAATATATTTAAAATAAGAAAATTAGTTAAGATACAAAAGTTGATACTTAAAGTTGAAATTGTGTTCAGTGTATATACAATAGATAGCGGAAATTCCCGTGTGGCGTTTCTTTTTCCTTTCAGTATATATATTACACCAATGACTTTGCTGAACTGTCAACTTCAGATAACTTGCCAACGTTGTTTTCCGGGTAACACTAGTGTTATTAATAGATGTAATCCCATTCTGATGTGTTCACGTCCGTCGCGTAAGTGTAGATCTACACGACATTTATATTTTTCCGAAATTTGATTTAAACTGAATGCCATATGTTGAATTTGAAATGTTCCAGATTAAAGCTTTATTGCCCGGCAACTAAACCTGATTGATATAACTAGCTAGGTCTATGTCGTATCGTGTATTCAAAAACATCGTATTTGTAGGGAAGTTTGTGATACATTTATATATTATGTCAGTACGTCTACTGAGACTAGATAACATGTATATTAACCCAATTGTAGCTGATTTTTGATCGCATACAGGAGGTCAGAGTCATGCCAACAACTTTACAACTAGTAGTTCTCTTAGTTCAACCACAGTGCCGTGTCACATGATTATTCTTGGATTTATCTGTCGAATCGAACGCACACAGATAGACAGACAGACAGACATACAGATATGCACACACACGCGCGCACGCACGCACACACGCACACGCAGTAAATAACGAGTAGTGATATGATTGGTCGGGTCGGTGTCAGTATAATGTATCTGGGGCGTTATCATTTCACGGCGTGGTATTCCAGTGGCAGCAATATAAAGTTGATAAAGTCTGTGTGTCTGTCTGTTTATATGTGGCAGCAATATTAAGTTAAGTTGAGCATAACGCATGCACGCACGCACGCACGCACGCAAGCACGCACGCACTCACAGAATATTTGTGGAGATTTTGGTAAGAATTTAGGATTTCAGAAGTTACTATATAAACATGAACTTTCGCGTCATATTGTATTTATTAACTTCTGAAGCTAAATTCGGTGTATTTAGGCAAAGATTTGGCTAGATTTGGGTGAGGATTTGTGTATATTGTAACTTCAGAACTTTGGTGGATTTGGGCAAGGATTTGGGTAAGAATTTGGGTTCAAGTAGTTACAATATACACATATACTTGTGTGCTACATTATATGTGTATATTGTAATATCTGAAGCTGAAGTTACAAAATACACGTATACTTTCATGCCACATTTTATGTATATAGTGTAAATTTGGTAGATTTGGGCAGATATTTGAGTTGGTTTGCGTAAGGATTTGGGTTTCAGAAGTTATAATATACACACATATTTTTGTCCACATTATATGTGTAAATAGTAACTTCTGAAGCTAAATTTGTATATTTAGGCAGAAATGTGAGTAGATTTGGGTAAAGAGTTATTGTTTCAGAAGTTACACTGTACACATATACGTTCGTGTAATAGTAATAATGATTAGTATGTATTATGTTCTTCTATATATAATGCTTGTCTGTCAAGGATGTATGTATGTGTGTGCGCCCACCTTAATTAATATGTGTATAATTCAAGTGTTAATTAATTTAGATTTAGATTTTGGTCGATGTAATTTCCATTTAGGGTAAATATTTTTGTTCACTAGAACAACATCCTTCAAAATAATTGTGGCTTCTAATAGAGTAAGATTGCCGTTGTCCCTTTAATTCTTCTCACATTGCGATGTTGAATGGGACGTTCATTCATTTATAATAGTTTTGGTAAGTAATACTCTGCTACAATGTGACTACGGGATATTTGGGTTAATGCCCCGTTGTGTCGATAATGACTGTTCCATAACATTTATGTCTCTTGTAATACACAGCTAAGTCCGTGATATATGGTCAACCTCCCGTTGCGTCGATAATTACTGTTACGCAATTAACTGTGGTGTCCGATTAGGCAGTTAATCACCATTACGTAACAACACTGACAAGATTCTACTAATTTGCATATTCGATTTCATAAAGCACACAATTATATTTTGCCGTATTTAAGGGTCGTAAAGAAAATAGGTCTGTACCAAAATTGGTCGAGAATGTCCCACTTTTTGGGTCAAAATGTCCCACCCTATTAATTTTTTGGAAGTGTCTCCTCGTCCGGGCCCATACAGGGAGACGTCGGCTGCCGGATGAGGAGATTCTTAAGAGCAAGGCTACTGATCTAAAATGTTATATTTGTAGCCGGCTTTATCGGCTTTTTCAAGGGAAGGAAACATAAAACATGATTATTCAACAATGCTGTAAATATTTAATGCAAACTATGAATAATACAATAATCTAATTTAATAGCAATAGCATGTTTCATCATTTATAACGTTAGGTTGTTGTTGGCTTCAAGACGACGTCATAGCACACAAATGACGTGCTCCGTGGCGGCTACAGTGATGTTGTAAAAAAAACTCGTATTTCTTGAAATCTGTTTCATATAGGGTCAAACCCGGTACGTTCGGACACCCTCATAAATAATCGTCTGTGTTGGCATATCCATATCAGTTGGGCGCTTTATTAGACTTGTCATTAGTTCAGCAACATTTTACAACTCATGTTTAATATATTTTAGCTATATATGACGCAACATTTCAATGAAACAAAGAGCTAAAATTAGCTATAACCAGGAATATGGTACATTCGGACGTTTTCCGGTACGTTCGGACACCTTTGATGGTACGATCGGACAGCCTTGAATGTGGTCCCTTCCAGCTGATAAAGACACCCTTCTGCGTGCCTCAATGTTATGATTGACGTCTTAAATTATGCTAAATTCACTGAGCGACTTCGATCATAAACAATAGTTACATTAACCCGTCTCATTCTGCAGGGAAAAAACATCTTCCTCCCCCCAACCCACCCCCAACCCCTCAAAAAAAATAATTAATGACTCGATCGTAAAATCTATCCAAAAGACCAAATGCTGCCAAGTTATATATTAAGACATGTGTCTTGTGTACTCGCCAAAACACTTGCAATAAATTAATTAAGACGTCTCAGACAATTA
Source organism: Cyrtodaria siliqua (assembly GCA_037043455.1). Classification (NCBI taxonomy): domain Eukaryota; kingdom Metazoa; phylum Mollusca; class Bivalvia; order Adapedonta; family Hiatellidae; genus Cyrtodaria; species Cyrtodaria siliqua. The sequence goes on along the minus strand of JAWPHD010004190.1, from coordinate 136,513 downwards.
CTTAATTGTTATCACAGTTTGTTTGCGCGTCCCGTCAGTACCCTCATTAATTATGTATGAGTTTGAATGACGATAGAGTTATGATACGTATACTCTGCACTTCCTCCTATTACCCGCTAGCAATGCGTGAAATTGCACTAACAATCCCATTAATAGTTTTGAGTTATGCTCCGGACAACTATTGTAAGACTGAACTAACAAACGGCAATAACTCTATAACAGATTAATAATCTAATTTGATTGAAGATATAGTTATGGTTCTTGTCCTACCTCTCATTGCCCTCTATAATTGTATGAAGTTTAATTGTAGTCCCGCAAGTAGTTTTTGAGTCATGGTCCGCACAAGACAAAACGGCAACTTTATGTTCTTCCTTCTGGGAGCATTATAAGGGGAAACTGAGGTAGCTCAGGTTCGTGACATGACGAGGACACACTAAGGAAATTTTCTGCCAAATTTAATGCTTGTTTCACAATTTAAAAAATGCTGTGAATATTACTTAGTTATATTATCCGCTATAGACTGACAGCACTAAAGGGGGACATCGGTGTTCCAGGAACACATGTTCTAGGATACTGATTATGTTTTGTCCTATTTAGTGTGCATCTCATTATCAGAGAATGTATTACATTTAATTTTATTTAACGGCTCATCAACACATTATACTATGTTATTTAGAGCCGCCCATGAAAGAGGGGAAGGATACATAGGAACCCGGGAACCTGCCCTACTCTTACTCTGAATGAATACATGTTTATGGTTCTTTAGCGTGTTCGTAGTATAGACTCCAATACGCGGGTATCCCCGGTTTATATTCCATTTCGATGTAAAATTATCAGTTGTCGGGAATGCCCACTAGAAAGTCTTTGTTTCTAGTGAATTTTCTGAATATTTTATTTGTATACTCGTTAGTTGAACAAAGGTGGAACCAAATTCAAATTATAAAGTATGAACTGAATATTGTTAACGGCTCATCATCACATTATAGGTTATTCGGAGACGCCAAGAGAGAGGGAAATTACTAAAATACAAACGTATCTGGGAGCTTGCCCTACTCTTGCTAAAGACTAGATTCATATGGTTCTCTTACGTGATAAGAGGACCGCCCGGTTTACGTCCCCATCCGACGGACGAGTAGAATGTAATGGAAAGTGTCCAAGAACAAAACGCAGTGGCACCGGTGAGACTTGAACCACAGTCCTCCGGATTTGGCAAAGTATATAGTGGTATTTAAAATACTTTAGTCACATTTTAATGAACATTGAGTCCAGGCGCCGCTGGCTCTTGTGCATCTGAATGATCGAGATATTAATTTGCGTAACTATGTCTGCGAGGGACACACAACTTGTTATACACTTCGCTGCTCTCATAAACATTATTTTGGCTTTTCCAAAAGCATTTCGCCATGTTACCACATTAACTACCATAATGTTGTAAAATATGAATTTGTTTGTAAGATACGTGGGGCTTCGTTTTGCGAAGCTTACTACAACAGGTGTATTATAATGTTCAGGGCTTTGCTTTGTGCGAAGCTGACGTAACGAACACTCTTTGCTAGTTAAATTGACGACATGTTAAGATCCAGCAATTTATTTTGAATACCATGTACAGTCGACCTAGCAGGTTTCTATAACTATTAATATGGTGAGCTTTATTATTAAAAATAATTGTTGATATATCACCACTATGTGCAATGTATCTTTAATACAAATACCGTTGACGTCGCTATCTTCATGACGTCTTTTTCGAAGGGTATTGTGATCAATAAAACAAGAATATTATTTATTTTATATTCCGATAGGAAATTAAATTCTCTAACATATATTAAAATTTTGCAGCTTTTCTTTTGTCGCGCCATTTAAAAAAATGCTTTTACGTTATCTTTTTCTTTAAATTCGACGGTAAAAAAAGGTTAAAGAAATAGGAAACTATATAATAATATTTTACATATTTACTTAAATAATATAATTTATATATTAGATGAAAGGTTTTAACAAAACGAACAGCTTGATATAAAATATAAGTGCATGTGACTAAAAAATGTATATTTAAACATTATAACGTATATTTGATACGTTATTATAAAAAAAATTGTTTACATGACGACAAAAACATATTTTATATGCATACCCTTATAATTTCGAATAGGTAATTGTTTTCTTTAACCACGAGTCAATCTGTATTCATATGAAACAGTTCCAAATTATGCTATCATATTGCCTTTAGTTATTCAGCGTATTCATGTAGTGTATAATTATGATAGCAACAAACGTATGGCAGTAATGCTATAATAACAATATAACTTAAATATTAAACTTAAACACGAGTAAATCTTTATTTATATGAAACAGTCACGCGAGGAACGACTTATGGCCAATAACTTGAGAACCATTATTGACTCGCTGAATCGACGGGACACAAACCTATTCACGGTACCCATGTTGTCAGCAACAGAAACCGTGATAATAATCCCCGAGGTGACAATCTAACGTGGAACTTCCGACAACGGAAGACGAGATGACTCTAATAGAATCACATCACGCTCTGATAGTGTTAATGACTTGGGTCCGTCTAGGCAGAATCCACCTACTGGTCGTCCAAGTACTGGTACTACTTCTAGCAACAGTGAACGAACCGGACGGAACAGTGGTAACCAAAGCGGAAGAATTAACAGGCATCGTGTTGGCTACAGAGGAAGAGTTTAGATGCGTGCCGGGTTTTGGAACGTTCGTGGATGGAACATTAATGCAGAAAGTGACAATCCTCATGTGTTAATAATTTAGACCTTGATATTATAGGAATTGCTGAGACCCATCTAACGGGAAAAAGCTTGGATATCACTGGTTTGGTAATAACCGTAAAAACATACATATCCGTGCTAAAACGGGTTCCGGTAGAATTGGTTTATATTTTTAATACGCTTAATATACATGTTTTACACTGTTCCGGTAGAATTGGTTTATATTTTTAATACGCTCAATATACATGTTTTACACTGTTCCACAGAAGGTATACTGTGGTTAAAGATGCTACATAAATTTCAGAATGTTACGGTATTTCCATGGGTTTGCTACATTCCACCAGAAAACTCAAGTCGTAGTGTTGATGTTACTCTCTGTTGGCAGATATATACACTTATCAAAATGATGGTATAGTTTATTTATATGGTGATTTTAACAGTCGCTGTGGTGACATGCCTGATTTTATTGCTGGTGTAGACACGATTCGTGATCGTAAGGTTGTCGATTTGAAGACAAATGCTTACGGATATATTTTAATTGATTTTTTAATTAATGTTAATATGTGCATGCTTAATGGGCGAAACTTTGTTGGCAACGATTTTATCTGTCAAAGGCTGTTCTGTAGTTGACTATTGTTTAGTAAGCCAGAAGCACCTTTCACTATTTGAAGAGTTTAAAGTCACACGAACTGTTGATCTTATAGATGAGTAAAGTTATGCAAGTATCCTCCTTCATCTGGCTTTCCAGACCACTCAGTTCTTACTTGGAGCATAAACCTAAGATTTTCTATCATGGATGATCCTCGTGTTTTGTATTCTCGTAGAGATAATCAGTTTGATAGGTTTAATGTTAAAGCGGTTCAAGACACGTTTCTATCAGATCAAGAAGTTTTATTTCTAGTTAATACAACAATAACAGACACGGACGCAGCTTTCGTACAGAGGATATCGATATAGCATTTGACGGGTGGTGTGATCTTGTTAAAACAGATATGTACGCAAAGTTGCCTTACAAGTCAGAAGAAGGACTGGAGTGCTGAACTTTCAAATGTATGGAATAACGTCTGTCAGCTAGAGAAAATATGGTTATAAACTAGCAATGTCTCTGAATAAAATAATTTTAGGTCGGGCTATTATTCTGCTAAGAAAAAAATCGACCGAGAACTACAGAGGTCGAAGCGTCTTTTTTATACAAGATGCAATCTGATATTCTTGAGGAAGGACACGCCGATCAAACTCAGTTTTGGAAGTCGATAGGTAAGATCGGCATTAATCAAACTAAGAAACGTGTTATCTCTTGGACGACGGTACCTTGTCAACAAATGTAAACGATGTCCTATATAAATGGGAACGGGATTTTAGCAATCGTTTTAATTCTAGTCTCTGAAATTGATGATTATACGTTCTCCCCGTCTGACAACGGCCATACCAATAGTGCATTGGATAATCATATTTCGTTGTTAGAAGTCATGCAAGCTATTGACGATGCTAAAAGGGATTAAGCTTTTGGTGTTGATTTAATACCGGCGGAAGTATTTAAAAAAATGACACATCTGTATTGTTTCTGCATGTTTTATTCCATATTTGCTTCGATACTGGTGTACCGCAAAGACAAGTACCGCTAATCCAAGAGACCCTATATCATACTGAGGCTTTGCGCTCGTATCATCAATGTATACATTATATAGTTCAATTTTGAATACTAGACTAACCGTATGGTCCGACTAAAACGGTTTCAGAAAAAACTTAGCGCTATTGATTATTTATCCTCTTTAACGGATATTATAGATAATAGAAAAAGGTTAAAGTTATCAACATTCTGTGCATTTATTGACTTTCGAAAAGCATTTGATTTCATAAACTTTGAAAACGTCTACAATATACTGGTGTTTCATGTAAAATGTTGACAGCAATTATGTCATTATATACATCTGTGTCTGCGTGTGTAAGAATCCATAATTCTTCTACTAACAGGTTTAGTGTCAATTCTGGACTGCGGCAGGGGAGTTCCCTGTCGCCAATTTTCGTTACTTTGTTTATTAATGATTTGAATTTAAGAATTAAAGCGCTTGGTAGAGGCATAGACCTTGACGATGAACGTGTCTGTATATTGTTTTATGCTGATAATAATGTTTTAGTTGCCAATAATGAAGAGGACTTACAGTGTATGCTACACGAGCTTAGTGAATGGTGTAACTCAAATGATATGTCTGTAAATAACAAGAAAAGTGGCGTTGTTCATTATAGACCAAATTTTAACTCTGTTTTAAAAACTGCCTTTTCCTTTACATTTGGAAATGATATTATTGATGTTGTTGATCGATATGTTTATCATGTTTAATATTAAGTGAGCATTTAGATTATAATATATGGCTATTTTAAAGGTCATTTCCCAGAGCGCAAGTCGTGCTTTAGATTTACTGATCGCTAAATACAAAAGTATAGGCGGAATGCCTTATGACGTGTTTACAAAGTTATATGATGCTCTTGATTCATCCGTTATATCATATGTTGCTGCAATATTTGGATGATTAAAGACATTTTCTTGTATTAATGCAATACAAAATAGAGCTATCAGGCTTTATTTAGGATCTGGCAAATATACACCTACAGACGATGTCACTGGAGCCTTAATGGACCAGCATGTTTTAAAATGGAAAAATAGTATTAACAAAGTATAAGGTGTAAATGGAGTAGGTAAAAACAAGTTGAGAAAGTATAGACTGTTTAAATCTGAATATATTGTTGAACCTTATTGTTCACTAATATTACCATTAAAGCACAGGTCTGCATTTGCCAAATTTAAAAGTGGGGTCGCACCCTTAATAATTGAAACTGGTCGATATAAAAATCTAAAAGAAAATCAACGCTTTTGTCCCTTTTGTGTTCAAGAGGTTGAGGATGAACAACAACATGCTATTTTAAAGTGTAGTAGTTATGCTGACATCAGAAAGGTCTTGTTAGACAAGGCGTATTCTTTATGTCCTAATTTTGTGAATTTAAACGATGTGGATAAAATGCTTTACATGTTTTCCAATAAGGAGATGATTCGATTATGTGCCAAAACCTGTTTTAACATTCTTCAAAAACGGAATGCTGTTTTATGTACATAGTAAATAGTAGTTCTGTGAATATTTTAAAGCATGTTGCTTGTTTTACAATTCAGGGTATATACTATACCTATTATTTACATAAATTTATATTTTGTAATACATGTTTTGTTTGCTGTGGTATTTCATTCTATTGTTTTATTTATCACATTCAGGCAACTATGTTTTAACTATAAATAAAAACTAAATGTGTATGCATATATACTGAATGCATATAATGCATCTATAATGCATCTACAATCATACTTTTAGAAATCCTAATATATGTCTTTTATTGTGTATTAAGCGTGGGACTGCCACATCTAATATAACCATGGTTAAAATATATAAAAAATTTATATGCGATTGATCCTTTTGGGGTATTGCTTCAGTAGTGAGTCTGATGACACGGCTGGTGCAATAGGTCCAGGACCAATCGCATAACTTAAATGTCTATCATATTGTTTTATTGTTGTAAATGAAATTTAATTGCATATCGTCTCTAATAATTCTTTTAAAATGGCATAGTTAAAATCCTGTGTAATGCTTTATTGTTTATACTATTGTACTGTGACGAAACTTTAATAAACTATAAAATTATGAAACCCCAGATTCATCCGACATTTGTTTGTGATGTCATATCTTTCCTTTAATCCATCTTTGTAGTAGTTGTTTGTTCTGTGCGTGTTTGTGTTTGACTGGGGTCCCTGCATGTTACATTTCTTTTTCGAGTTTTATATCCACTTAATCACGAGAAAACCTTTATTCATATAAGCTGCTCCTAATTATGTTATCACAATGTAATCATATTGCCTTTACGTATTCAGTGTATTCATGTGTTTTATTATGATAGCAACAAACCTATGGCAGTAATGCTATAATAACCATATAACTGAAATATGAAACTTAAAACCCCAAATTCATGTGACATTGAAGCATGCTAGTGTTGTAATTTAATTGGCAATTATCGCAGTATGTTGTCACCACACGCTTATGGGTATTGTTGAAACAGACAAGAAAAAGTGTATTAATCTGCATAAAAACTGAACACGACGCAAGACAGAAGAAATTAACAAATGGTTAGACATTTAAAATCAACATGAAACTATATGTTGGCATATATTTGTAAAGTCTATGAAGCTAGGATATGAAGAAAACAAATGTAAATATAATTAAGATTTTCTATTAATAAAAGATCGCATGTAAGTATTAAAAACGTTATGTTTTAGAGCATTATGTTTACATTTAAACAACATGCGTTGTTCTCTTGTACTTGCTTTGTGGCTATCTAGACTTTTGTTTTTATATTATATTGACATGATCATTTATGTGTTTTACTTATATTGCCTATTAATGTTGCCTTGTTCGTTAGAGAATATAGCCTGGCGGGGATATTTATATTTACACTGTCCCGTTTTATTGGGATGACAAAAGGGTAAAAGTGAGGTTTGGTGCACCCCAGAAACTGACTTAAACACCTTCCTAGTTTGTTTTTTCTGTGATTGATTGTGGTTGATTGTGGACCCTAAATGCTGCATTTCCTGTTCGACTTTTATATCCACTTAATCTCGAGTGAATATTTATTTATATTAAATAGCTCCCAATCAAATTATCATATTGCCTTTAGGTATTCAGTGTATTCATGTTGTGTTTAAATATGATATCAACAAACCTATGGCAGTAATGCTATAATAACCATATAACTGTAATATTAAACTTAAATCCCCAACTGCATGTGACATTGAAGCATGCTAGTGCTGCAATATAATGTTCACTTAGCATAATAAGTGGTCATTACTGACCACACGCTTTTGGGTAATGTTGATACAGCCAAGAAGTAGTGTATTTATCTGCATAAAAACTGAACAAGACGCAGGACTGAATAAATTAACAAATGGTTATATATTTAAAATCAACATAGAGCTAGATGTTAGCATATACTTGCTTTGTATCGTTCATGAACAGTCTCAATCAAACCGAGACTGCACTAATTTATTGTGTTCGACGATATCCAAATTTCTCCTTCCATACTTTTTTCTAGGATTTTGTTTTGATATTATACATCTATCTTCCATTAATTCCAGACCCCTGCTGGGTACATAGGAATGGTCATGACATAATCATTTATGTATTATAATGATTTATAATTATATTGCCTATTAATGCTGCCTTGTTTGTTGGAGAATATATAGTATGCTGCAAATACTCTTACCATTTGTAGTATAATATTTTTGTTACTTCCATTTTATTTTTTATTTCAAGCTTAGTAAATAATTTAACAATGTCTAGTGCATTATGTTTTTGGTAACATATGTTCTCATAAATGTCAACTCTAACTCTTAATTGTAAAAAACACCATTGTAAAATTAACCTTTTGATTATCAATCAAGTCAGCTTGTAATCATAATTACAAGCATATTGAAAATTCACTTTCAAGTAGGAAATGAAAAGCCAACTTAATTGTTTGTTCCTGTGTGTGTTTAAGTGACTTCCTATAACATGTGCTATTTTTGTCACTTAACAATTTCCAGTTGTAATAAGTAATCACTTTGTTTATTGTTTGTACATTCATAATTATCAGTCAGTTGTTCATAATAATAATTCAAACACTAAGCCAATGGTGTCAAAGCTTTTAACTTCAGTATTTATCGATGTGAAATTTAGTATTCAAATATATTAGGATAAAGAAACAGTCAATAACAGTTAGGAGTGCATAGTCAATGTTTGGATCTACCAAGCAGATTGCAATTATCCGTCAGATTATTGTGTCTCTTTTCAGTATTTTGAAAATACACGTTTGACATATTCCCATCAAACTTGTGTAATAGGACATTCATAAAAAGTGTGGATTTTTAAATCTAGTGGAAATTGCCGCTGTAAAACTTCATTACACATTGACTTTGATAGGATTGGCTTACCTTGTGTGTTCATATTCGAACTAGCATTCCAGTAATGTAGGCTTGGATTAAATACAATTACAACTGTCATTGTTAACTTTTGGCAGATTAATGAGTAATGTAATTTTGAACTAGTTTACTGTGATGTAGTTTAACTACCATTATAAAGGTTGTCTAATATAAACTGTGTTTTTCCACCTGTGTGCTATTTTAACGTTAATAAATATACATAAACTTTCTATGAGCATATACTAGAGTAAGTGTATTCGTTATGTAGACATAGAGCGTATCACGTGATATGGTCAGTCAGGAGTAAGTGTATTCGTTATGTAGACATAGAGTGTATCACGTGATGAGGTCAGTCAGGAGTAAGTGTATTCGTTATGTAGACATAGAGTGTATCACGAGATGAGGTCAGTCAGGAGTAAGTGTATTCGTTATGTAGAGATAGAGCATATCAGGTAATGTGGTCAGTCAGCAAATTTCGAAAATATTTAGGTAGTCATATGATTTGCATGGAATGTCAAACGATCCGCTCAGAGGTGAACATTGATCTTTCATGTAAACAATGCATCAGGTGATGAGGTCAGTCAGGAGTAAGTGTATTCGTTATGTAGACATAGAGTGTATCACGTGATGAGGTCAGTCAGGAGTAAATGTATTCGCTATGTAGAGATAGAGCATATCAGATAATGTGGTCAGTCAGGACAAAGTGTATTCGTTATGTAGACATAGAGCGTATCACGTGATGTGGTCAGTCAAGAGTAAGTGTATTCGTTACGCAGACAATGAGCATATCAGGTAATGTGGTCAGTCAGGGGTTAGTGTATTCGTTATGTAGACATAGTGTGTATCAGGTGATGTGGTCAGTCAATAGTAAGTGTACTCGTTATGCAGACATAGAGCGTATGAGATAATGTAGTCAGGAGTAAGTGCATTCGTTATGTAGAGATAGAGCGTATGAGGTGGTGTGGTCAGTAAGGAGAAATTAAGACATATATAATATCACGAGATGTGGTTTTGTCAGGAGTAAGTATATTCGTATGTAGACATAGACCGTATCAGGTGATGTGGTCAGCCAGTAGTAAGTGTATTCGTTACGTAGACATAGAGCGAATGATGTAATGTGGTCGGTCAGGAGTACACATAGAGTGTATCAGGTGGTGTGGTCAGTCAATAATAAGTGTTTTTGTTATGTAGACATTGAGCGTATTAGGTGATGTGGTCAGTCAGTAGTAAGTGTATTCGTTACGTAGACATAGAGTGTATGAGGTAAAGTCGTCAGTGAGGAGTTAGTGTATTCGTTATGTAGACATAGAGCGTGTCACGTGATGTGGTTAGTCAGGAGTAAGTGTATTTGTTATGTAGACATAGAGCCTATCAGGTCATGTTGACATAGGGTGTTGATATGGTCAGTCAAGATTAAGTTTGTTCGTTATGTAGACACAGACACAAAGTAATCCTTACGTAGACATATTTCAAGCGATGTGGACTGTCAGGAGTAAGTGTATTCGTCACGTATCATGCGATGTGGCCAGTCAGGAGTAAGTGTGTCCGTTAATTAGACATAGAGCGTATAAAGCGATTTGGTCAGTCAGGAGTAAGTGTGTCCGTTAAGTATACATAGGGTGTATCATGCGATGTGGTCAGTCAGGAGTGTGTCCGTTAATTAGACATAGAGTATTCCACGTGATGTGGTCAGTCAGTAATTCGTGTATTTTTTAGGTAGACATAGAGTGTATCAGGTGATGTCGTGAAACAGCTTTCAGTGTATTCGTTACGTAGACATAGAGCATATCAGGTAATGTGGTCAGTCAGGGGTTAGTGTATTCGTTATGTAGACATAGAGTGTATCAGGTGATGTGGTCAGTCAATAGTAAGTGTACTCGTTATGCAGACATAGGGCGTATGAGATAATGTGGTCAATCAGGAGTAAGTGCATTCGTTATGTAGAGATAGAGCGTATGAGGTGGTGTGGTCAGTCAGGAGTAAGTGTATTCGTTACGTAGGCATATAACGTATGAGGTAATGTGATCCGTCAGTAGTAATTGTATTCGTTATGTAGACATAGAGCGTATGAGGTGATGCGGTTGGTCTGGAGTTTGTCCCGTCACGTGACGTAGAGTTATCGTTCGTGCCTTCCTCAACACTACGGAGACGTCAACTGTAACAATGTTCAAATGCTGAACTAGTCTGGAATAATTGTATTCGTTAAGTGGACATAGAGAGTATCAGGCGATTTGGTCAGTCAGGAGTAAGTCTATTATAGAGGGTATGAGATGATGTGGTCAATCAGGAGCAAGTGTATTCGTTTTGTAGACATTGATCGTATCAGGAGATGTGGTCAGTCAGGAGTAAGTGTATTCGTTACGTAGAAATAGTCCTTCTCATGGAGATGTGGTCAGTCAGTAGTAAGTGTATTCGTTATGTAGACATAGATCACGTGATGTGGTTAGTCAGGAGTAAGTGTATTTGTTATGTAGACATAGAGCCTATCAGGCCATGTGGTCAGTCAGGAGTAAGTACATTCTTTATGTTGACATAGGGTGTTGATATGGTCAGTCAAGAATAAGTTTATTCGTTATGTAGACACAGACACAAAGTAATCCTCACGTAGACATATTTCAAGTTATGTGGACTGTCAGGAGTTAGTGTATTCGTAACTTAGACATAGAGCGTATCATGCGATGTGGCCAGTCAGGAGTAATAGTGTCCGTTAATTAGACAAAGAGCGTATCAAGAGAGTTGGTCAGTCAGGAGTAAGTGTGTCCGTTAAGTAGACATAGGGTTATCATGCGATGTGGTCAGTCAGGAGTGTGTCCGTTAATTAGACATAGAGTATTCCACGTGATGTGGTCAGTCAGTAATTCGTGTATTTTTAGGTAGACATAGAGTGTATCAGGTGATGTCGTGAAACAGCTTTAAGTGTATTCGTTACGTAGCTATAGAGCATATCAGGAAGTGTGGTCAGTCAGGGGTTAGTATATTCGTTATCTAGACATAAAGTGTATCAGGTGATGTGGTCAGTCAATAGTAAGTGTACTCGTTATGCAATGGCGAATGAGATAATGTGGTCAATCAGGAGTATGTGCATTCGTTATGTAGAGATAGAGCGTATGAGATAGTGTGGTCAGTCAGGAGTATGTGCATTCGTTATGTAGACATAGAAGGTATCACGAGATGTGGTCAGTCAGGAGTAAGTGTATTCGTTATGTAGACATAGAGCATATCAGGTGATGTGGTCAGCCAGTCGTAAGTGTAGTCGTTACGTAGACACAGAGCATATGAGGTGATATGGTCAGACAGGAGTTAGTGTATTCGTTACTTAGACATATAGTGTATCAGGTGATGACGTCAGTCAGCTTTAAGTGTATTCGTTACGTAGACATAGAGCGTATGACGTAATGTGGTCATTCATGAGTAAGTGCATTCGTTACGTAGACATAGAGCGTATCACGTGATGTGGTCAGTCAGTAGTAAGTATATTCGTTACATAGACATAGAGCATATGAGGTGATGTGGTCAGTCAGCTGTAAGTATATTCGTTATGTAGACATAGAGCGTATGAAGTGATGTGGTCAGTCAGAAGTAAGTGCATTCGTTATGCAGACATATAGTGTATCAGATGAAGTAGTCAGTCAGGAGTAAGTGTATTCTTTACGTAGAAATAGAGCGTATCACGTGATGTGGTCAGTCAAATGTAAGTGTATTCGTTATGTACACATAGAGCGTATCACGTGATGTGGTCAGTCAAGAGTAAGTGTATTCGTTATGTACAAATAGAGCGTATCACATGATGTGGTCAGTCAAATGTAAGTGTATTCGTTATGTACACATAGAGCGTATCACGTGATGTGGGCAGTCAAGAGTAAGTATATTCGTTATGTGCACATAAAGCGTATCACGTGATGTGGTCAGTCAGAAGTAAGTTTATTCGTTATGTAGACATAGAGCGTATCAGGTAATGTGGTCAGTCAGGAGTAAGTGTATTCGTTATGTAGACATAGACCGTATCACGTGATGTGGTCAGTCAAGAGTATGTGTATTCGTTATGTACACATAGAGCGTATCACGTGATGTGGTCAGTCAAGTGTAAGTTTATTTATTACGTAGACAATGAGCGTATTAGGTGATGTGGTCAGTCAGGGATTAGTGTATTCGTTATGTAGACATAAAGTGTATAAGGCTATGTGGTCAGCCAATAGTAAGTGTATTCGTTACGTAGACATAGAGCGTATGATGAGATGTGGTCAGTCAGGAGTAAGTGCATTCGTTACGTAGACATAGAGCGTATGAGGTGATGTGGTCAGTCAGGAGTAAATGTATTCGTTATGTAGACATAGAGCATATCAGGTGATGTGGTCAGTCAGGAGTAAGTGTATTCGTTATGTAGACATAGAGCGTATCATGTGATGTGGTCAGTAAAGAGTAAGTGTAATCGTTATGTACACATCGTAGGTATCACGTGATGTGGTCATTCAAGAGTAAGTGTATTCGTTATGTACACATAGAGCGTATCACGTGATGTGGTCAGTCAAGTGTAAGTGTATTCGTTATGTACACATAGAGCGTATCACGTGATGTGAGCAGTCAGGAGTAAATGAATTCGTTATGTACACATAGACCGTATCACGTGATGTGGTGAGTCAAGAGTATGTGTAATCGTTATGTACACATAGAGCGTATCACGTGATGTGGTCAGTCAAGAGTAAGCGTATTAATTACGAAGATAATGAGCGTATCAGGTGATGTGGTTAGTCAGGGGTTATTGTATTCGTCATGTAGACATAGAGTGTATCAGGCTATGTGGTCAGTCAATAGTAAGTGTACGCGTTATGCAGACATAGAGCGTATGAGATAATGTGGTCAATCAGGAGTATGTGCATTCGTTATGTAGAGATAGAGCGTATGAGGTGGTGTGGTAAGTCAGTAGTAAGTGTATTCATTATGTAGACGTAGGGAGTATCACGAGATGTGGTCAGGCAGGAGTAAGTATATTCGTTATGTAGACATAGAGCATATCAGGTGATTTTGTCAGCCAGTAGTAAGAGTATTCGTTACGTAGACACTGAGCGTATGAGGTGATGTGGTCACGTGACGTAGAGTTATCGTTCGTGCATTCCTCAACATTACGGAGACGTCAACTTTAGGTTGCAGAAAACTAAATACTTTCCCATAGACCTCCTGTGGCACCTGTCAGCTAATATCTCAAGAATGATACACCAGATTTTCTTTAACTTACCTTATTTCATAGATATTTCCATCACAAAGCCTTTGAAAGTGTGAAAAAGACAATTTTTCGAGCTCAACCTCTCTGCACATGTCTGTGTTTACAAACACTTTTCAATCCGCACTGAATATTGACATGCAATTTCAATGGATGTTAAATTTTCAAAAACATGGACAAATATTTTTTTATTTAATTTAATGATCCTAGCTGATGGTGATTATTTTACCTATAGTTTATCCTTCCTGAAAATGCATATTGAATATTTCAAAGTTATATCTGCCGACCTCTGTGAACTTTCACTTCTGTACTGAATCGTACACAACAAAAGGCGGGGCTTAAGCCAGGCTATATTTAACAGTAGGCAGCCTTCAACAATGTTCAAATGCTGAACTAGTCTGGAGTAAGTGTATTCGTTATGTGGACATAGAGAGTATCAGGTGATGTGGTCAGTCAGGAGTAAGTGTATTCGTTACATAGACATAAAGCGTATGAGGTGATGTGGTCAGTCAGTAGTAAGTGTATTCGTTACGTAGACATAGAGCGCATCTCATGATGTGGTCAGCCAGTAGTAAGTGTATTTGTTACGTAGACAAAGAGCCTATCATGTGATGTGGTCAGTCAGGAGTAAGTGTACTTGTTATGTAGACATAGAGCCTATCATGTGATGTGGCCAGCCAGTAGTAGTAAGTATATGTGTTACGTAGACATAAAGCGTATGAGGAGATGTGGCGTCAGGAGTAAGTATATTCGTTACATAGACATAGAGCGTATGAGGTGATGTGGTCAGTCAGTGACTGGACTGAAATATTAGGTGTTACAGGCTTTATTTGTGGAGGTACACATTTTAAAAGCACAACCTGTGTCCGAGCTGATTGTAGGATTTTCTAAAGAAACTTATCGTTCAAGAAACTAACAAAAGAGCACTCAGAAGTTGAGGCCGCGTAGCCCCGCAGTAACTTACTTGGGCAAGGGACCGTGGGACCGTGGACGTTGGGCAAGGGACCGCGGAAGTAGGCGATCATTCATATTGGTTCCAAGTGAAGAAAAGCGTACAGCCTGTGCAGTTAAATAATCCATTTCTGTTTTAAATCTGTAAGTAACGCCAGTAAGCCTAAAAACCTGAAATTCCGGTGTCGAGGCTTCCTACTACCAAATAATGTGTTTTGAGTATGAGAAAGAAGAGAGGAAAACTACTAGATTTTTCTTTAAGACATTAAACGCGATTCAAGTAAATATAAACGTGAATGGAAACCAAAATGACAGATCAGAAATGTACTTTCAGTGTTTATAAATTAAACTGGGTAACTTATTGCGTTTAGAAAGAAATCACGACTATCTACTTAAATAATCATATTTAAAGATAGATCCTTGGATATCTGAAAATTAATGATGTGTTTAAAGATTGTCCCACATTGCTATCAAATTGCGGCTGGATGACAGTAGGGTAAGTGTGAGATTTGGTGCACCCTAGAACCGGATTAGACCCCCAGTGGCCTACTTTGCCACTGACCGTTCCAAGGCGGTAGCCCTATTGTCAACCCTTTTTGTGTTTGTGATGTAGTTTGCATTTATTATTGCTTTTGCCTTCTTGTTTGTCTGTTTGCGTGTTTGTTTCTGTGTTTTGTGGTTTACTGTCCTCCTTGAATGCTACTTTCCCTGTCCGATCTTTTTATATTTCCTTTAACTGCATAGTCCTTGTTAAGAACAACTACAGCGTTGAGGAGGTCTTATGTTGTAGTATTAGCAATTCATTATTTTGCACCTACCTATTTGTGTTTTGAATAATAGTAGCCCCATACATTCGTCAAATTAATAATCATCTCAGTTCTCCTTTCATACTCTTTCCACATGATAGTTGCATGCCCTCTGTATGGGCGTACATATTTTATAACGTGTAACGGCTTTCGATTATGTTGTTACAGGTTTACACTGGAAACGAAAACATGCATGATAAATGCAATACTAATTGATCAATTCTTCGAAGAACTAACACAGGTCATATTGGATAATGATAGATACCGAGGGCAAACACGTGCTAGAGCATATCATGCAAAATATTAAGAACAGGTATAAAAGTCTAACAAGAAATGTAGCTTTCACGGACGAAAGTCAACCGAAAACACGTATTAATACAAACAAGAATTACAATGTTAATAAACAAGTTTCACAGAATCGTGAAACGGTATTAAAAAAGAGTATAATAATGGACCTTTGGAAACGGCAAAGCACGACACATACGAAATACTGCAGTCTCGGTTTGATTAAAGTCTACATAATGAAATTAAGTGGACAAGTGTTGGTAGATGCGATGTTTGAAATGTCTTTCACCTGTAATTGCGACCAAATTGCATTATGAACATGAACGAAAGACACACATACTGGCGGGCATCACATTAAACTATTTTGATTAAACTTTCTTAACACCCGCTAAGCAATTTCAGAGTAAATCTCCCTTGTGCAAAGTTGTTATTATATCCCAAAAACGATATGGTAGTCCAAACAAGTAATTTGAACTGATGCAAACCTTGAAATTGTTTGACCGTTGATGTTTTTATTTTGTCATGTTTGAAAATCATTTAATGTTTTATATTTAATTTTAACTAATAGTTAATTGTCTGATAACTGATTTCAATTATTAATTTTCTGGATATGAAATGTTAGTGGTACAATTTTCCCATAACCTATGTCCCATAATCTTTGCCCCATTGCATGTAAGACAATAAGACATACATTCTGACAAAACGGCATGAGCCTTAATTATGTATTTGAAAAGAAATGTAACAAGATCATCTTGAAGATAGTCTTATTTACGAAATTAATGTTCTGTTTATCGTCACATAATCTTACACTTTAAACAAATAATATGCAATGCAATTGTTAACTTGTCGTATCTGTAATTAGTCTATATAACGTTTTCTGTAGGTTTGTCCAAACATGACGAGGCTTACGTCAACTGATCAATATATTTAAAAGCATATATTTTCAAACAATTTGTGCTGACTACACTCACGCATACAAGAACAGATATACTGCTTTAAATATTTCAATTTTGTTTAGTATATGTTAATACAAAATATACAGTTTTCTTGAGATGTAATGAAAGCTACTGACACTGTTGCTGGCTAAACACACTGTTAATATGCCTACTTTATTCGTTACGCAGTTCAAAAAGTCCATTATGTGCATATCATTTTGGGTCAATAGCGTATCTAGTTATATTACAAGGGCTTAGTGGCAGTGAAATCTTTTATCAACATATCCCGAGTTACACGTTTGTCTCAAATTTAAAAAGACTAATCATAAACGTAAACTGTCTCTGGACTAATTAGTCATATTTCTATATTGTTCTTATGTACTGTCGGTATTGCTCTAGCTACGTCCCTGAATAAAAATGTTGAAATAAAAGTAATTTTGATTTCAATTGTGCAGCAGGATATATTTTAGACTGCACAATTATGCAAATAAGTAAACAAACATCGTCTCGGTGAGCATGCCCATGGACCCCAATAAAGCGGTAAGATTACTACGCCCCTGTTAACGTGGTATATGCTTTATGTTAATAACATTCTATTTGATAAACAGATTATAAATATATTTGTAACAAATATGTTTTGCTGGCTATATAATTAGCCTAGTGAACCAGTCCACAACGATTTGATTTTGTTAGCAGTCTCATAATTAGCAAAATCTATGACAAGAGAGATGATTTTAATTTTGATATTGTTAATTATCCACATTTTGATGGGGATGTTCCCCGAGCAACTTCTTATGGGGTCTATGTGTCTCAATTTATTCGTTTTTCTAGAGCTTGTACTCGAGTTGGGGACTTTACTATTCGTACTCTTTGTATAACTAAAAAGCTACTCCATCGGGGCTACCGTTACCATTAACTTCGTAAAACCTTTGCAAAATGGTATTATCGTAACGCTGATCTTCTTTCCAAATATAAAAGTCATTTAAGAACTCTTCTGAGACAAGGACTATCACAACCTGACTTATATGGTGACGTGATTTACAAACTTTGTAAAATCCTTGGACATGATCACTTCCATACTTCTTAAAAGGTTTATCAAAAGAGGTTATGACCCTATCATTTTGCAACGCACTACATGCTTGCAGGTGGACCCATTTACAGTTCGCCACTATGCTGTCCTCTTTAATTGTGCTATGACCGGACAGGCTGTGGACCCTATGATGACGTATACATAAAGCCCAAAAGGACGGTGGCGTTTGATGTTAGTCTGCAATCTTGTCTTGTTGTGCCCTCAATGGTTTATTCTCTTGTTGCTCTGGCTTCTGCCAAGTCATTGAGTATCTTTTTTATGGTTTTCTAGGCTATTGTTTTTTGTATTTATATATACACGAGCATCTTTGTTTTTCACTTATATTGCCTATTAATACAGCCTTGCTGTTAGAGATGAATAGTGGTGGGGATTTCTTTATTTACACTGTCCCGTTTCATTGGGATGACAGTAGGGTAAGTGTGAGATTTGGTGCACCCTAGAACCTGGTTTAAATTCCCAGCGGCCTTTTTTTACCACTGACCGTTCCAAGGCGGTAACCCTAATGTCAAACCATTTTGTGTTTGTGACGTCATATGTCTTTATTCCTTATTCACATTGCCATTCATGTTTGTCCGTTTGCGTGTTTTTGGGTTGACTGTGTTCTGTGAAAGCTACATTTCCTATTCGACTTTTATACTTATTTTCACACAGTTTACAACAACAAATAACTTTATTCAGCATTAAACATTCAGTATAACGTTTATAGCCTACACGCTATGCATATACAATACGATAGCATCATACATTTACGGAGTCGATTGCAGTCATAGTAATGGAGTTATTTCAAAATTAGTGTTTTTGTTTTTTTTATGGATGAAATTACATGTATATAACAAGGAATCTCGCTGCTTAATCGTATGTTTGTATTATTTAGTTTGTAGTACACCTATTCTTCTTTCTATCCGGTAAATTCCGCAATTATCCGGAATATTCGATGGATAAAGGGTAAGTAACATGACAACATTGAATGGTTTCTTCAATGCAAAATGTGTTCGCAAGTTCTATTACTATTGTTTGTGTAAAAAATACACATGATCAATAATATGTTCTCTTTCTGTTAATTTCGTTTTTATGTGTAACTACGACACGTTTTATCGTTATCTGTGTACATTTAATTCCCCTATAAAACTGAGCGAATTTGTCTTTACAAATATAAACATGTGCTTTCTTTCAAAATATCCGACGACGGTAAGTTTTTATTTACCCTCGCCTTATAGCACTAGGCCTTTTGGCGAGCATTTCAAAGTAGGTTATAGGTAAGAGTCAATATAAATGTTTAGTACGTTACATCATCACGTTCAAAATTAATTAGGCAGGAAGACAGTATAGTTGTTGCGGAGTTTCTATGGCAGATTATCTTTTCAAAGAAGTTTAATAGACCAGATATCTTTAATTTGTATGACAATAGAAGACCAGAGATAGCACCAGAATATTATAAGCTACCAGAGGTTTAAAGTTAAAATTGTAGATTGCACTCGAATTTTAGAATCCGCCTTGCTCTCCAGGAGGGAATCGGTTGATTTACGTATATACATAGTTTATATTACTACCATATCATCCCTTATTAAAGATGGGTTTAGAACAATACAAGGCAATGTTTACAGTTTATGTTTATTGGAATATATTGGCCACGGCTTCAACAAAATAGAAGATAAAACATATTCATGTACTTTATGAACCCTGGGTACAGCAGTTCACAAAGACAAATGTACCTAATATAGAAGATAAAATGTGTAGTTAATTAAACATATGCATGTACTTTATGAACCCTGGGTACAGCAGTTCACAAAGAAAAATGTATCTAATTGAAAGCTCTTGCATTGAAAATGTCAAAATTCTTATTAACTACACAATAAGTAATTGCTGTGACCGCGAAAAACTGCCGCCACCGTGAGGAGATCCCGAATGTGGACTGGTGTAACTCTGTTGAAGCCGCGACAGAAGAACCAGACTGAAACCGATGAAATCCCGTGCTCTGAAAATATAAACATAAACAAGAGGCCCAAGATGGCCTGTAGACGCTCTTCTTGTATGATGTGATTCAAAAACACAAACATGGTAGAGGCCAACCCAAGAAACATGTTTCCTATATATAACTCTATTTAAACTTTGGGTTATCGTGGTGGCCATTTTGAATAATTTTGATTATTTGACGATAATGAAAAACACAAACTTGATAGAGGCTAACCCAAGGAACATGTATATGATATTTCTCAAGAATGGAATAAGAGGTTTAGGAGTTGTCGTTTGAAATTTCCTTAAATTTGACCTAGTTTTAGCCATGGTGGCCATCTGGGATGACTGGCGGACGTGAAAAAGAAAAATCTGAGAGGGACTATCCCAAATAACATTGTGCTTAAGTTTCATCAAAATCCTTTAAGTGGTTTCAGAGAAGATGTAATTTTTAACCTTTTCCTATATAACTCTATGTAAATTTTGGGTCGCCGTGGCGGCTATTTTGATTATTCGACGATAACGAAAAACACAAACTTAATAGAGGCCAACCCAAGGAACATGTATATGATATTTCAGTAGAATGGAATCAGTGGTTTCGGAGGAGATGTCGTTTGAAATTTACTTAAATTTAACCTAGTTTTAGCCAGGGCGGCTATCTTGGATGACTGGCGGCCGCGAAAAACACAAATCTGAGAGGGACTATCCCAAATATCATTGTGCTTAAGTTTTATCAAAATCCTTCAAGAGATTTCAGAGAAGATGTCATTGTTAACCTTTTCCTATATAACTCTTATGTAAACGTTGGGTCGCTGTGGCAGCCATTTTGATTATTTGACGAAAACGAAAAACACAAACTTAATAGAGGCCAACCCAAGGAACATGTATATGATATTCAGTAGAATGGAATCAGTGGTTTCGGAGGAGATGTCGTTTGAAATTTACTTAAATTTGACCTAGTTTTTGCCAGGGCGGCCATCTTGGATGACTGGCGGCCGCGAAAAACACAAATAATCTGAGAGGGACTATTCCAAATATCATTGTGCTTAAGTTTCATCAAAATCCTTCAAGAGGTTTCAGAGAAGATGTCATTTTTAACCATTTCCTATATAACTCTATGTAAACTTTGAGTCGCTGTGGCTGCCATTTTGATTATTCGACGATAACGAAAAACACAAACTTGATAGAGGCCAACCCAAGGAACATGTAAATGATATATCAGTAAAATGGAATAAGTGGTTTCGGAGGAGGTCGTTTGAAATTTCCTTAAATTTGACCTAGTTTTAGCCATGGCGGCCATCTTGGATGACTGGAGGCCGCGAAAAACACAAATATATCCCAAATATCATTGTGATTAAGTTTCATCAAAATCCTTCAAGCGGTTTCAGAGAAGATGTCATTTTTAACCTTTTCCTATATAACTCTGTGTAAACTTTGAGTCGCCGTGGCGGCCATTTTGATTACTCGACGATAACGAAAAACACAAACTTGATAGAGGCCAACCCAAGGAACATGAATATGATATTTCAGTAGAGTGGAATAAGTGGTTTCGGAGGAGATGTCGTTTAAAATTTCCTTAAATTTGACCTAGTTTTAGCCATGGCGGCCATTTTGGATGACTGGCGGCCGCGAAAAACATAATCTGAGAGGTGCCATCTCAAGTAACATTGTGATGAAGTTTCATCAAAATCCTTCAAGCGGTTTCAGAGGAGATGTCGATTTTATAAAATTGCTAACAGACAGACGGACGGACGGACAAACGGACGACGGACGAAAAGTGATCGCATAAGCCCTCCTAGCCTTTGGCCAGTAGATCTAAAAACCGAAAACACTGTTTTCAATAACAGGAGTGGGTGGGTGGGTTTATGTTGCGAATACAGATAAAATAAATGTTTTTGTACCGAATGAATTACTGAACCTGTTGTTCTATCTAATTAAAGTTTCCGGTGTCTATGTATAAAATGCACCGGCAGAATTTATACACTAAATTTATTTTATATTCCACTTGAATAACAGTAACTTGTATTTCAACGCACACATTTTATTATTTGTAAATAGTTTTATCTTTATACATTTACATTAATCGTTTAATTACTACTTCATTTCTTCATCTTTCATCAGTTTTTGCGCACAATATGACCTAGTTATGTGTCGACATAAAACATCATTCATTCATTCATTCTCTCCAGGAGGTTAGCCTTAAAACAGTTATTAGTTTGCATTTATATACGTACAGTATCCATATTACGTCCGTCATTGCTGTTGTTGGTCTAAAATATATGTAACATGAGACTAAAAGATATGAAAAGATGTAAAACGTCCAGTGCATTTGGACGAGTGCTCGTCCACAGAACTACAGGCCCTTTAATGAACATAAATAGGGGACTAATATGTGGAGGATCATCCGTTCTCCTACCACCACGTGATGGTAACAATGGATAAGAGCAATGATGGGGGGTGGGGTGGAGGTATAGATATTATGTGATTTGATCAGAGGTTGGTCTGATCGAAACATATATTACTGGCGATTGATTAACAGGTGAAGTCTCCAGAAGGCCTTATAAAATATGTTTATATATATAAAAGGGGGTGTATGTACATCTATCAAAGGATCTAGGGAAGAGATCCATAGAAAACAAAACACCGGTATATTATTTCAAGATTCAGAAGATTTGTACAGGTACCATTGAATATATATTCGGCACCAAACAGAGAGAAGGCTGGCGGCAGCAGCCGCTAATCATTAATATTGACTTGCCAGGCTAAATTCCAACATAAGATGATTAGCTAAAACCTGTAACATTGTAAATAGGGTAGGGTGGACAATAGTCCATTTACAAAATGCAGATGTATAAATGTGTTAAAGGATATAGTGTCCCATGGGTCCTATGAGACTCGTGAGTCTCAAAAACCAGTGAGCGCAGATTAACAGCCGCAGCTTGTCTAGACAGATACTACCGTGTCATCTTTCAGCTAACCCTCCGACACAGTAGTGATAGTGGGAGAATAAGACAAATTACTAATATTTTTAAGAAAATACATACATGTAAATGCTAAGTTAGTGCCCACCGTTCTTCTTGTTGTGGTAACACGTCATGTAAACATTTTAAATTAAAATAATAAATATCCAAATGTATCACTGTTTATATAGTGCTGTCACCATTTTACATGCCCACTTGGCCATCGTGCTTATTTTACCATTTGGTCGCAAGTTAACGCTTGCGTAAAACATTGCTGTGTGTGAAACCGACAGTTAGTCCGGCAGATATCCAACTTGACCCGGATTTGAGGTCCATACAATTGTTCTCGGCTGATTCTGTATCTTCAGACCATATACTTGCAGAATCTTAATGATGTCAATGATGTCACCCTGTCACCATTGAGAATCTTTTTCTTTTTTTTTTTTTCTTTTTCATTTTTTTGTATATATTTTTATTGAACGATGCCATCCTGTCATCATGGTATCGTGAAAATAATACCCCAATTAGGCTTTTCAGCCAGTTATACATAGCATTATAATTATGTTGATTTTGCTGGGTCACCATAATTTCAATCGGGATATGACCTAGCGAGATCCGTTGAAATAGGTCCGATCATATCCCGATTGAAAGTATGGCAAAATCGTCATATAAAGCTATGTATTACTGGCTGACAAGCCTATTTGTGGTATGTGAAATGGATATTTGCGGGGTACACATTATACTAGCGTCATATTGAATACCAATACCTAGCGACATACCTAGCGCAAAATATCAATCGGGATTATCTTTTTGACACCCGGTCCATATATGCCTTATCGGGATGGGGTAGGGGGCGTTCCCTGTGTGTGTGTATGTGTGTGTGTGTGAGGGGGGGGGGGGGTGGGTGGGTGGGGGTGTATAAGGGCACAAACATTGATTCCTCAAATAGGATAATGTTGCATTTTAATTTTAAATGAAAGGTAATGGGAATATATGAATATGCGTTATTTCATTTGCACTAGTTATTTCTATTAAACTTGTATGTTAATATATGTATCAAAATAGATCATTTGGTAGATATACTGTCATCATTTATATAGCAGTTTTGGAAGAACAGCTGAAGAAATACCATTGAATTATGAATATTAATACCGATTTATGTGAATTAAGGAATAAAACATAATAATACATGTAGTTTGATTTATACCTATTTAGTCCCTTAATGAGCCCAAAATCTTGATTTCACCATTATTGGCGGCCATCTTGGACGCCATCTTGAATTTTGCAATATGTATAGTTATGACAGAGTGACATCTTTCAGATCCATATAATTATGGTCCGTAGTTACAAAAACAGCAAACAGCAAGTGTATGGACGCAAAATCCATGTTATGTCCAAAGAGGGCATTTATTTGCCGGACTAAGTCCATGGACAGATCATTGATGAACGTGTATGACGTACAACTTGTGCTGTATAGAGAAATTGAATTGATGCCAGTTACATTCACGATGATGGTGATACATTACATATGGATTAATAGTGTTTATTGAATTGCCTTAATCCTAATCGTTAATTGGTGTATGTTAGTATAGTCACCGGACATCAATATACACGTACGTATGCAATAACATGTGTATCATCATGCTTCCGCGCAGTGCTGGTTTGATAAATGCCAGTAGAAATAAGTCTTCATACAACTTATTCTTAAAGTAGACAGGACAGCATATTCATAAAAAAACACACCAAAATCACGCATTGAAGACAAACATTAAGAATATGGATCAGTACTATTCATATAGCATCAAAGTATGCGACACCATAAACAGAAGGTAGCTGACAACAATGCAATCGCATTGAAAGGGCAAGTGGCAAAAAAGATTGCTGGGGGTAAGCGTACAGTACACTTCACTCTTACCCTACTGGTTCTACCCAGGAAGACATCGAGAGTGATTCAAATAAGTTCATAGAGCTTTCGTTACAATCGATGTAAAATAAATAAGTTTAAACTAAAAGACGATGCTATCAAACAAAAAGGAAAAACAGACATAGTTACTCCATTTGGATTATTTGATCTGTCAAAAAATGAAAATGTACGTTTAAACGTTCGAATTTGAAGCAAAATATGTTGATTGTAACACCTCGTTGTGGATTCGAAAGTTTAACGAACAAAGTTGTATTTATGACAATCTGAAACTATTTACTGTAAATGCTCTGACACGGACAAGATTGAAATATTTTAAAAACATTTACAGGTGTAATACAATAGAGATTGCAATCAGGACTGATTTATGTGTTTACAACATTACGCTGTTGATACCCTACCAATAACGAAGATCAGGCGTCCTTTCAAAATGCGCAGTAATTAATACGTAGTCACTATGATACTTTGTTTATCACACAGTTACCCAACAAACCACATGTTGGTGACACGCCAATCGTACATAGTGAATTAGCGCAAACAGTAGGGTTCTTCCTTTAACCAAGGGCGATGCACTCTGAATAGCATTCTACGAAACTAAGTATTTTTAGCTCGCTATAAGGAAATATTTATGTTTTAATGACACATTTTGGGACACAAATGTTGAACTAATATAATAGGTTTGAATTTGGCGTAATATTACTTGGAACGAGTTTGTTTTGGGAAATGCCTGCGAGATTGAGGGTCACCCTTTTTCGTTATTAACTGAGTTGGCATTTAACATATTTCTTTCTCAGAAACCTTGAAAATCATACCGGTAGAAAGGTTTGCGTGATCTGACGATGAACAATGGTAATAAGATAAAACGATCACTCAAACATAATCAAAACCACACGTACTCAAACTACATATGAAATCCAATAAAGTAAAAATGAAAGAAAACAGAAACAAATACAAATTAAACGAAGAATAAAGCAAATATTATATTTACAAAAGTATATTAGTGTGTGCCCTACTTTTTCCTCCAATCAGACGGTGAGGAATTTTAAAAAAAATGGCGAACTTATTCATGTAAATTTCTAACGATCACCAATTTTAACCATTTAATCAATAAGTAATCGCTTACTAAATGGCACGCGCTTGTTTTGACACAAGGAGGCGGATTTAGTAGAAGATAAAGCGCGTGCCATGGGTATTTATTTATTTTAGTCATGAACTCTTTCATACAATCTTTATTGCACTTGTTAAAATGTTTATCAAAAGACGTTATGACCCTGTTCAAAATGTCAGTTTAGCGTTAAATCCAATACTGTTTATAATGTTTGTTCTTGATCAAATATGCGATTGTATTTGTTAAAACTAGTCCAAATTACACTGCTGTGAGATCCAACGCGACCGTAACTAATGTAGTTCGCGGTATATTGTGCATAAACTGTTTAGCAGACTATCACAGCAGTCACGCTATAATACGTAGAAACACCTAACATGCACCTGTTGTCCTTGGTATTTCCATGAATCACTTTAGTCTTCCAAGAATTGATCCGTTAGCAAGCTAATAATGACTTAGCATGTTAGTTTATGATGTGTTGTACCTTACGAAAACAAATATTGTGAGACATAACCCTTTTGTCGTCCTTCTGGTTAATGGAAACTTTAAAGTGGTATATGACAATCTTGAAGTAGTTATCAAGCATTGCAATTAGCCTCCCGAGTTATCAATCCATAACATTTTGACTTTAAACCTGCTTGCATAGATTTAAATACAAATTTGATTTTTCAACTTTTCTTCGTTATTCTATCATAGGTTTGAATAAATTATTGCAGAAATATAATCAACAGTTAGTAATATTTAAAAAACAATTTGCTTTATTCGATTCTTATAATTAATATCAGTGATTAAACGTGTGTCCCTTTAAAGTTGTAGAATTAAAAAAATGGATAACAAATGTTTGTGTCTATCAACGTATTATCCCACAAGGCGTCGATTCCAGAGCAGGTGGGGTAGTTGGCGAGTGTTTAAAATCTGAAAAGTATACTACTGCTAAAACTACTACAACATTTTACTGCTGCTGATGCTGCTGTTGCTACTGCTTTTGTTGATGCTGATGCTGATGCTACTGCAGAACCTTTTAATAATATTGATCTGCTGTCCTAGTTCAGATTTGTATTTGGAATGATTATCCTACTGCAGAAAACAAAATCAAAACAGTGTTCATACCGTTATTGAAACTGGATTGAACAAATTTACATTGTTAGAAAGCTTTATACTTCAATAATAGAGTATCGATCCTAATACTGAATTTATTATAAATTCATACTTCCTTTAACATATAACTTAAATAAACAATCTTCCATGATTACAAACTAAAACACTTGTACAATATCATTGGTGTAAAGCAGCGTGTAAAGTTATTTATATCTATCTTATATCAAATCAGTAGGGTTATCACCAAGCCCAATCTGTGTGGCCTTAAAGTAGAATATCGCTTAAGATAGTCCTAGGAGGCGTGAGAGGTGTTGCACTTTATACTACCTCTCATGAACAGACTCAATAAAACCGAGTCTGCTACTTTTATCTCTTGTTTGTTGCTTGCAAGGGATCCCCTTTTCAGTATTTATTAACCCAAAGAACATTTACACAGAAATGTTTTAATTTATGTTGGCTTAGATTTAAGCTACTCTACAATATATTATATGTCCTTCCTCACCGTCAACCCCATGTTAACTATTGTTAGCACATTGCAAAATAACTCCCATCTAAATCCTTAAATGTAGCAATAGATTCTTAATTATAGTGTAACTCAAGTATTATTTTCACGGAAATGTTTTATTTAGTGTTTGGCTTAGATTACGCTACCTAGTCATCGGACGTATTTACCACTTTTAAATACGCGCTGACTTAAAACCCATAGTATCATGTTATTGACATTTTGACGAACCAATCAGAAAACCAGGCGATTTAAGTACATTTGTCGTCTGCAAACTCTGCATCCAGTGAGAGTTGTTTACATGTACTATTTTTAGAGTCATTCACTGTAACTGACAGGCCTGCATAGCTGGTGTAATTGATAAGGCACACCTCCAATCTCTCCCTACCAGGGTAGGGAATGTTGCCCCTTTAAATATCTAAAATACATGACATCATGTTTGAATGGTCGGTAGCTGTCACATGTATATTCTGTTACATTTTCCGACTCATTGAAAACCAATGGCGTCAGACAGATCACGCAGTCATCGTCAGAAATTTGTTTTAACTTTATCGCCAGTAAGTTTAAATATATTGAATGAAAACCATTTTAAAAAGCTATACTGTAATCAATTGTTACACAGGATATGAAAAATGAAGTCGCAAATCGAAAAACCTTGGACATTTATTAATACACATTTATCGGGATGGATATTTCGGGATATGAATACGTGTATTTGATTCCACAGGCGTTGGTGTTCAACGCACTTTGGAGAGATATTATGCAGAGCGTGGTCTACACAAGCGGAATGTTGTATGCAGAGCATTTGATGAAGCGAGGGTGCGGAGCTACTCTGTTGGTTTTAAGTCAATATATCTGAGTACGTGTGCATTGAATTAACATTTGAAGCATCTAGAGCGAATATCGACATATTTAGTTACATATTTGAACCGAAATATTTGTTATATTAATATTTTTAACGACATTATTTTAGACCAAATTAACAAATGTTAGATTTCCGACATCTGTTATTATTCAGGTCAAGTGTCATGTGATGGTGACCGGTGCGACGATAAATATTTCCCACAAAATTCAGACAATTTCAAAATTGCGACAAACTTTCCCTTTTGGCACTCGCAATTCTCTCTACAACATCCACTTGGTTATCTTTACATTTTAAGTCCTAATTATGCTCCGACCAGAGTTCGTTCTATTTCTAAAACCTCCATGTTGTCAGTTGATATTGAGGTTATTTGATGATGGGAATAGGAATGCCTTCACCGCGCGCGAGAATATCACAGGAATTTAATTAACATGCAAAATGACAATATGGCGGATATAGTAAACAAAAATGTACTTCAAAACATACATGTTTATTTTTATCGCTACAATCGATAAAGGTGAATAGTCCATGGGCCAAGAGGTTGGTCGGTACCATCTGAGATGGCAAATTCTAACAAATATTTTTCAAATCATTGATGCCTAAATATATTATTTCAACGTGATAGCATTGCGTGATGCATATGCAGCTTATTCCATGTTGTTTGGTCAAATATGTCAAAATTAAGCAAAAAGTGCTGAAAACTGGAATATGTTTTTAAAAATTCAATGGATTCATTTCAATATTTAACTTTGATGAAAATGTTTGTAAAAAACATATGTTTAAGAAGTGTATAAATTTCATAGTTAGATTTTGAATATTTTTCAATATTTTGGGTAAAAAAGCGTTAAAAACAGGCAAAAATCACTGAAAAGTGGAATACATTTTTAAAAAATAATCTGATAAATGTCCAACTATTGTTTCATTTTTAAATTGCTAAATGTGCTTTCTTTTACAAACTGATTAAGTTTTATGTGTATACAACTATTACTTTGCAACTCATCTTTGGGGTAAAACAACACAAAATTGAAAAAATTCTCTAAAAACTAGATTTTGTTTCTTACAACGAATGGATTCATTTCAAAGTTTAATTTCATTTCAAACTCATATGAATGCTTCTGTTAACAACGTCTTTACATTTCCTAGTTATTATATTAGTTTTATTATTTTACAATATATTGGGAGAAGCAAGTTCAAAACCTAACAAGAATTGCTAAAAACTGGAATATTTTTCTAATCATAATGGGTACATTTCAAAGTATACTTGCGTTTGAAAAGTTATGTTAAAAGCTTCTGTCTACCATGTCTTAACAATTTCCTTATTATAATTTTCTTATTTTAGAAAGAATTTGTTTGTTTGTTTGTTTGTTTGTTTGTTTGTTTGTTCGTATGGTGTTTTACGTCATTTTCAACACATGTAGGGCTATATATGTCTGTTTTTGTGGTGGAGGCAGACCACCGAAGTTTCCTGGGTAGAACCAGTACTGTACACCTCCCGCCATCCGTAAGCATCGTAGAAATAATTTGTTTACAAGTTCATGTGAATTATAATAGCGGATATATCGTCTTCGTTCTTCTTGCTGTCTTTATAGCATAATTTATTGTATGGTCTCCCCATGTCTCCTACACTAAGCTCATTCATTCCATCAATAATGTATGCTGATTGATCAGGAATGGTTTCATCATCTTTGACATTTTTCTCCAGTCTAAAATGTGCAAACTGCTTGTTTTTCTTAGGAATCCCTCTCCAGTCACGAGAGACCAAGGAATTTAATTGTTTTAATGGCTTTTTAACACTTTTTATTTTATATCGAGCTGATTAAGAGACAGGGGGAACGACATAGTAATCTGGAACCATGCCATACTATATTTTGTGTAGATGTGTATGGTTCTTTAACGTACTCGGAGGACATACTCCGATACAAGGAACCGCCCGGTTTACGTTCCCATACTATGGATGATGCTAGAGTTACCTCAGGACTCACCAAAGCAACCCAGTGGTGCCGAAAAACTGGTCAAAGTGTATGTTTTAGCACATCTTTCATTTGTAGTCTAATTTATGCTATTATTATCAGCTATGCACATAGTTTATGATCAGCTTTCAGCACTATATATTTCCTGCTTTGTTTGAATTTAAAAATTTTGCTCAGTGGACTTAATATTTAAAATTAAGCTTACTTATTGTGTCACGAAACTATGCTTGTGATACTATAGGGTTGTTCCAAGTCACTTTTCACTTTGAAAGCGGATTGTTTGGTCCTGCTTGCAATGAACAACCACCACTTTCCATTTAACTGAGAAAGCTATTCAGTAGCTAGACTACCCATTTGAGATGGATAAGCGTGTTAGTTCTGTAAATAACACTGTAGCTAGTGTCAATAGTGCATTATGTGTTATTAGTGTAGTATTGTTTATTATATAGGTACGTCTTATTGTACTTTTTGCAAGGAAAGCATATATGATATAGATAGTTAGTGGTTCTTTAGAATCATGTCTGATCAATAGAGGTTTCAAACAACCCTGACGACGTATATACATAATACATAAGCTTCTTATATTCAATTCTCTGTCAAATGTGACTGTATAATAGAATGTCATTGGTCATCTATTTATGAACCGGTAAATATAACCGAGACTGACCAAATCACCAATCCTGCTGCATTTGTGGGGCACTACCACTTTGGGATTGTTATATTAATTATGTTCGAAATGTTTTGCGATACTGTGTAACATCACAATAGTATCACCTTCTCCGTTATTTCTATTAATTAGGAATACAAATAATATAATATTACGTTTATAACAGAAAAAAATTCATGTAAATACTTAGAAGTGTAAATATGTTTATTGCTATGTCATATGTTCTATGTATATATGAATTTGTAGTATCTCACGGGCCTATGACCTATTGATTTATTAATAAAATCTTCTTTTTCTATAAACACGAGCAATACTACCCGAGAATTGACTCCAACATCTGAAATGGTCGTTGTCGTACCGGGGTCCTCACTTGCGAGCTACGGGTATATTTGTATAAATGTGTATACGTAAGTCTCTCATAAGGTTTTAATGTCTACCGGAGCGACCATAGGGAAAGTACATAGGGTTACGGATTAGTAAATGTTTGAGACTCTATGATTGTACCTACTGAAACCCCAACTAAGGGAGGTGGGTGCATGAGATTTTGTCCCTCGGGTTTTATGGTCGTACCCTAGATTGGTTTTCTCTTTAGCTGCAACTACTATGGTTGTTCAGTACGATTCTGGATACATCCTGAGATGTTTATTATTTTGTATGTGTTTCTTTAGTTAGTTTCTCTGGATGTGGACTTTATTGTTAGAGAATTCCTCTTGATGGGAGGTAGTATTGTTTACACTGTCTTGTCTATTTGGGCGCTGAAGACAGTATAATAGCGAGGATTGTGCGGATATAAAATCAATTCAAGCTAACCAGTAGGCCTTATTGCCTACTGACCGTTCCAAGTCGGTAACCCTGTCTTTAACACCCTTTCTGTTGTTTTTTGTCTCTTTCATTGTATTATCAAGTCCTTGTTTGCAGTACAGTGCGGACCTACGATGCCACTGCGTTCGGACGCTGTGGTTTCTATAGGACCCTATATCTCATTTTTTATATATAACGTAATAAGTGTACATAAGTAAAGAAATGTACCCTTAGCCTACAAGTTACGACAGTCACCACATCAACGTATAAGTATACTAATATAGCCGGTTCGTTTGGTCTCTGCTGGGCAGAGAAGTACGAAGTATATATAGAAGAGGATAGAAGAAGGCAGAGCACTGTTTTAATCGAACGCACATTAGAAGAGGTAGAGGATTTTTGACTAATTGAAAACGCATTTTTATAATTGGGTCAATTGTGGCTTCAAAAGCATGAACACTTGACCACTGTTGAGTTTTTTTAACAATTTTTATTTGAAAAATAAAACATTAGGTAAGAATACTTCTTCTGATTCTTAAATTATTTGAGAAAAAAATGTATGGTTCTATTTTCGTTTGCTACAAAATTACTGAATTGTTTCGCTGCCATATTTGCTGCTCTTCTCTGCCGTCTCTTCATATTTCAAATCGGCAGAGACGGCATAGCTTCCGAGGAGAGAAGAGGTTCAAAACGAACAACCGGAAGAGTATCTTCACTTCTAAGAAGCTCCTCCACCTTGCGAAACTAACCGGCTAAAATGAATTTCAAATGCCCCGTAGTAGCAAATTCGAATTTCAATCGATTTTGCATAAATATCGATGATTTTACTGAAGAAATCGTGTTGCGCATGCACCAGGCTTGAAAACACCGTATCAAAAATATCGAACACAGTTATTGTGCAGTAATTTTAGATTATGGTTCAAATGTACCCAAATGAAATTTCATAAGTCTTAGAAGGAAATGAAAGACGATATTTAATATAACATATACTTTGAATGGAATCGGACGCAAAATTCCAAAATTAACCCTGGTGCGTAACAAAGGATAGCACATACTACTATGCAAAATGAATTTTCTTGTAAATCAGGGGTCATTTTAGATTCATTCATTATGTTTAGGGATTTTAGAATAGAACATATCATTAAATGTCAATTTTAAGTCGGACCTCGAGACTCCAGAACCAAAGCCTGATGTAAACCCATTAAATGATAAAGTTGATACTGGGGCAGCTACCAATACTGTTATTTGTCAGAATAAAAGAAGTTCACTTCAGAGGTTATTATCCTCTGATATCGGGAATAATTAAATACAACGCTATCAACAGCTAGTATTCATTAGAACAATAAACATGGTTTTACACCTATTCTGTCAAAAAAATGTTGTCTGGGTTTCTAAACAAATGATCAAAATATGCAAATGGTGGAACTGGAACAAAGGGCTCACCTTTATAGAAGATAATAAGGGAAATATGAAAAAGTTTAACTAGTAAATGTTGTAGACCGAAACGTTTTACATGGTTTCTAAAAACACTTTGAAAAGCCGTCTATTAAAGTTAGATACCTATTCCAGTTCTCATCGATTTTTGATAAATTTTGAATGTTTTTACCTTAATTATTTTAAAATAATAAACCTATGGCTATGAAACTTATACACAAATGTACGCAGATATATCTAACATGTTTTTGGTATAATATTATACGTTGAAATGCATCCGTTGCTTTTTAGACAAACTATTCCAGTTTTCGGAGATTTTTGTTAAATTTTGAAGTTTTTTACCCCAAATTGTCTGGCATATTATTGGTTATATACACATGAAACTAAAGCATGTTGTAAAGGGAAGCATGTTTTACAATTTTAAAAAGAAATAATGAATGAATATACCTAGGATTACTTTTTGAAAATATATTCCCGTTTTCTGTGATTTTTGGGGTTAAATTTTGAGCGATTTTACCAAAAATATTCGAAAAAATCAGACTTGAACTAAGAAATCTATACACTTATTATACACAAGTATTTAATACAATCATTAAACAAAATTATTCCCCTAGATGCATTTACTGATTTTTGAATAAAATATTCCAGTTTTCAGCAGTTTTTGTTAAATTTCTGGCCCCAAATCAGGGCATAAGCTGTGTCTCCTACATTGCTATCACGTTGAAGTATTAACTAGAGGTATCAATAATTCCAAATATCATAATTAGAATTTACCATCTGAGATGGTACCAATATGCCTAAATTTTGATGTTGGCCTAAGGCCTAGAAGTTTTATCGTTGCAAATTGGTGTATATACACTAATTGATAGACTATTTAGGCTAAATTTTCGTAAAAAATCGATCCGACCCTGCGACACCGATAAACGTGCATGAATGTGTTTTTTTCAGTAATCCCCACGTTTTCACTATAAGAGTTCCTCTGACCCTAAAAAATCACACACAAAAAAAAAAGAAAAGAAAAAGAAAGGCTTTTAGACTCAGATTAAAACTCTCTATTTGTTTTTCCTCTACTGATATGGGCATGTAAAAATGAAGGGTTTTTCTCTGAACCTATTTTAAATGTTATTTTTTGTAAATATGCTGCTAAATGTGTTTAGGTACCCTTCTCCTGCAACTAACTAATTTAGAAACCACTTCAATAATAAGGAAGATATTAAATATGGAATAGAAATGCATGGTGTAACCAAGTAATAACCTGTTTTTGTTTAACATTTAATATATTAGATTGAAATAATTGGATACGGTCGTGCTTTTTCTATGTTTCTTTACTTTTTACCTACTTATTATAGCAATTTATAATGCTCTCTGCGAAATTTAAAAACAGCTGATTATTTTAATTATTATTTTTACCAAACGCAATTGATTTCAACTTCAAACACAATTCCCTTGCAACAAATACGGATATCACGGCTAGCACGGTTAGATTTGTATTTATGCTTTCACCAATATAAATGTTGACTTCAGTCTCAATCAAACCGAGACTGCAATATTTCGTATGTGTCGTGCTCGGCCGTTTACAAAGGTCCATTATCATACTTTTTTTCATATTAATCAGATGACCTGTAAATCTCAGGAGTGTAACAGGTTGTGTTAAAATGATAATTCTCATTCCAATTTTTTTCTAGGGTACAATTTACTGTTTTTTTAAATGTACATTTGTACTAGAGATCATCAGCGATAGTCATGTTCATCCTGTATAGTATATTGTGTTCACACAGTGACTACAGTGCGCTTACAGTTTTTTTAACTTAGGTTAGCTTACATTTCTGACATAAAAAGAATAAATTCTTGCATCATTTTGATAACAGCTACCAATTTTAACAGGAATGGTATTGTTTGTTGTTTTAAAGAAATTTCTGTGATATAGAGGATTCGCATTCGTGAAAATATAAAGTTTTCTCACTTCTCGATGAAATAAAATATGTTATTCACGACAAAACAACATATTTTATTTTTATTTTATGATTTTACAAACAAAAATTAGGGAAACTATGGTAGAACAACAAAGGTAGTCCCGGCAGCTACTGTGAAATAAAACTCTTTATTATATAACCTATAAATAGACGCGTTTTCATTGGCTAAAAAGTAATTTTTAGAAAAAATATCTAGCGATATTGACCTGTTTTTTTGATATTGACCTGTTTTTTTGATATTGACCTGTTTTATATAATTGTTTTTTTGATATTGACCTGTTGATATGTACCAAAACATCATTATTGACCTCGGCTATCGCCTCGGTCAATAATGATTTTTTTGGTGCATATCACATCATGTATAACAGCTGAAAAGTCCATAATTGTATAATATTCCACAGTGTGGAATAACACTTTTATTTCACTGATAAAATACGGTATTTCATTGAATATCATAAAATAAAATCTATTATTAATTTTGGATTTTTTTTAAATTAAAGGTAATATTTCAATAAAAAAAATCAATAAAACTAATGTCCATTTGGAGAGTTTTAGTGAAGATATTGATTTCAAATACAATAAAAAATAAAAAAGGTTCAAATATATTATTATAGTTATAATGCATTGAATGTAGCTACTGTCTAAATGTAAACATATAATATTTAAAGTATGGTAAAAGTGTTACACTTCTGACATAAAATATCTCTTCCATCAATTTGTCACAAATGCCGAATTATACCCAAACAGGTATGCTTTAAATGAAGAAATTACCACAACAGCATCATGGAAAAGCTTACAATAAAGTGTGGAGGTATGTCAATGTCATTCCGATCTTTTCATTGATATTCTTTTAGGGACTAGCTGCTGGCATATACAAGTTTGTATTGCTGTTATTCTCTATGAGAACACCTAAAGCAACATTACAAATAGATATAAAAATCGAACAGGAAAAGTTGCATTCAAGGACGACAGTCAACCACAAACACACACAGAAACAAAGAACAACTTTAAAGATGAATAAAACTTTAAAGATGAATAAAATGCCAAATAAGACACCACAAACACAAAATGGTTGACAATAGGGCTACCATCTTGGAACGGTCAGTGGCAAAAAAAGCCGCTGGGGGTTTAAACCAGGTTCTAGTGTGCACCAAACTTCACACTTACCCTACTGTCATCCCAATCAAACGGGACAGTGTAAATAAAGAAATCCCTACCATGTACTATTCTCTAACCAACAAGGCAGCATTAATAGGCAATATAAATAAAACACAAAGATGCTTGTGTATATATAAATACAAAAAAAACAATAGCCTATAAAGCCACAAAGAAGGTACTCAATGACTTGGCAGAAGCCAGAGCAACAAGAGAACAAACCATTGAGGGCACGACAAGACAAGATTGCAAACATCAAACGCCACCGTCCTTTTATGCTTTAGGTATTATTACAAGTTCATTCACATTCCCTACTTATGGTTTGCACATGTTGCTGTCATGTAGAGGTATGAATGATTTTATTACTTTAAAGTTTGCTGTTTTGGAGTTTTCGTGCGAGAAATGGACAAAATGAAAACAGTATGTCAAGGTCATTTACATTGACCCTACTGAGTGTAGGAACATGTTGTTTTGATGTAGATATACTATATAAGTGTGTAACTAAGATATTTGAAAGTCATATGGCTTTCTGTAACTGGGTATTGGGCTTTTATGTAAATTAACAAAAATCAAAAAGTAGGTGATGATCATTCATATTGACCTACTTTAATCAGAAACTTACTGCTTTCAAGTAGATGTAAACTTGATGTAAAGCTTTGCACTTTATGAGGTCTTAGAAATTGACTGAGGTTTAAACCCTCAGCGGCCTTTTTTGCCTCTGACCGTTCCAAGGCGGTAGCCCTATTGTCAACCCTTTGTGTATTTGATGTCTTATTTGACCTTTAATTCATCTTTAAATTTGTTCTTTGTTTCTGTGTGTGTTTGTGGTTGACTATCATCCTTGAATGCTGCTTTTCCTGTTCGATTTTATATCTATATTAAACAAACACTTAAATAAACGAAATCTTGAAGATTTGAACGTACAGAAGGTCAGACAAGGGTAACATTATGCACACTGCAATTTCATGGCGGGGTATAACAAGCAGATATGTTGCAATTCTCTTCTCAGCAATCAAAGCGCAGAGTAAACTGAACGCCTGCCTTCGGCCGAAACCAATCACAGTGTGCATAAAATTTCCTTCCAGTAAGTTCTGAAGTTTTGGCAAGTACAAGGCCACATTTAATTAACAATACAACACCAAAGAGGGTAAAACATTGTCTCCGAAACTAAGGTTGTCCAACATGCTGATGAATCTACTGAAATAAACAAAGTCGCAGGCCTAAACAAATGCAATATACGAAGAGCTTTTGCAAATAATCATCTGTTGGCATGTTAGAGGTCTCTTGACAGATTATTGAAAATCAAAAAAGCCTACATCAATATACTATTAACTCGAGAAAAAGTTCAAGTAAACAGATATGTTCACAATCAAAAGCTTACAGATAATATGAACAGCTAAACTAGAAGGTTTCCTCTATGAAAATGAAAAGCTGATGTTTAGTTCTAACCGTGATTAATGTAACTAGAACTTTCACTGAAGAAAAATCAGGAAATATGCAAAAAAAAAAGAAATAATATGGTTCTGTTTCTTTTTGATAATGCTAGAAGCTTTGAAAAAAAGCATTTATCATTTCAATTTTTTTTATTTTAGTTCACATAAAATGTTAATTTCAAAAAAGTTATAAAAATGAAAAGTTGATGTTTAGTTCTAACCGTGATTAATTTAACTAGAACTTTCACTGAAGAAAAATCAGGAAATATGCAAAAAAAGAAATAATATGGTTCCGTTTCTTTTTGATAATGCTAAAAGCTTTGAAAAAAAGCATTTATCATTTCAATATTTTTTTATTTTAGTTCACATAAAATGTTAATTTCAAAAAAGAATATTAGGTTATGTGAACTGTATTCACATAACATAACATAACATGTATATTGCTGTAAACTAGAATATATGCCGCTAAATTTGTGATGGAAAGTAAAGGTTGAACATTAAGTTTAATTTTGACCTCTATGTCACACTTATGCCTCATTTTTTAACATGTCCATATTATAAATATAACGAGTCTCACTGGCACTTTCCTTCCTTAGCCTTGTCAGTTGCATGGCCCTTGTACACGTGCATGACCCTAGTCGGATTGTGATGTAACAGTAAAACAGTGTCGCCTATTTTCAGTTAATCTAATTAAAGAAAGTTAGCCATGTGCCACTGCCCCTTGTAATTGTAATCAAAGATTTTTTCTCTGGTGTCACCATTACCTTGCAGAGATTATTTAAGTGCTGGGACTGATTATAGGTAAATCCTTCACGAGATGGTAGACGTGTGGTTTTTTTCATGAATGAGAGGATTCGAGTGAGTGAAAAACAAAACACGCCTACCATCGAGTGAGGGAGTTCCTATAATGAAACCTAACTGTTAAATAATACTTTTATTATATTTTAAATCAGTTTAAGTATGATTTTACCCGAAATTAGTCGCTTTATTTAACATTATCGACGGATGATGTTAACGTCAGCAACACTTGATTGACGTCATGACTCAGCGTCCCATTTATTGTTGTGTTCGGAGTTAGCGATTATGAATGTTCTTTCACTGGGAAATCCCAATATTTCAGTTTTTAGAAATGTAATAAATTGCCGTTATTATTTGCCACCAGCCCCTTGCACATGTATTGCAGTTATTATTAAAGAACACGACCCACAAGCACTCAAGAGTATCGACTCCTTTGTGCATATATCGGAGTGGATATCCTAATATCCTATGGGTCACACACACACACACACAGAGAGAGAGAGAGAGAGAGAGAGAGAGAGAGAGAGAGAGAGAGAGAGAGAGAGAGAGAGAGAGAGAGAGATTTAACCATGTACAACTGTCTCCTTCACTTGTATAAATTGTAATTATTATCATGCTTATAAAAGAAATTTTCCTAAAAGAAAAAATACTGGTATCCCACCGGAAGAATTTGCTGGGATTTCCAGTGAATACCACATCTGATCCAATTAAATCTGGTTTAACTGGGATTTCCACTTAATTTCTTAAATAAGAATGGGATTCCATTGTCTGGGATGTGCGATTTCCACTTAGACTGGGATTCAGTTAATCCCACCGAGAGAATTTGCTGGGATTCCCAGTGAATACCACTTGCACTTGATTCCCACTTAAATTCCTAGTTTCACAGGGATCCCAGATATGATCTCACTGAAATCTCACTTAACTGGGATATTGTACTGGGATCGACTGACATCCTACTTGATCCGATTGCTTTAAAGTGGGATGTTCAGGATATTTTCCCAATACAACTGGAATGTCTTTATGGGACTGGTCATTTTATAAATTTAAATGCTTTCACTATTGTCAAAGCTGTAAAAAAGGTCGTACCTACCCTATCCACTTAGAACGTTTTGGGTCGGAGGACAGCAAAACAAAATTTCTTTAAGGATGGCATTTGATTAAAAATGAATGAATAACAAGGAAACGTTTAGAATAAAAATCATTTTAAATATGGCATGCTTTCAAAATTGTATGTGAATTAATTAATAACATTTATAAGAAACAACCATTCTGATTAAATGGATGTTAATACAGTCAGCCGTGGCATATCCCCCCCAACCCCCACCCCCACCACTACCCGCCCCTCTCAACTACCTCTTCCCACAAATAAATACACACTCTATGACATGCTAAATAATGTTACACTTGGTTTTAAATTTAAAAAATACACACTCTATATATAGTGCGTATTTTAATTTATTTATTTGTTGTTGTTTGTTGTTGTTTTTTTGGGGGGTGCGTCTGCTGCCTGTGGATGTTAAGTTGAAATAAGTGCTCAGGACACTTTTTGTGTCGCCTGCGTAGCATGGCAGACACTTAGGAAAAACTTTTTCGCCGTCGTCGTCCGTTGTCCGTCACACTTTAACCTGTAACTTAACCTTGGCCATAACTTGAAGACTATTTCAGCTACGTTTATGAAACTTCACGCACATCTTCATCTTCATCTTAACCCATGAAATGTTGTTACACATGTCCAATAACTCTGACTTTCATTTTGGTAGAAATACGTATAAAAATCCAACAGGAAATGCAGCTTTCACAGAACACAGTAAACACAAAACACACAAAAGGACAAACATGAATGGCAATGTTAATAATGAATAAAGGCACATGAAGTCACGAACACAAAAAGGGTTGACAATAGGGCTACCGCCTTGGAACGGTCAGTGGCAAAAAAGGCCGCTAGGGTTTTAAACCAGGTTCTAGGGTGCACCAAACCTCACACTTACCCTACTGTCCTCCCAATAAAACGGGACAGTGTAAATAAAGAAATCCGCGCCATGAACTATTCTCTAACCAACAAGACAGCATTAATAGAGATATGGCCCTTTTATAAAACTTTAACCTGCAACCTAACCAAGGTCATAACTGGCCATAACTTGAAAGTATTTGACCTATGTGAAACTTCATTTCATACACATCTACATTTTAACCAAAAGAATGTCGTTACACATGTCCAATAATGCTGACTTTCATTTTGGCAGAGTTCTGCCCTTTTTCATAAAACCTTAACCTCTCAACCTAACCTAGCTCATAATTTGGCAAAATATTGACCTATGGTCATGAAATATTGAAGTGTTATACAGTTTTTCCTTATCAATTATCCAATGCATATTTATGACAGTTTTCATACACTTTAACACTTTAAAAAACTGCTCCATAATTCATGAAGGATTATTGCACCTTTGTCTTCAAACTTAATAGTTAGATTGTATTTGTTGAAATAAGCACACGACAGGCGACACAAATGTTCCGTGGACACACAACAAAACATACAAATGGTATAATCAAGATTTTTTAAAATTTGGAGTATTTGTTTTAATATGTTTTGGTCCAACTTCTCAAACCATTGTTCTGCTCCTTTCTTTCACCTTCCCTCACTCCGTATTCCACCTGCTTTGTTGTTATCCCTCCTATTGTGACATACTTTCTGCTGATATATCGCTATATATTCCGTTTATACGGCGTCTCTCGCTGTTCACCCACAGTTCACCTGATAAATTATGTTTCTCTTTTTTCTTTGGATTGCACTGTTTTTGGGATCCTGCTGATATTTCATCTATTATTGTCTATTATTGTGAAACAACCTCTCCATAGTACTCCATGGTACTCCAGTCAAGCTACTATGCCACTACTAGGCTACTGACCACTGCATACTTTAGATGCGCCATACGAAGAACCAACCATTTTCTGTCTACAACTTTCCTTCTTTCAGTGAACGTCGGCCAAACATCGTCACAAGACAGCAGTGAGGTACTTACTACTCCTGAAGCAAATTTGAGGGCCGAGAAGGTAGATTTTAGCAGAATGGTGATGAAAGATAAGCAAATTAATTAATTAAACATGATATGGAGAGACCAGCACCTGACGGGATTTGAATCCACGAATCTTACCACTGGGCTATACAGGCCTCTTGTTTTGAGTTAATGAGTAATTTTACTTACATTTTTTAAAAAATGAGGCTTTAATATGTAAAAAAAACATTGAGTAAAAGACTCAAAAAGACGCACCTTATCTACAGCAGCTCTGCATGCATCGGTCACTAGTGATTACAGATTTCAGTTTGGAGTACCGAGAATTGATACACGTGACATCATTTTCAAGAAGTTTAAAGGGACACACATCAATCATTAGTTGTAATCAAGCTTTACAATATATATTAATCCAACATCATTTTGACTTCAAACCGGCTTGCATATAATTAAATTAATGTTGAGTTTTCATTTTCGCTTATAATACCAAAGGTTTAAATTTATTATTGATGTAATATATTCAAGAGTTAGTTATATGCAAAATCAATTTTGAATGTATTAAATAACACATGCCGTCGGAACTGAGAAAGGGAAAATAATACATATTAGTTCGGGTACCTGTCCCACTTTTACTAACATATGGTTCTCGGAGGATATGCTCCAATACACACCCCACACCATATTTGGAACACTTATACCGCACAGAAATACCGCTGATTTCATTATGGCTAAATACTACACGTTTGGCAATGAAAGATCAAAATAAATATATTCATACATATATTTATATATCAGCTGGCATTATGAATTTGAATAAGAGTAGGGCTGGTTATTGGATTTCTATGTATCCTTTTATGAATCCTTCACACCTCTTTGGGGCGGCTTTAAAAACTTCAAAATCATTTATTTATATATGCGAGATAAAAATACAGATACATTTCAAGTAAATAAAACAAACTGTATTTCCTCACTTCGCGACTGATACAACCTTATTAAACCTTTAGACAACTATTTGTTTATTGCACAAAATTATAACAGGAAGTTTTTTATGGCTCTCACTTTCTCACTTGTGTTTCAAAAAAGGTCTAGATTTATATGGCAGGCATACCCCAGGAATTTCACTGATGACACCAGGGAAGGCTACAACACCCGATACCAACAATCGCAGTTTATGGTAGCGGTATCCTGATGGAGTACCTTTTTAGTTATAAAGCGATTACGAATATTGTAGTCCTCAACTCGATTACTCAGGGAGCATCCCCTTCTAAGTGGGAATAATTAGCAATATCAAAATTAATAGCATCTCTCTTGCAATACCTTTTAGAGATGTTACTCAAGAAACGTAGCGACAGTATCAGAAATATTAGCTTTGATAATGTTTACCATAATAGAAAAGAAAGGATTGTCTATGTTCAATATGTCATCCAGATACCGAGAGGTGTCATTAATGGCTTCAATTACATCTGACTGAGTACCTGGTGAAAGACTCAACATGCAATCTCTTTCATAGCAATACAAAATCAAATCTGCGACAAGAGGTGCACAGTTCGTAACCATAGGGATACCAAAAAATTGTAATACAAACGGTAGTTCCATACCTGACATATTATCTAATAGGAAAATGAGTGCATCACAAAATTCTTGGCCAGTCCACATAGTGTAATTGTCTAAACCGCCGTTAGTAAAAAGGTTTTAATATTGTTAAAGGTCAAACATGCAGTTTTTTCTCTAAAGTTTTTTTAATAAGAGCAATAAGAAGTCCAACTCTTTACCACTTGCGCGCAGTGCTTTTTGCCATTGACCGTTCCAGTGCCGTACCCCAATTGACCGTTACAGTGCGGTACTCCCATTGACCGTTCCAGTGCGGTACCCCTATTGACCGTTCCAGTGCGGTACCCACATTGACCGTTCCAGTGCGGTACCCCTATTGCTATTGACCGTTCCAACGCGGTACCCCTATTGACCGTTCCAGTGATGTACCCTATTGCCATTGATCGTTCCAATGCTGTATCCCCATTGACCGTTCCAGCGCGGTATCCTTATTGCCATTGACCGTTCCAATGAGGTACTATATTGCCATTGGCCGTTCCAGTGCGGTACCCTCATTGATCGTTCCAGTGCGGTACCCCCATTGACCGTTCCAGTGCGAAACCCCTATGCCACTGACAGTTCCAATAATGTACCCCATTGACCGTTCCAGTGCGGTACCCCCATTGTCACTTACCGTTCCAATGCACCCCAATGCCCGTTCCAGTGCGGTACCCCTATTGCCATTGACCGTTTCAAAATCAAAATAGTATACTACCAGCCGCAAAACATTTCCAAAATGGTGGACATAATAAATTATGATACATTTCATGATTTCATGATCATAATTGATCGTATGGCCATGACTGTGAAAACTTACACTATTTCCAAAACCACCCCAAATTACTGACATTATTAAATTGTTTTTACCTCCGCTAATGAAATAAAGTAAATAGTATATAACCTAACTTGCTAGAGTTCGGTGGTTTTCTTATATCAGCGAACTCATAACATTATTAATGATGCGGATGCGTACATGTATATACTAATAAAATGCTTAAAATGTGTTGATTCATACTACAAATTACATTTCTGTGTGCGTGGTTAAGGTAAGTATTCAAATGGAACTAGAAGTACAACAGTTTGTACACTTATAAGAAAAAGTATACATCCGAATCATTAATAATGCTATGAATACCATAAAACCATAATATATGTCCGCGGAAACATTAAAGATCACAAAATGGACCAATGTGTCCGCAGGAGACAAATAATGCGTAGCAAGTTCATGTGTTGTGTAGGCTGCGTATAGTGATGTCGGTAAGGTATATGATGAATGTATGCAAATGAGTTTGCTTAAAGGGAATGTAGCGACAGAGCTAAACAAACTCTCTTATTGAGAGTTCTGAAAAACTTAGAAAAAGGTGAAAGAATTATCAAAATCGGATGATGGACAAAAAAGATATGGCCATTTAAAGGTTGTTCTAAAACGAATATGGGAGCCGCCATTTTTAGAACTATGATGTCATAGTTCCATATTACCATATATTGAATATTGATCAATATCATTTAAAACGAAGAAAATCACTGCAAATGAATGATTTTTTTTACTGGTGATATAAATCATTATTGCCATTAAGTATTACATATTTTTCATACAGTTGATGTCATTTTTTTCCTATAAATCAGTAAATTTTCATATTT
Source organism: Cyrtodaria siliqua (assembly GCA_037043455.1). Lineage (NCBI taxonomy): Eukaryota > Metazoa > Mollusca > Bivalvia > Adapedonta > Hiatellidae > Cyrtodaria > Cyrtodaria siliqua. The sequence goes on along the minus strand of JAWPHD010004190.1, from coordinate 91,624 downwards.
ATAAATATTCCATATATGGTCATTTAGAACTGTGATGTCATAGCTCCCAAAATGGCCGCTTCCATAGCCGTTTCAACAGAAACTTCAAATGATCATATCTTCTTTGTTTATCATCCGATTTTGATAATTCTTTCACCCTTATTCAAGTATTTCAAAACTCTCAATAATAAAGATAAAGATGGCTGTGTCGCTACATTCCCTTTAACACATAATTACATTTATAAATATTAAACAACGAATAAACAACTGAACATTTACCAAAAAAAACAGACATTAACATATGGACACATGCTTTATATAAAAACGATTTAAGAATTAAATATGTTTGATGCTCTATCCATTAACTTAGTCATAACATCTTGACCCAAGTTGTGGTATTTTGTTTTAGTATTTAGTTAAGACATTATCGGAAAATCTTTGCTTGTAAGATATAATGATCACAGAAATAATCTTAAACATTCAAAACATATTTGGGGATAATAATTGCACTCGGTGGATATATCGGATTACAAGTATGGTGAATTAAATCGTAACATAAACCATAAAGTTGCATGACAGATATCACCTGCCACAATGATATGGGCGCCTTATTTTGAAATGTTTGGGGACCTCCCCAAACATTTTCCCACCTGCATGTTAGGCTGAATTACGCTATATATATTCAACAATATACACGCAACTAAGATACCTATTGATCTCTATTCATTACAATATGGCAATGAGACAGACGAAAATAATTATTATACAATATGGAATCATTTGAGAAAAATATGAGACTACAGACGAATTTTGGCCGAGATGTTTTGCATATGTTTGGTATTTAAATATTTGCATGTACTTACATACACGTATTGTTTAAAAAATAGTTCAAATATAAGAAAGACAATGTAACATCACTTCTTAAAATCAAAATAATCTTTGACAAAACGATTGTTTTACACTTACAACGTATAAGTTTGGAGCAAGTTTTGGTCACCTGCGAACATACTGGAAATGGTTCATGAAACGAATATGACCAATGACAGATATACTCGATACGAAAAAGATGCTGTATTAATGCAACACAACTGGATTTTGTTCTTCAGATGGCGGGAGGTTAACAGTGCTGGTTTTACTCAGAACAAATGGGGTGGTCTGCCTCTACCACACACAAACAAATACCGTCATGTGGTAAAATTGACGTAAAACACCATTCAAGCAAAACAAAATCAATTAAAAAAAAAGATATGCGGACAGACGGATGGACGGACGGACGGACCGACATGGTACCAGACTTAGGGGCCTTGTCCATACAGTTTAGGGGCTATATTTTAGCCATTTAGGGGTTAAGTTTAGCCCTTTAAACTGTCCAAACTGTCCTAAACACTAATGGACAAATATGCGTTCCTCGATAAAGGGGTATTTTTAAACAACATTCTTTTTAGTTACTTTACCGCCCCCCCCCCCACCCCACCCCCCCTCCCGACACCCCCATCCCCACCCCAACCCCACCGTCTATTGATGTGTTTGAACGTCTAAATGAAAGGATTATTGGCTACTAGCCCTTAAGCAGAAATAGCCCATAAACCTGTCATGGGCGACTAACCCCCTATGTTATCACAGAGACAAGGACCTCTCAGTGCCCTCTATCATAATGTGAAGTATCATTGCAGTTCCTTTAGTAGTTTTTGAGCTATGCTCCGCACAGGAATGAGAAGTATAATATAACAAAGGGCAATAACTATAGTTTGAATGAATATATAGTTATGGTACTTATACTCTGCACTTCCTCTCATTTCCCGCCATCAACGTGGGAAACTGCATGGCAATCCCTTAGTAGTTTTGAGTCATGCTCCGGACAACTATTGTAAGTTTAAACTTACAAAGGGCCATAACTTTAATTCGATTGAAGATAGAGTTTTGGTGTTTGTGCTACCTCTCATTGCCTTCTATATTTGTAGGAAGTTTAAGTACAGTCCGGTAGGTAGTTTTTGAGTTATGGTCCGGACAAGATAGACAAATCGTCAACTATATGCTTTCCCTTCGGGGAGCATAAAAAGGGGACATTGAGGTGGCTGGGGTTCTTGACATGGCCAGGACACACTAAGGAATTATTCTGCCAAATATCATGCTTGTAATTTGAACTACAATATTGTAATGCCCCGATGTTTCACTCTACTTTCACTTTAACGTTACGCATATTATCGCAGTTTAATTGTATATCCATTGCGTTCATTATACGCATATTCATCATATTAACTTAACTTAGGGATTAACTTACGATTATCATATCAGGTTACCATGTTTTATCGCTGTTATCACTTAAATTCAAAGCAGCAATGTTGTTGACATTTACAAATGAATCTTTCCGGCAACCATATTGGATCCGGAATTACGTTGCATGATGGGAGTGTTTACCATAGCAACTATGTGCGGCGAATTCAAATCTGTGAATTCGATCTTGTGATTCACGAAAGTATCTTATTCCAAGGAGAATATTTGTTTTAATTGTAAGAGTCAGGTTATTTAATCATTATTCTATGTGTATGAACTTTACTTACGCTACTTTAATTAATAAAAGTGTTTTAATTCATGTTTGAAATAGGCGAGTATCAAACCGCACTTATTTGTATGCGCGTTTAGCGCACAGGAAACGCGCACATTTGACGTTGCGCGTTTTAGCGTAGTTAGTGCACAGTGCACATTTGCGCACTTGTGCACCGCACAGTTTTATTTGTGCAGTATAAATAGCTAGATCGCTTGCAGATCTAGGACTCCGAATTTTCTTCTTAAGGTAACACATTGTGTGTTTAGATTGAACTTAGACTTTATTTTTGCATTTAAAATTCGATTATAGTAACTTTAATAAATACATTCAATAGTAAATTTAGAATTTAAAACGATTTACTTTTAGAAGGTTTTGAATTGACATAAATATTTCATATAGAGATAAAGATATTTATCAGCATATTGTTAGGGATTTTACTTAGAGTATTTCTAGTCAAAGAGAGTATTATTATTTATTAAGAAAAGTTGTTATTTGTTATATATTACTTATAATTCTATGTTATATGTTTTCCTACTAAGATATATATAAAGAGAGGGAAACTAACTTCTGATTTGATACTTTGTTGTTTACCCCTTAGTTTTCAAGAGTTAGATAATCAATAGGATGTCCAAATAAGTTAATTTTCCTCGGAGTCCATTTTATTGAAACGTTAAACGCTACCAGCACGTAACAATATTAGGTAGTTATATCCTCCGATATTGACTGACAGCACTAAATGCGGCATCGGTGTCCGATGGACGCATGCTCTAGGTTACCGAGTATGTGTTGTCCTATTTCGTGTGCATTTCATTATCAGAGAATGAATGTTATTTAACGGCTCATCAACACATTTTACAATGTTATTAAGAGCCGCCCATGAGAGAGGGGAGGAGCCGGGAACATTTCCTCTGCTTACTACGAATGTTTTCGTAGAGCCATTTACACTAATGCTTTTACGTTTTTTGTGGGTTTTTTCTTTAAATTCGACTTAAAAAAATAGGATATTATATAAATAATATTTTACATCTTTATGTTAATGATATAATTTATATATTAGACAAAAGGTCTTAACAAAACGAACAGCTTGATATAAACAACTTAAATGCATGTGACTAGCCTAAACATTTAGTACATCACGACTTTTATGAAAAACGTCTAAGATTACCATACGTTAATATTAAAAACTAGTTTACAAAAACAAACGTATAGCAATAATGCTATAATAACCATATAACTGAAATATTAAACTTAAACACGAGTAAATCTTTATTCATATAAAACAGCTTCCAATTATATTATCATATTGCCTATACGTATTCAGCGTATTCATGTTTTGTATAATTATGATAGGAACAAACTGACGGCAGTAATGCAATAATAAACATAACTGAAATATTACGTTAAACCCCAAATTCATCCGACATTGAAGCATGCTAGTGCGCAATTCAATGGGCAATTATCACAGTATGTGCTCATTACTGACCACCCGCTTTTGAGTAATGTTGATACAGACAAGAAGTAGTGTATTAATCTGCATAAAAACTGAACAAGACGCAAGACGGAACACATTAACATGGTTATATATTTAAAATAAACATAAAACTATATTTAGCATTTACTTAATATCAAGTCTATGATGCTAGGATATGAAGAAACTAAATGTAAATAAAACAGTTTCCCTCAATAAACGATAGCGTGTAAGTATAAAAAAAATACTGTTAAATCATTATGTTCACATTCAAACAAAATGCGCCGTTCTCTTGTACTTGCTTTGTGGCTTTCTACGCTTTTGTTTTTATATTATATATACATGATCATGTATGTGTTGTATTGCCTATTAATGCTGTCTCTGTGTGTTGGAGACTATAGCCTGTCGGGGATATCTTTAATTACACTGTCCCGTTTTATTAGGATGACAATAGGGTAAGAGTGAGGTTTTGTGCACACTCGAACCTAGTTTAAACCCCCATCGAAGACGGTAGCCCTATTGTCAACCATTTTATGTTTGTAATGTCAAATATTCCCTGTAATCCATCTTTGTAGTTGTTGTTTGTTTCTGTGCGTGTTTGTGGTTGATTGGGGTCCCTGAATGTTGCATTTCCTTTTCGAGTTTTATATCCACTTAAACACGAGTAAATCTTTATTCATATGAAGCTGCTTCTAATTATGTTATCACATTGCCTTTAAGTATTCAGTGTATTCGTGTTTTGAATAATATGATAGTAACATACTGATGATAGTTATGCTATAATAACCATATAACTGAAATATTAAACTTAAACACAAGTAAAACATTCATAGAAGCCCAATCCTCCTACTTGGAATGCTGTCTTTTCCTTGTCCTGTTCTCGAAGTCCTACCTGCCAGTATCCAGATTTGAGGTCTAGCTTGGAAAAGTACTTAGATCCTGCCAAAAGGTGCAGCGTGTCTTCTATGCGTGGAATAGCATAAGCGTCCTTCTTTGTGCGCTGGTTCCGAAAGTCTATGCAAACACGGATGGTACGTCTTTCTTTCGGACGATGATGACCACGTTTGAAGACCAAGGACTATTGGTCTCCCTTATGGCACCGACATCTAGCATTTCCTGTAGGTGTTCCTTGATCTCGTTGAACAGAGCAGGTGGAACTCGGCGGTACGGTTGCTTGAACGGTGCATCAACTGTTAGTTCAATCTTGTGCTGAAATTGCTGCAGTAGGGCCTAATTCAGATGAACTCTTTGGAAAGATAGAATGCCTTTTGGGCTCTGTAACGCCCCAACCACTTTTCATTTACCTTGACGACATTGTTATATTTAGTCAAGACGTCGAGAGCCACATCGAAAAGTTAGATGCTGTCTTTGAAAGACTTGCCCAGTACAATTTGAAAAGTAATCCTTCAAAATGTTAGTTTTTCAAATCAAAGACCTCCTATCTTGGACATGCAATCTCAGCTGAAGGGATTCAAGCCGATCCATAGAAGAAAGAGGCTATTAATTCTTGGCCTGTACCTAAGACTGTTTAAAAAAAGTACGCACAGTTTTGGGTTTCGCCGGATATTAAAGACGATTTATAAAAGGACAATCTCCTCATTGATCATCCTACAAAGAAATAAAAACAGAGTAAAAGGAAGCCTGTAAAGAAAACACCTTTTATATGGGAAAATGACCAACAGCAAGCATTCAGTGAAATAAAGAAGATACTTACCAATCCAGCAGTTCTGGCTTATGCAGAGTACACACAGCCATTCAAGGTACATACGGACGCTTCTGGAAATGGTCTAGGAGCAGTTCTATACCAGAAGCATGATGGAAAAAGATCGAGTGATCGCCTTTGCAAGTCGAAGTCTGAAACCTGCTGATAGAAATTATCCGGCACACAAGCTTGAATTTCTTGCCCTCAAGTGGGCTGTTACTGAAAAGTTTCATGACTACTTGTATGGTGGAAAATTAGAGGTTGTAACGGATAACAACACTCTCAAGTATGTCAACACAACGGCGAAGCTCGATGCTACTGATCATAGATGGCTCGCCGCCTTGCCCAACTACAACTACAAGGCAGTGTACAGAAGCGGACTGCAAAATGCGGATGCAGATGGACTTTCACGTAGGAAACATGAAACTACTGAAGTTGAACCAGAAGTCGTGAAAGCCATCAGTATGGCAGCAATAGTGGACACTGGCCCTTTCATACATAGTATTCAACTCCCGGACAATATTACCAAGGTTAACATGTAACCTGAGATACCAACGGAAGTACTCATAGCCAATACTCTATCGACTAAAGATTGGATCAATGCTCAGTCAGGACAAAATCATTTCAATGGTAATTGAATCTGTCAGAAACGGTTCAAAACCGGCTAAGCCGATCGACCGTACTCTTTTTGACATGAATACGTACCTTAGAGATTGGAATAAACTTGTGTTGATGCAAGGAGCCCTTTACTGGAGAGCTTCCGTCTTTGGTGAGGACCGGACACAATTTGTCCTTCCTGAGGGTGTTCGGCTAGATATTTTCGAAGCTCTGCACAATGACCTTAGCTATCAAGGGCGTGACCGCACTCTATCGCTTTTCAAGAAAGATTTTATTGGCCGGGGATGGACGCCAATATTGCATTGATGATAAAGAACTGCGGAAGATGTCTACGCCGAAAGACTGTTCCATCAATGGCTGAGCTCGTGCCGATTACATCCTCATTCCCGATGGAAATAATATGCATCGACTTCCTCTCCATGGAAAGGTCGAAGGGAGGCTATGAAGACGTGCTGGTGATAACAGACCACTTTAGCCGATATGCACAGGCATATCCTACAAGGAACCAAACTGCAAAGACTACGGCTAAAGTGCTGTTTAAAAACTTCATGGTTCACTATGGGTTTCCAGCACGGATTCATAGAGACCAGGGTCAGGACTTCGAGTCCCACCTTATCAAGGAACTGTGTGAACTTACTGGCATTGAGAAAAGTAGCACGACACCGTACAATGCCATGGGAAATGGGACGGTGGAGCGGTTTAACCAAACGTTGCTCAAAATGCTAGGCACTTTAGAAGAGTATCAAAAGGCTGACTGGAAGGCACATGTACCTACTTTGGTACATGCGTACAATGCCACGCATCACGAGAGTACAGGGTTCCCTCCGTACTTTCTGATATTCGGCAGACATCCTAGACTAGCCATTCGCATTCTTCGGGCTGCAAACGGACATAGTGTCTGCTAGCACACAATCGGAGTACGTGGTTAAACTGCGAGACGTCTCAATCAGCATACCAGAGAAGTCTCCGCTAAAGTAGGAAAAATCATCACGAGTCGCTATGACGAGAGAGCTCGACGTTCTGTCCTGGCTCCTGGAGACCGAGTAATCGTAAAGAATGTCTCCATTCGTGAAAAACAGAAGTTGGAGGATCGATGGGAGCATGACCCATGCGTAGTCGTTTGCCAACCGAACAGTGACATACCGGTGTATGAGGTCAAGCGGGAAGGGGCAAGGTTTAAAAAGAGTAGAACACTTCATCGCAACCTGATTCTGCACTACATGACCATCACAGGTGCACCCATGGAAATCACAGAGGATGACGACACACATACCTCTGCGGATAAAACGAGTCAAGGGGCAAAGACAAAGCTGTATGTGATACCCATGCGGCGTCCACAAGGAACACCAGGCCTAACACCGCCAGCAAAGAGACCCCAAATGGACAGAAAACCACCAGGCAGATATGGGGATTAGACAAAGTATGTCAACGACAATCTCTAAACCCTTTTTGGTACATATTCAGATAAAACAAGTGTGAATGTGTGTCTTAATTACTGCTATTAGGCTGTGAGCCAGTAGGAGAAACCCACATTGTAATATTTTTGGATAGACAAAGGTCCAATAATTAAGTAGAAAAAAGTCTCGAACCGTATGATCTTGAAAATGCCTTAATTTTTAGGCGAAAAATGTGTATTTTTCTCAAAAATCGACGGAATCTGGAATTATTTTTGAAAATAGTTTGAACATAAAGTTATCAAATTGACGTAATATAATGTTTCATAGCATACATATTCAAGTGTTTCCTTGCATCATATATAACATATCTGCTGAAATATGTTGGAAAAAAGGACTAAAATCACTTATTTCTGCAATCCATTGGGGGTATTGGGTTAAAATCTAGAAAAATATATAATACCGGTACAATAGAAAAATAGACTGTAAGCTAGTAGGAGTAACCCTCATCCCAAGGGGAATTTTTTACACCCTATTTTTCTGAAAGCCCATTATATGTAGAGCATTTTGGAACGTGTACGTGTAACAACTGGCGACTTGGACTTTACCACGTTACCGGCATTTCGAACATGGTACATAGAGCTATATACAGTATACGTTATAAATAGAGAAATAGCGTTGAGCGACCCTCTGCGTACGGCCACTGGGCCGACCCACATATTTTGCGACACAACGGGACCGGTGACCAGCCGTCGGCAAAGTTCCCTAGTGCATGTGGCACTCGGTCGCTAGTCCATATTAGGGGAAAGGCTACCCGAGTTCGAGTCTCGAACATGGCACATAGAGCTATATACAGTTATTTAGAAGGATATAGCGTTGAACGACCTTCGGCCAAAGGCCGGCCACTGGGCTGACTTACAGATTGAGTGACACAACGGGACTAGTGGGCAGACGCCGGCAAAGGTCCCGGTAACGCGTGGCATTCAATCGATAGGCTGTATCAGGGGGGAGGCTACCCGAGTTCGGGTCTCGAACCTCGTAACTCAACTAGAGCTTTATACAGTATAGTTATATATGTGTAGAGGGAAATAGCGTTGAGCGACCCTCCGCCGATGGCCGCTGGACCGATCCACATATTTTGTGACACAACGGGACCGGTGGCCAGCCGTCGGCAAAGGTCCCCGCTATGCGTGGTACTCGGTCCCTAGGCCTTATCAGAGTGAGGGCTACCCGAGTTCGAGTCTCGAACATGGCACATAGAGCTATATACAGTTATATAGAGGGAAATAGCGTTGAACGACCTTCGGCCGATAGCCGCTCGGCCGACCCACATATTTTGTGACACAACGGGACCGGTGGCCAGCCGTCGCCAACGGTTCTCGCTACGCGTGGCCCTCGGTCCCTATGTCGTATCAGGGGAATGCTACCTGAGTTCGGGTCTCGAACATGCCACCTAGAGCTATATAGTAAATAGCTATGAGCGACCCGCAGCCGACGTCCGCTGGGCCAACCCACAGGTTTTGTGACACAACGGTCCTCGCTATGCGTGGCACTCAGTCCCTAGGTCGTATCAGGGGGAAGTCTTCCCGAGTTCGGGTCTCGAACATGGCACCTAGAGCTATATACAGTATATTTATATAGAGATAAATAGCCTTAAGCGACCCACAGCCGACGACCGCTGGGCCGACCCACAGGTTTTGTGACTCAATAGGAACTGTGGCCAGCCTCGGCAAAGGTCCCCGCTACGCGTGGCACTCGGTCGCTAGACCGTATCAGGGGGAAGGCTACCTGAGTTCGGGCCTCGAACATGGCACCTAGAGCTATATACAGTATAGTTATAGAGAAATAGCGTTGAGCGACCCTCGGCCGACGGCTGCTGGGCCGACCTACAGATCTTGTGACACAACGGGACCATCTTGGACGCCATGTTTGATTTCTTTTTATTGTGTTTCACCTAAATTTCGGCTAGTATACATATGCATATTATACACAGTCTAATTAACATTTTGATATATAGAAACCCTTACTTACAGACGAACACCAGTTTTTACAGCAACCTATTTGCACAAAAAATAAGGTTTTTTTGGTAATGAATGCGGTGTAACGTAAATTACAGAATAGTTTCATTAAGTTTGAAGCGCTTCTCAACTTATATTAATAAAAGTACATGTATTATGTTTTTTTTACATGGTTTTGATTTAATTTATATTCAACGTTTTTAATCTACATTGAAATTTTAATTGTAATGTAAGGTAACATAGTTTACATGCACGTTACTCACTAAAGCCCAACGCTCAGAAGTAATGGTACACCTGTCTCATTTTGAAACTTATTGTACGTTCTTTCAGAAAATCATACCCTACAAAATCCTACCCTACAAAATCCCCCATGTGGGAGGGAGGTCTACAGCCAGCTCAAGAACTAGTATATGATGTGTTGTATTTGTTCGGGAGGTTCTGTCATGTCATTTTTTAACAAATTCCCATAAAGTATTAGCTAGAGCAGGCTTGTTTGCTTATAAAAGCAAATAAAATGTCAGCGTGCCATGCACTCCTTTTAAACATATGATGGGTCAATGGCAATGTCGCCAGGTGAGAGTAGGAATGTTCCATAGAAGAAAGACGGCACCTTTTTCTCTCATCGGGCGATATGTCGTTGTAACATGTGTGGTTAAGTTACTTTTTGAAGAAAAAAATCCAGATTTCGTTTATATTTTATTAAAAACACATTTTCCTCCAACAAAATAAGCAGCATTTACCACCTTCTTATGGGTTTTCTGGTATATTATTGCACATTGGACTGCAGAAATGTTATAAAAAAAATCCGTCCTTTCTATGCACTTTAATTTTTTTCCAATACCTCAATGCATTACAGAAATCAACGAGTTTAGTAATTTTTTCACCATTTTGCCCTAAAATATAAATATTTGAGCTTATATGTTATATCTGATACAATTACTGACTTGGATATGTATAGTGTGCAACATTTTATTGCTTCAATTTGATAAGTTTATGTTCAAACTATTTTCAAAAGATAATTCCAGATTCCGTCGATTTTTGACGGAAATACACATTTTTCGCCTGAAAACTAAGGCAATATTTTAAGCATCATATGGTTCAGGACTTTTTTCTACTTAATTATTGGACCTTTGTCTATCCAAAATGTTACAATATGTCTTTATTCTATTGTATTAAATAATTTTTTCTAAATTTTAACCCAAGACCCCATGGGATTACAGAAATCAGTGGTTTTTGTCATTTTTTCCAACATTTTGCCCTAAAATGCCAATATTTGAGCCCATATGTTATATATGATGCCAGGAAAAACTTGAATATGTATGCTGTGCAACATTCTATTGCTTGAATTTGATAAGTTTATGTTCAAACTATTTTTAAAAAATAATTCCAGATTCCGGCGATTTTTGACAAAAATACACATTTTTCGCCCAAAAATTAAGGCATTTCCAAACATCGTGCGGAACTTTTTTCAATTTAATCACTAGACCTTACCTTGCCCAAAAAGGTTACAATATTTCTTTTTTCTATTGTATTAGATATATTTCTAATTTTTAGTTAAATACCCCCAATGTATTACAGAAATCAGCGATTTTATTCAATTTTTTAACATTTTTACCCAAATCTCAATATTTAAGTATCGGATCCATAAATTATATGGTGGTACATATAGAGATGCGTTCGGAGAAAGATTCCATCAATTCAAATTGGTTCTAATATATTTCATTCTTTTTCTAAAAAATAATGCCAGATTTCGGCGATTTTCGTCTAAAAACGCAACGTTTTCCCCCAAAACTCACTAAAGCCCCAACGCTCAGATGGCACACATGTCTCATTTTGAAGCTTAATGTATGGGGCGGTGTGTGGGGTGAGGAGGGGGTCTACAGCCAGCTCAAGAACTATATTGACAATTTCATTTTTGTTTTCGTTTTATTTACTGTATGATGTTATTAATGTAACATGGCGATTTCGTTAGCTTTGGTTACATAAATCATTGAATATGATGGATATGTATTATTTATCATGCCTATTGTTTTTATACCGAATTTATGATTCGATGTCTTATTTTACAACATATTGAGTTGTTGGATGTGATTATTTCAGTAAGTTTCCATTTTAAGACTTATTAATGTATCTCATGAATTGCTTTCTTTTCCTTACAGGTATCACGCTGAACAGAACGATGAAAATGCTGTTTTTGCTATTTTAATGTTGTTAATGATTGCATTTGTGTATGTGTGTTTCCATTTGTTTCAGCTCATGCGATGGTTTCCTTTATCTTAGTCCATGGTTTTATTTTTTAGCGGTTGAAACGTCGGGGACGCCATTTTCGGAGTAGGGGAAGTATGTTGTAGGGTCGAATATCTTAAACCTTACATGAATAATTAATAAAGTATACATTGATCCAGCATGTTGTTTTTGATATATTATCCGTTTCAATCTAAGGGAAGAAATCTATTATTTGACCAAAATATTAGACCTGTAGCTCTTGTAGTTTCAGCGAAAACGTTTTTTTTTAAAGAAAAATGACTTTTATTTAAAAGGGGGACATAACTCTAATAACAGGAAACAGCTACTTGGGTCAAGACCCAATAGGCAGATTGAGGACCCAATAGCAAGGTAAGGACCCAATATATGGAGTGTAAAAATCATTTTTGACCCAATAAAAACACGGACAAGTTTAAATGGCGGGGGCCCCGTCACATTCAGAGATGACGGGGGTAGTTGGGAATGCATGAGTGGCGATGGTGGCGGCGGTGACTAACACCTTCACGGCTAATTGATAATACTCAGGTAGTCGAATGGGTATAATTACTTTGTTGAAAGCATGCTAGGGGTGATTAGCAAATTAATAAATAAATTGGAATTCAATAAATAAAATATCAAATATATTAGTACAATAAGAACTTAATTTCATTTATTAATTAATTGTATGTTAGCGTAATAGCGTGTGCATGCAAACACAAATAGACAATAGAATGTGAAAAACATCATAACTGCGTACTGTATTACATAATTCTAAGTCACGATTTAAATCGATCACAAGTTTAATTCAATATTTTTTTTCAAAGTAGGAGTTTTTCATGATTCTTTACGCTTTTAATTATTGAATCTGGGGCAGCAATTACTTCAAAATCGGATTTTTGTTTTGTTTCGTTTGTCTAGTTTAAAGTTCTGTTTTCATCTTTTATTATATTCAAATGATCATTGTCATTAATTCATAGGGCGAAAAACGCCGGACCCCCCCCCCCCCCCCCCCCCCCCCCCCCCCCCCCCCCCCCAACCACCACCACCACCACCGCCATTTAAACTTGTCCCAAAAACCCTTTGTCGGACCCTACCGGACGGTACGGCGTTTACCCCAACCCTTATTCATAGCTAATGTTGATTTGTTTGTGTCTTGCATAATTTAAATAGAATGTACTAGACTTGACCTACATGTAAAGCAGTTTTCTTATACCCTATAATATAATATCCCTGCCTATACTCTATAATATAAGATCGCTGCTTGAAGGCAAAGCGAACATTATATTTTCATAAGTTGGAACGAACAAGCTAAAGGACGATAGACGCAAGTAAACTGCATAGATCACAACGAGGCTAATTCTGGGAAAATGGCTGCTGCGGTGCAGCAGTCAAGTCTGGATCGAACTGAAACAAAAATTACGTTAGAAATCAAGACAAAGTCAGTAGAACAAACACTGATTCCACTAGTTACGCAGGTAAGATATGATTTACCGACTTTGTGATGCACACCTTTCTTTCTGCATTTCTTATGATGCCTCTTCCCAGGCTCTGGCCAGAGGCAGAGGCTAAAATTTTATTTGTAGGTCTACCTGAAATTTATGGTTTTCAGTAGGGCAAGTGAGTGATTTAAAAAATATGATGGTTTATTACGTCTCTGGTAGGGCACGGTGTTTTAATATTTTTTTTATTTAATACTACCACGGAAAATATCAAAAGTCGTAAAAAAAAAACATAAACCGCATACCCAATATCATGATTTATAACAAGCCTGGTCTTTCCCGATGTGATTCCAGTCTTTCTATCAAAACCTTCAAAAAATCACGCAATAATGTAAATCTGCTTGTTATAAATCATGATATTGGGTATTCGGTGGCCCGGTTAGCTCAGCCATGTCAGCTGGAAGAGCCCTTGCCAGGTGTAAGTGAGTCACGGAGGGGTCCTGTGTTTGAGTCCTGTACTGGCCACACTTTTTCCCCTTACTTCATTTGCGATGAGGATAATTCGGTGAATGCGGGATAGTGGCACCAGAGGTCTTAAAAAAAAGTAAAAGAGGGAGAAGTGTGGTGATATTGGGTACCCAGTGGCCCGATTGGCTCAGCTGGTAGAGCCCTCGCCCTAAAAGTCAGGCGTCCCCGGTTTGAATCTCCAAGTGGCAGCACTTTTCCCCCTTGGTTTACTTCAATCAAAACAAAATGAGGAATGTTTAGAAGAAAGCTAAATATGTACTATGAAATTCAATAAATACACATTTCCAATAATTTAAGAGAAAAATACCTGGCCTGTCCGTTTTAAATCAGGGCCTGTCCATTTTCAGTTCTAAGCAACAAGCACTGGCCCTGTACCTGAAAAAAATAAATTCCGTGAGCACTGTGATGAAATCACTTTCACTCATTGTTGTCTGCTTCTTTGTAAGCAACAAATACCCTCTGATGAGTTCATATCTACTGAATGAAACCGGTCAGGAAATATGTTCGCCCAGCTGATTAGCAGGAGTTCCGTAGGTCCCATCATCCACTTAAAAATGTATCTATTTGATACCGTTCATTATATTTACTACAAGTAACTTCATGCCTTTGGGTGCCTCTCAAATTAATGAAATAGAATTAAAATAAAGTCTGATACTCAAATATTTCAATATCTAATTATTCTCGTGCTTAAAACCTTCATTATTAAATGTGGGACATACTGACTTTAAAATGTGGGACAAATTTACTCAGAAATGTAGAAAGAATCAACTAGGGATGAGTTCTGTCTTTTAATGTAAGAGAAGTCGACCAGGGTCAGGTTTACTCTAAAATGTGGGACAATTTGACCAACAATGAGTTGACTCTTAAATGTAAGAAGAGTTGACCAGGGTCGAGTTGACTCTAAAATGTGGGACAAGCTGAGTCTTAAAAGTTAAATGTAAGAAGAGTTGACCAAAGTTGTTTTGATTCTAAAATGTGGGACGAGTTGACTCTAAAATGTGGAATGAATTGACACTAAAATATGAGACGAGTTGACTGGCGACAAGTTGATTCTAAAATGTGGGACGAGTTGACCAGGTAGTTTATTTTCAAGTGTGGGCAAGTTGACCAGGGAAAAGTTGCCTTCAGTTTGTAGGACAAGTTGACTCTAACATGTAAGAGGAGTTAAGAGGAGTTGACAAGGGTTGAGTTGACTCTAAAATGTGGGAGAGTTGACTCTAAAATGTGGGAATGAATTGAGTTTAAAATGTGGGATGAGTTGACCAGGAATGACTGGACTCTAAAATATGGGATGAGTTGACCAGGGACAAACTTGTTGACTTTAAAGTGTGAGCAAGTTGACCAGGGAAAAGTTGCCTTCATTTTGTAGGACAGTAAGAATTTGACTTGGATGACATGTCTTTGGTATGAGTTGACCTGTTTTCAGTTTGTATATTGGCATTTATATCATCCAGTATATGTATGTATACACATATTTTTGCCCTTGTATTTTGGAAAATTTCTCCTGTAAATCTGTAATATGTGGTTTTCTAATAGATAATTTCTGAGTAAAGTCTATTTGTTTTCTTGTATTTCAGGTTATTAGAAATTGATCATTACAATCCGCATACATTTTATAAGGTATCAAAGATGATCAGAAATTAAATTTTTTTTCACGGGTTCTTAAAATAACAGTGATTGAATATGCGTAAAATGAATTATGAGTTGGTAACTCTTAATTCAACGCTTCAGTTTTTGGGGTTTGGCCTGGCTGGTTAACACCGTTTATATTGTGTCTATAGAGTTTGGATTCTCAAAATATGTAAGTTATATATATACCTCGTTGTCAGTAGAGTTAGAAATGGTGTAAATATGTTGTAAAATTTGACTGTTGTTGGCGGGATAGCTACTTTTACAAACAGATTCCTATAGTTCTTTACGTTGCTCGGAGGATAGAATCGGATAAACAGGACTCCCACTTTACGTCCCCATCTGATGGACGAAGCTAAGGGACAATGTCTTGCCCAAGAACACAACAACAAAACCCAGTGGCGCTGGTGAGACTTGCACAAGGTTCTTGTGTATTTCAAGTTCACTCTGCTGTCTGCTGGTCCATGCCAGCCCCTTTTCAACCACTCTAGAAAACATAGTATTCTATTTAAAAGGAAGAGTAGGGCACTTGTCCATTCATGCATATGAAGGATTATGTCCCCTTTTATCACTTGCCCCCTCTCCCGTGTAGGTTCAATACCTCAGGGACCTAGGAATCTTTATGTGAGGAAGCTATCCAGCTGGCCTGCGGAACATCGGTGATCCTTCCCAGGTGCCCGTCCGTGCACGAAAAATGCCCTGGGGTCTTCCTCCACCAATGGAAGCTGGAAAGTCACCATATTATGACCTTATCTGTTGGTGCGACTATAAAATTCAATTCAGTTCATGTCCCCTTTTGTGTAATCTCATTGAGATTTCATTTGAAAAAGATATAAATTAGAACTCTACTAATCTTGAATATTTTTACATGAAACTTCCAGTTTAATAATTTATGTTTACACGTTTATCTAAGCAGTGCTGCCCTTGAATTATAAAAACACCTGATAAATATGTGATTCAGTCAATACACACATGGCCTTGAGTATGACATACATGTACGTCATGTACATGTATGGATCAATACACACTTTGATTATGTTTAATCAATGCACACTTCATCAAAGTTGGAGTTATTATTCAAGTATAGCACCATCTAGATAAAAGTGTATTAAACTTTTTGGCTGTTTTTATAGCCGAAATTCGGTCATATTCCCAATTCCAAAACATATGTTTTTTTCCCAATTAAGAGGAAAAAATTGGTGATTTATTTTAATTTTTTTTAAGTGTGCCAATCCAATGATTGGTGTTCAAAAGCTTAAATAAATGCTTCCGTTTATCTTGGTGTACACAAAAACAGTATTAAAGATATAATTATAAAAGGAATGCTTTACTTCATATTTTTCCGAATTTTATTAAAAATCACGCTAAAATTCCCAATTTGATAAATCGCGCTAAAATTCCCAATTCCACTGGTACGGGTCATGTTCCCAAAATCATGAAAAAAAGCCCTGATGTCCATTAGCAGTGCTCCAGGTAAGCTTTCAGCACAATGCGTATGCACGAAAAAACATGCATTACATACATGTATTTACATTTACAAATTATTTTATGTGTATTCTTAAAAACAAGTTATGGGACAAAACATAAATGTAAATTTTTTACTATTTATGTCATTACCATAAAAACGTTGTGTGTTTCCTCTTCCCCTTATATAGGTACATACATTTATTATTGCTGTTTTTTAAATGGCATTGATTTGTGTCAAACAGCAGACAGAATGGCCTTTTTTTCTTGCAAATGGCTGGAGGCGCTTGAATGTAATTCATTACCTCAAACTTCCAATACGTATTGAGTTTGACTGGGTGCACTTTATTTTTCTCAGCTATTGAAGTATGTACGCGAGAGAGTGATTCTCAGTATTTATCGACGATTTTTAATGCGTTTCTGTATGCATTAACTTAATTTTTATTTGCGTTTTTGGTGGGGAAAAAATTGCGTAATTACGCGTCTTATCTGGAGCACTGCATTGGAGCTGAAAATAAACACATTGTGGCTTTAGTGTTTTAGTATATAAATCATATTTGCTTTTGCATATAGGTCAGGGTCTTTCACATGGCATTTAAGAGCATAATATTCCCCCTATCCCTTAATTATACCCCCCTAAACAGAGTTTATTATACCCCCGCTAAACAAAGTTTCATCCTGTCTGTCTGTAGACACAACCTTGTCCGTCTCCTTTCCCCCTGAAGCATATCTCATAAAACTTCATGGGTGGACTGCCTGTTGTGAGAGGATGACCCCTATTGATTTTGAGGTCAAAGGTCAAGGTCACCGGGACCCGATAATGAAAAACCTTGTCCGCACCATAACTCCTCTCCCCATGAGGCAAATCTCATCAAACTTCATAGGTGAACTGCTTGTGGTGAAAGGATGACCCATATTGATTTCAGGTCAGTAGGTTAAAGGTCAAGGTCACCGGGACACGATAATGAAAAAACTTGTCTACACCATAACTCCTCTCCCCCTGAGGCAAATCTCATGAAACTTCATAGGTGTGTGTGTGTGTGTCGTTCTAAGGTTTATAATCCCTCCGACAACAAGTAGAGAACAAGCACAATCCGGAGACACGTATCTTGAGCTTAATGGTCACAATAGAGTCTGGACTGTTTAAATTGTAATTTTGAAGTTTACATAGGCCTTGCCAACAGGTCTGTTTAATGCCTAAATATGTGTCAAAGATGGAGTCAACATCAGCGGTTAATTCAACCTAGTTTTGCGTGTTGACACCTTTCGGTCCTAATTGTGTTTGGCGTTGTGTTGTATACGGTGCGTGCTTGTTTTGCAGTGTTATGATATGTTTTGATCATATCATATTTGCTGGGGGTTGTTGAGGGGTATGCCTGTACCAAGCCATCTTGGGGGTCAGATTAGCGTGTCCATTTGCAGCATACTGATACTTATGGTCACCGACCTGGGGCCTGTTCGGTTCATAATGTGTTTATGTTTGTATTTGTTGGGGTAGAATTTGATGGTTGCTATGCCTGGGGCATAGTGTATACGTCTGGGTTGGGGTAAGGACTGGTGGCAGCACTTTCACATCTTGTTCGCGCAACTGATTACGCTACCAATTATAAGGACAATTATAGGTGATAACGGTGTCCAGTCAAGACTGCTGCTGTGGCGTATTGTCCACAGGTTGGTGATGAAAGGGACCGTAGGGAGGCGCTCCTTTGTCCAAAATGGGTATATGCCGTATTTACTGGTCTTATATTTTAACATTACTTTGTACTATATTATAAGTTAGTACACTGTTATTACTGTATTTTTACTTTTTAAATGGTCACATCCCTTTTGGTGAAATAAACAATAAAAAAGTTAGGTTTTTATATGACTTTTACTGTTATATTTACTTGCTTACATGTTTAGTATTCCTTCTATACTTGTTATAAAACAAAAATCGAATGCCTAAAATGTGCTATTCTCGATGTAGCACCGCTCGTTATTTCCGTGGGGCGGCTTTATAGGATAGCTTGCGCCGCGTAGTATGTATTCTCCATTACTAATTTGAGTAATCTTATCCCTCGCTTTTGAAATGTTGTATTTATACGTGTTGGTTTATGGGCACAGTTTGTATGCCATAAGTGGCCTAAAATGTGCTAGTGCATTTGTAGCACTGCTTGTTATCTCCTTGAAGCGGCTTTTTATGATATCTTACTCCGCATCTATGTATTCTATGTATTCTGCATTAGGCTAAATAAAATTATACCTGAGTTTACTGTAACCAGACTGACCCTCTGAAGACACCCCCGACTCCTCTTTTTTTATTGAAAAAATAAAAAAATATAAAAAATAAAAATATTTTTTTTTTTGTAAAAATAATTATGTTCACGCGATCACGGCCTACTCATGTGCTCACTGTCATGCTGTTGGAACTGACCCTCTTTCGGACTTGCGAAAAATAAATTAAAATGTTTTACCCCTTTGCAATAATTGCAAGTGACTGCGAAAAGAGCCAGTTGTTGCCATGCCTTTTAGGAAACAATAAAACATACACAATTTCATATTGTTATCTATTGTAGTTTTTAAAATACCACATTTTCCCATTCATCAAAGCTCATCGCCACCTTAAATGTAACTTCGCCAAAAAAAATAAATAAAAAATGCCTACCTACTTACCCTATTTTTTTCAGCAATGTTACAGTTAACACAGGTATAATTTTATTTGGCCTTACTTTAATGGATTGCCTTATCCATCGCTTTTGGATCATTTTATTTATTGTCATTGGTTTCTGCCTTGTGTGGTTCCCGGGGGTCCCCGTTTGGTCACGGGGCAAAAATTAGGGCCACTGCAGATCCCTTTGGAGGGATAGGTAGAGGGGTAAAATCCCCCCAAATTCATGTTCATTTTATCATTTTTTGTTCATGTTCATTAAAGGTCTTCATCATGATCCCTGCATTGTTTCAGCTGCTATCTCGCTCGCATCAAAAGAGCTGTGGCAGAAAAACAATAACGTGGCTCCAGCGTAAATGGAGTTTCTACGATAGAATTTGCAGCAACTCTGCAGTTCAGGGTGAGAAGGTTCTAGGCCCATTTTCCATATTTTATCTCGATGTACATTGAAGATGAGCCTGGCATGTTCATGCCTGTTAAGCGCCATATAACCTTTTCATGTGTTGGTGCACCTTAAAACCCCAATTCAATTCAATTCATTGGTTGCTAAACAGTAAGGGAACTGGTGTTTAGTTAGTTTGTTATTGTGTATTTACTATATATGTTTTATTTTTGCTTTGTTTTTAGATTAGCCATACGTCAACCTTTACCTTTCTTGTTCTACTGACCTGACCTACTTGGACGCCCTACTTCGGTAGAATTTCTCAGACACATTGGTCAAGGTCAGGGTCGAGGTCAGTGTCAAGGTCGACTCTATCAATTTGACCACGGGCGCAGACCGGAATGAAAGCACTTTGTTGAATCAGACATTATGAGAAAAATGTGCTTTTTAAACTGTTTTAATGGTTTGCCTGGGCATTTTCGTTTGAGCTTATATAAATTGCTTATGTCTACTGGTTTATTGGTGTTACTCTAGTTGCGTCTTATATAGCGATTTCTACTATTTAATAACTTTAGCTAAGATGCCCAGATATGGCTGGCCCTATCATAACTTTAAGCGCGTTTTTAGCAAGTTTAACTATGGATATTTTACACACATACGTCTACATATACACACATATGGTTACACAAAGTGTATGTGGGACGCCCGGCATAAAATTATACACTCTTGCATGAAAATGTCTTTTATGTCCATGTCGGGCGCTACACACATACTTGATTATAGCCTGCTACATGTTGTACATATATAGATACACATATACTTATACATGTACACCTATGACCTACTGGTATATGGTCCACTGCTTCGTCCCCATCGCTTCCCTTACCCAGCGCTCAGCGAGCCAAGGCCCGGGGAGAGTTACACCACCAGTCTTATACCGAGCGTCAGGAAGGATGGCAGATTTGGCCATGGGCCCATATTGGTACACATACATATGAACACATATAATTACACACATACCTATTGATTCAATGTGTATGCGGGGCGCCCGACATATGCACTCTTACATGAAAATGTGTGTTATGTCTATGTCTGGTGCTACACACATACTTGATTGTAGCCTGATTGTAACCTGATATGTACCTAATTATGTTCACATAAAATGACTTATAACACATACACATATACACATACCATTATCACTGACTCTTTGTTACTTACATGTGCACACATATATCTATATCATGTTAATTTAATGTTGTCGTGGGTCAGCCGGCATACATACTCTGCATGAGAATGACTTATATGCATGCAGGGTGACACACATATACATAAATGGTACCACTTTTGCTATTTCCTGAATAAATAGCGGTAGCAGAGCATTTTCGTTTCTATATTTTATATGATAATCCTGTTGTTTTAAGGAACTTGAATACCGCGTTCCGCATTTCCAGTTCATACCGTTTTTCCGGGAATAAAACTTCATAGGTTAACTGTCTGTGGTGAGAGGACGATACCTATTGATTTTGATTTCAGTAGGTCAAAGGTCAAGGTCACCAGCACCAGATAATGAAAAACCTTGTCTGCTCCATAACTCCTTCCCCCTGAGGTAAATCTCATGAAACTTCATAGGTGAACTGCATGTGGTGAGAGGACAACCACTGTTGATTTTGAGGTCTGTAGGTCAAAGGTCAAGGTCACCGGCACCCGATAATGAAAAACCTTGTTTGCTCCATAACTGCTGTCCCCTTCAAGCAAATCTCATGAAACTTTTTAGGTGAACAGCATGTGGTGAGAGGATGACCCCTATTGATTTTGAGGTCAATGCTCCATAACTCCTCCTCCTGAAACAAAACTCATGAAACATAATAGGTGATGAAAATATGGCCCTGATTGGTTTTGAGGTCAGTGGGTCAAAGGTCAAGGCCACCATTACCTGATCATGAAAATCCCATTCCACTCAATCTTTACTCAAACGGCAGGGTGAGGAATGGGGGGAACTGGTATATGTCGCACTTAAAAGGCGACAGCTCTAATATTAAATTTTAATTTCACCCTAGTCCTTAATTGACCACCTATCCTTTGATCTCTCTGCCCAATCCCTTAAAACACAAATAAACCTGCAAAATGAATTATACCTGCCTATATTATGTATATTTTGCCTCTTAACAGAATTTCCATACATGAATTGACAGTGTATTCATTCTGCATAAGACTGAAGTTAATTGGTAAAAAACAAGAGTACTTCAGTTTGCAACTATCTAAGGTCACCCTCACCACTTAAACAAAACATTTATACTGATATTATCATTAGGACTAATTGGTTACATACTTCACTTTTGGGCTGTTCTAATTGGGTCACGCCCCAATCTCTTTGATAGTAAACACAATCATGAGTCTGCACCTGCATTTATAACAAGTACCATTAATTAGTAACATACCAGATCTATCTAGAGCTTCAAGCTGGGATATTGTAATATGTAATTAATTCACCAGAAAATCTTTCAGGAATTTTCATTAGGGTATTTGGTACTTAATATAACAGGTATATTGACTGTATACTGTATATCATGCTCCTGTGTGCTTTGATACTACAAATGTTTCATTGTAGATAAAGTTACAGTGCAGTTAAGCCCCATCAATTTTCTCAACTTGGCTTCCGTTTATGTTTCAACAATAAATATAAATTAGGTACTTTGATCTTTTTATCCATATGTTTGCATGTAGATAGCATTAACAATGCTTTTGGTGTTAAGGAATAGAGTTCAAGTTTATGCAGCACACATTTATACTGAGGCCAGAGAAAGACATTACTAAATTTAGCCGCTTACCCTAATGTTTATTATGGCAAAAGTTAGCAAGCACGGTAAAAAAAGTCGGTATCACCCTCTATGTACAGCCAATATAAAAGTAATTTGTAAAATAAACAGATCTTCTACCAACCTAGCCTAATTTCTTTGTCCTTGCAACTTTACAGAAACATCAATATTTATTTAGCCTGATTGAATATCTTTAAATGATTAAATAGGCTGTTTTATATGTTTCATATAAAATTAAATCTGAAGTAATTAAAACCACTTCTGTTTGCCTGTTTGTATGGTGTTTTACGTCATTTTCAACGCATGTAAGGTCAAAAAAAAAAAGGTTTGTTTCTGGTCTTCCGACCGACCCTATAATAGTATTTTTAAGGCCCCGACCCTAATCTTTTTAGGGCACAAAAACCCCCCAGGTTTTTAAGGCATGTTGTGGAACACTCATATTATGTAATATGTTCAAGAAAACATGCATTTGAATTTAGTATAATAAGGATAATTCTAAAAAAAATGAAGATATTCCTACCTACCCTAATTTTTTTGGGGAAAAGACCAGAAACAGACTTTTTTGGCTTAACGTAATATATGACGGTCGATTTTTTGTGGTGGTGGCAGACCACCCACTTTTCCTGGGTAGAACCAGTACTGTACACCTCCCGCCATCCGTAAGAATCAACACTTCCTCACAAGTCGAGCTCCCAGTGGGATTCAAACCCGCAGGGGTGGAACCACTTCTGATTTGGGTACTTCAAAAAAAAGGTGTTTAATTGGAAACCTTAAAGGCTCTGTTTGAGAGTCTAGTTAGGGCACGGTAAGTGTGGACTGTGCACGGATTAGTGGTTTATCATTATAATGGTTGATTTTGATGCGTTGATAGATATAAGAGTTCCATATTTTTTGTCTCATCCAAGTGATTGGTAAATATTCAAAATTGTCCGGGTTTCATGCAATAGGCCCCGCAAACCCTGGATGACTAAGGGAAAGTGTTATTTGTGTAACCAGTACACTGTTTCCCTCAGTTTGTCAGTTTATATATCCCCTGCTAAATATTGCATTGTTTTAGCGTTGTCTGGTTATTGTCTCATTGATACCATATCACCGAGTCTGAGGTCATATCAATGAGTCTGGTGGATATTGATAAATGCATTAATGTTATCTGAACACATAAAGCATTAGCTGCTATAATTCAGCAAGGGAGCAAAATCAATGAGTAAACTATTCATGAGTGCACTTGTCCTGGAGGTAAGGCCATAATAAATTAATTGCTAGATTCTCATCCCCGCCCGCCCCCGTTTTTTTATGCCGCCCAGGTAATTTTATAAAGAAATTAAAAAAAATAAAAAAATAATAAAAAAAATTGTTGAAAGTATGAAACGACAGGGCCCTCACGCTACTTTGGGGGAAGGGGCCCGCAGCCCTCAGAAGGGGGAATTTTTGTAACTGGGGGGAATTTTTACAACAAATAAAAAACTCTGTTTGATTAACACGTTTCACTTTATTAACATACATTCGTCAACCATCTGGTTCTTTTTCTGATAAAAAAACTCCACTTAATAACCATCAATGGCATGTTTTCATCGGAGATCCACATTAAAAGTCAACCCTTCTCTTCTTTTTATCCCGAAAAAAACCTATTGCCCTGTCCAGTTGGGCATCTGGTTGAGTCAGTGCCCGATAATAGTTAAAACGTCCTGTGCACAATAAACAGTCTAAAACCAGTCTAATAATAATCAAAACGTCTTTTTCAAACAGGTAAACACGACATCGTGAGCATATTGTCTTGAAAATCGGATTTTTTTATTTTATTTTGATTTTTTTGATTTGATTTTATTTTTTTTTGATTTATTTTTTACGAATTTCTGAGGGTGAAAAATATCAATTTTTGGGGGAAAAAAAGATACTTTTCAGGTGGGGGACTGCCGCCGAATAACGGCGGCAGAAATGACCAAATGAGGGCCCTGAACGCTGTTAAAAATATGTTTTAATCTTGGAATTACTCAGTAGTATGTTCGCTATTAAAAATATGTTTTCAATCTTGGAATTACTCAGTAGTATGTTTTACTAGTTTTGCCTTGTGCCGAGACCATTTTTTATTTGTCGTATAAAATAAAAAATGAAAATTTCCCCCACACGCCCCACGCCGCTATTTTGAACTAAATTTGGATGAGAAACTAGCAATTAGGTTGTTATGGCCTGAAGTATATTATGCCTGAGGACACAATGTCCTGGAGGTAGAATTAAGAATATAATATCCCTAAGGCATTTTTTTTTTTATTCTATGTTTTACGAACCCTCCTCTCAAAAAATCCCATTTTTAAAAGAAGAAAAAATTGGACAAATATTTTTTTTTATTTCCTCCGCTGCAAGTTTGAACTGCTATTTACCAAAAAGAATCAGAAACTTGCACAAGTAAAAATTGTTTGAACGTGTCGATAGGCAGATACTAAGCACAAACATATCGATAGACTCATTTATCCGATCAAAATCACTGTTAGCATGCACATGGGTTTAGACCAATGTCAGATATAATGTCAGATACTTTTAATATATATATAAACAAATAATTTTCATGTTTTACTTTTTTGTTTAACGAAAAATAAAACTTGAAGTTTTCCATTGACAGTTAAGGTTAATCAAAAAGGTGCTATCAGTATGTGTTTTCACATAATAATTTGTTTTCCGATCAAACAATAAAGTCATTGAAATCAAATGGAATTTTATTTTTATTTTTTTCCCTCCTCCTACGACATTCATGGATCCTGGCCGTTTGTAAAACCTAGAAACTAAACAAGGAGGCCTAAATTGGAGTACATGTACATGTATACTGTATTCAGTCTGTGTTCCTCCATCCGTCTGTTTGTCAGTCAAAGCTAAGGGATTGGGTTTATGGGGGTACAAGAACAATAGAAATTGTAAATTATATTCATTTATGACTGAGTTATACATGATGGTCGATTTTTTGTGGTGTAGGGCTGGAGGCAGGGAGGCAGACCACCCCCTTTTTCCTGGGTAGAACGAGTCGTGTATACCTCCCACCATCCGTAAAACTTTACACTTTTTTATTTACATATCTAGCTCCCAGTAGGATTCAAAACCGCAGCATTGAGAAGCAAGACGGTTTCAAACACAAAGCAAAGAAAATCACTGCAAATGAAAAATAAGCATATAATTTATACATTTTAAATCTGTATATTTATTTTTAATCAATTTGCAGTGATTTTCTTTGCTTTAAAATGTATTTTGTCAATATGCCAAAAAAGGCGTGATGGCGTCAGCGTTCAAAGATGGCCGCCTCCGTTTATGTTCTTTGCAAATTTTCAATAGGCATAATTTACATGTATCTCCTTTATTTTTCATGGCATTTTGATAATTCTTTCAGCTTTTTTCAACTTTTTCAGAGGCCTTTTAAATAAATTGTGTTTGAAAATAGTGCATCAACCCCTTTAAGACTGCAGTCTCATTTACAGTGGCTCTACTTGCAGGCCATTATCTTCTAGCTTGTAAAATATGGCAGTTTGTCTATTTACATGTACAGTATATACATAATAAAGGATCCAGATACAATTTCTATTTGCCAGATTACCACTCTAGTCAACCACAAGGAGAGAACGAGAATCACAGAGAAGACCGCGCGGGCACTCGCCAAGGTTGGAGAAGCGGTCTATATTGCAGTGGAGAGGTTCGGTGTTGTCGGGGAATCCATCGGAGATGAGCACCCAGAGCTGCGAAATGACATGTGTGAAACATGTATGGAGGCGCGTCAGGCAGGTAGGCTGTCTTGCCAACTATCCCTTTCATGTCCCTTTCAATTCTTCTATTTCTTGGGCGATGTTCATGAATTCGAGTAAGTACCTTCTTTTTTATCCCCCTTGCAAATGACGTATAGGTGGGGTTCAAACTTTTGCTGAGTTAAAGAGGCTTTGGTAAATAAAAGTCTGATTTTTACACATGACAGTGTATATTCATGTTTCCAAGCAGTTACTCTTCCTTTTTATGTGCATCATTCAAGTCCTTGGAAACAATGCTCTCAGGTAAAAGGTTACCTATTGATGTTAAATGGAGTACCATACGGATGTTAAATGGAGTACCATGCGGATGTTAAATGGAGTACCAAGCGTAAAAGTTGCAAAAAAGTTTTTTTCATTTCCGGGCTAACTTTTTTTTATTTATACAAGTAATATCAAATGTAAGTCGACCGTGACATGTATGTACCTTTTCTGTCAACTATTACAATGGAGGAACATGTATAAGTCAGCCGTTGGTTAATGTGTTGAAGACTATGTGTAATATGACTGGAGTAGGCTGAGCTAATATGGGTATATATTGGAACTGTGACAGTGGAGTAGGCTGAGCTAATATGGGTATATATTGGAACTGTGACAGTAGAGTAGGCTGAGCTAATATGGGTATATATTGGAACTGTGACAGTGGAGTAGGCTGAGCTAATATGGGTATATATTGGAACTGTGACAGTGGAGTAGGCTGAGCTAATATGGGTATATATTGGAACTGTGACAGTGGAGCAGGCTGAGCTAATATGGGTATATATTGGAACTGTGACAGTGGAGTAGGCTGAGCTAATATGGGTATATATTGGAACTGTGACAGTGGAGTAGGCTGAGCTAATATGGGTATATATTGGAACTGTGACAGTGGAGTAGGCTGAGCTAATATGGGTATATATTGGAACTGTGACAGTGGAGTAGGCTGAGCTAATATGGGTATATATTGGAACTGTGACACTGGAGTAGGCTGAGCTAATATGGGTATAGATTGGAGCTGTGACAGTGGAGTAGGCTGAGCTAATATGGGTATATATTGGAACTATGACAGTGGAGTAGGCTGAGCTAATATGGGTATAGATTGGAGCTGTGACAGTGGAGTAGGCTGAGCTAATATGGGTATATATTGGAGCTGTGACAGTGGAGTAGGCTGAGCTAATATGGGTATAGATTGGAGCTGTGACAGTGGAGTAGGCTGAGCTAATATGGGTATAGATTGGAGCTGTGACAGTGGAGTAGGCTGAGCTAATATGGGTATATATTGGAACTATGACAGTGGAGTAGGCTGAGCTAATATGGGTATAGATTGGAGCTGTGACAGTGGAGTAGGCTGAGCTAATATGGGTATAGATTGGAGCTGTGACAAGGTATCCTAATTTCTGTTTTCTTTATTTAGGAAGCAGTATTCAGAAGCTGACTGTGTTTAACAGCAGTGGTAATGACAGTGCCCCAAAAACCTTCGCCGAGAAGAATCAGATGATTCGTGCGGCGCGTAAGCTCCTGTCGGCCATCACTAAAGTATTGTTAATAGCGGACAAAGTTATAGTCAAGCAGCTTGTAGCGTCCAAAGATAAGGTAAGTATTCAGAAACTGACCCGAATCTAACGTTATCCTTGTAAATGCATTTTTATATTATTGGAAGTTTCTTTTCGACTAAAAAAATGTAGAGTTTAATTAACATTGTTGAAGTGATACGGGAAATAATTCCCGAGTGAGAAAGATTTTCGCATGAGTTTCTATATGCAAGAATATTTCTCAAGAGTGAATTATTTTCCGTATCACGACAAATGTTAATTAAACTATATAATATATATTCTGTGATGAATTTCTTTCCAATCGTCTTTTGACACGAGTATTCCTTCTTCTGTCACTCCTTTGACGACAGCGCGAAGTAATATCATGACGTCAATTCGTGACGTCTATCGTTTAGTTCATAACATTTGGCTACCCTGCTATCTTGCACACTAGGCGAGATAGCACAGTAGAGGAAGGGATATATTATAGATTTTCTCAAACTGGTAAATTTCTATAATTCATCATAGAATATATAATATAAATGTTTATTGCTCGGTTGTAGAGCTTGGTGCTTAACCAACCTTATTCAGAGAGTTACATGCTCTCTAACAGCAAGTCCCTTAGAAGAATTCTTATAATTGTACATGTATGTGAACTAGATCCCAGTATCCATGCTGCTTGTATTGACTGCTAAGTGGATTATTTGCAGGTGTTATCTAGTCTCACAGAGCTGGAAGGTGTAGACAACTTTACAGACTTTGTAAAAGCGTTTAGCAAATTTGGCAACAATATGGTGGAGCTTGCTCATCTAACTGGAGATAGACAAAATGTGAGAATAATAAATCTGTATTAATCTTGAAGTTTAATATAATATATAGTATAGTATATAATATAACAAAACAAGAAATGTCACTGTAAGTGACAAATGCCCCCGAAGTGGTTTGTGAATATAGGAACCATATGTTTATGCACACAGCTGAAAATGTGATGACATCATAAGTTTGAACCATGTTTATAAATATTCATGAGCATAATGGTAAGATCAGGTAAAAGTACAGCAAAACTGGAAGGTTACTAATGACAAAGTTACACACCCAACACAACCAATATGACCATTCAAATACAGGGTCATAAGGCATCTTCTGACCTCTAAGTGTGACCTTTACCTTGAAGCTACGGACCTGGGTTTTGCGCACAACATATCTTGTTCGGGTAAACATTTCTGCCAGGTTATATAAATACCACTCAGAGGATGACAAAGTTATAGACAGGACACGATATACATGACTTCAATCAAATACAGGGACATATGACATCTTCTGACCTCTAAGTGTGACCTTGACTTTGAAGCTACTGACCTGGATTTTGCTCGCGACACAGTCTTGTTGTGGTGAACACTTCTGCCAAGTTATTTGAAAACCCTCCATGAATGTCAGAATTATTTACCGGACATGAAATATGGACACAAAAGAACTTCTGTTTGACCTTTGACATCCAAGTGTGACTTGACCTTGAAGCTACTGACCTGGATTTTGTGCGTGACACATCATCTTGTTGTGTTGAACACTTGTGGCAGGTTATTTGAAATCTCTCCATGAATGTCGCAGTTATTTACCGGACACGAAATATGGACACGAAAGTTCTTCTATTTGACCTTTGACCTCTAAGTGTGACCTTTACCTTGAAGCTACGGACCTGGAATTTGCATGTGACACATCCTCTTATTGTGGTGAACACTTGTGCCAGCTTGATATTGTCAGGTAGTGCCAGCTTGATATTGTCAGGTAGTGCCAGCTTGATATTGTCAGGTAGTGCCAGCTTGATATTGTCAGGTAGTGCCAGTTTGATATTGTCAGGTAGTGCCAGCTTGATATTGTCAGGTAGTGCCAGCTTGATATTGTCAGGTAGTGCCAGCTTGATATTGTCAGGTAGTGCCAGCTTGATATTGTCAGGTAGTTAGCAAGGTGATACTTACTTAACATTAAAGTATATTGACTAGCTAATAGCCTAATACTGACTATATTCATAACCTCAACATTTATTCGCATGTATCGCGATACGTATCATGACCCAAGTATCGTGATATGTATCGTGACGTAGGCGTTTTGTTACAGCTCTAGTGTGCATGGTACACATATCGTTCATGTATTCACAAACCAATTTGGGGGCATTTCTTGTTGATCTTTATTGTTGAAGTGATTAATTGTAAAAGACACATGTCATTAATCAGTAGTTAAACTTAAGGTGACCTGTGGTGGATATTACTATATACCTTTCCATATTATAGGTAATATTTCGAAATTTCAAATATATTTAATTTTGAAGACATTGTAGCATGTCATTGTTTTGTTTTCTGTATGTAGGATTTAAAAAGTGATAAACACAAAGCGCAGATGGCGTCTGCGCGAGCCGTCCTTGAGAAGTCGACCATGATGTTGTTGCCCTCCTGTAAGGTAAGTCTGCTGTTTAATTTACTTATTACCACATTTTATGCGTATAGCACACACATTTTATGCGTATAGCACACACGTTTTATGCCCAGTTTACTCATTATAACACTCATTATGTATGCTAAAACAAATCTTTATAAAAAATGTTTTATTACTTTTATCTGTGTCGATTCTTACGGATTGTTGGAGATTGTTGTATAGGCCTAACACAATGGAGTAAAACACCGTTCTAACAAAGACATCCATCTGTACACGCTTGTATCTATCTTAAAAATATCACGTTTATATTGCATACTTCAGGGCTTTTCCATTATTTAAAAACATACCAGGGACCCCAGGAATGCAATTTAATAAACATCTACATTGTATGAGTGAACCCTATTTTCCCTAATTTGATTCGTTAAACACAATTTTGCATCAATGAGTGGGTGTTCAATTTCAACAGCGCCTTCGAGGTGTCCCATGTGTTTCAATGAAATAGCCCGCAGTACATGTATAAATGGCAACTGGACAATGTTCCTGGTGGGCCTATCTATATAAGTATACATCTTTATCTTAAAACTCAACCGTGGTTTACTACTTATTTCAGACGTGTTTACGACACCCCGAGTGCCATTCTGCCAGACAGAACAGACATGGGTTGTTTATACAGATGCGTCAAGCCTTGTCCCTCATCCATATCGTTGTGTCTGACACCTCGTACCAGCCTGTCACCAACGGCCACGGATCTCCGATGACCATTAACGGCGACTTGGGCATTGTGCTTGGCGGGAATAGTCCATGTGCACATAAAGTATTGAAAGATTTTGAGGTATGCTTACAGTGGTGTCGGTTTTAAATCGAAATATATTAATAATTCCACAATTCGGATATTGTATGATATGTCAGTAAAAAAGATAATCAGAAAAAAAAAGAAAAGTATCAAAAGTTTGACAAGTTTTGATATGCTTTTAAATGCTGCTGTTAATCAAGTTTTACTGTAAACAGTATGCGAGATACATTTTGAAAGATACATTCATGAAATGAATGTTTTATTCTTTTATTTCCTCCCAGTTTTATGAAAAATCGCGCTCTAATTCCCAAATCTGACGGTATGGGCTATGTTCCCAAAATATTGAGAAAAACAACACTGACTTTGGCTTTTATTTTATTTGACCAGTTATTTTTAATTGGATGATTATATCTGAAAATAGTTGTGCAAATATTCAAATAAGAAAAAAGTCATTTCTCTGTGATTTCTCACTGTTGTAAACATAATGTCTAATGAAAATTATAACAATTATATCAAGTTAGTGGTTAGTGGAAAAGTTCTGTAACATTTAAAAATAAAACTATTGGCTGGCTTATGTGTTCAAGTTATGTGAGCTTAACATTAGCCTTACAGTAAGGGTATTAGCTAATTATGGTGATAACAGGACCCATATTTGTTGGTTGACGATCAATGTTGACCTGAAAAGTATTCTGTTGTGCGAAGGAATTTCCCTTGTTAGCTCTACTGATCAGAGATCAGCAGAGCTTATGCCGTGGTGCGGTGTCTGTCGTCCGTCTGTCCGTCCGTAAACTTTTGTAGCGACTACTCCTCTGAAACTACTGAATGGATTTTCATGAAACTTTACAGAAATGTTGCCCATGAAGTCTAGTTGATCCTAGCAAAAGTTCATGTTGATGTGAAATCCAAGATGGCCGCCAAATCTAAAAATAGGTTTTTAAAAAACAAGTTTGTAGCGACTACTTCTTGAAAACTCTTAAGTGATATTGATATGGGACTTTTTCTAAAATGATCAGCATGACATGATGTTGGTCCTTGTCGAAAATCGTTTTGATTCGACGTTAAACATGGCTGCCGCGGCCATCTTTGTTTACATAGTGTTATATAATGAAAACTTGTAGCGACTACTCCTCTAAAACTATTTGACGGATTTTCATGAAACTTCACAGGAATGTTGCTCTTGATGTCTAATTGTCTAATTGATCCTAGCAAAATTTCAGGTCAGCCGGAAATTCAAGATGGCCGCCACGGCTAAAAATAATTTTTCAAAATACAAGTTTGTAGCGACTACTTCTTGAAAACTATAAGTGATATTGATATGGGACTTTTTCTAAAATGATCAACATGACATGATGTTGGTCCTTGTCAAAAATCGTTTTGATTCGACGTTAAACATGGCTGCCATCTTTGTTTACATAGAGTTATATAGTAAAAACTTGTAGCGACTACTCCTCCGAAACAACTTGGCGGATTTTCCTGAATCGTCACAGGAATGTTGCTCTTAATGTCTAATTGATCCTAGCAAAATTTCAGATCGGCCAGAAATTTAAGATGGCCGCCATAGCTAAAAATAGATTTTTAAAAAATAAGTTTGTAGCGACTACTTCTTGAAAACTATAAGTGATATTGATATGGGACTTTTTCTAAATTGATCAGCATGACATGATGGTTATCCGAGTCGAACATTATTTTGATTCGACGTTAAACATGGCTGCCAGTGGCCATCTTTGTTTACATAGAGTTATATAATGAAAACTTGTAGCGATTACTCCTCTGAAACTACTTGACGGATTTTCATGAAACTTCACACGAATGTTGCTCTTGATGTCTTATTGATCCTAGCAAAATTTCAGGTCGGCCGGAAATTCAAGATGGCCACCATGGCTAAAAATAGATTTTCAAAATACAAGTTTGTAGCGACTACTTCTTGAAAACTATAAGTGATATTGATATTGATATGGGACTTTTTCTAAAATGATCAGCATGACATGATGTTGGTCCTTGTCAAAAATCGTTTTGATTCGATGTTAAACATGGCTGTCAGCGGCCATCTTTGTTTACATAGAGTTATATAATAAAAACTTGTAGCGACTACTCTGAAACTACTCGACAGATTTTCATGAAACTTCACAGGAATGTTGCTCTTGATGTCTAATTGATCCTAGCAAAATTTCAGGTCGTCCAGAAATTCAAGATGGCCACCATGGCTAAAAATAGATTTTCAAAATACTATAAGTGATATTGATATGGGACTTCTTCTAAAATGGTCAGTATGACATGATGTTGATCCTTGTCAAAAATTATTTTGATTTTGGCCATCTTTGTTTACATAGAGTTATAATGAAAACTTGTAACGACTACTCCTCTGAAACTACTTGACGGATTTTCATGAAACTTCACAGAAATGTTGATCTAGCTACCAAAAACCTATCAGTAGAGC
Organism: Cyrtodaria siliqua; assembly: GCA_037043455.1. Lineage (NCBI taxonomy): Eukaryota > Metazoa > Mollusca > Bivalvia > Adapedonta > Hiatellidae > Cyrtodaria > Cyrtodaria siliqua. The sequence continues at coordinate 57,795 of JAWPHD010004190.1, read as the reverse complement.
TTCAAGGTCATTGACTTCTTGTTTAAAGTACAGTCTCAATTTTTGTTCAGGATCAAGTAGAAATGGTGCGAGTGACACATATAAACACATACTTTGCTGAGAAACTGCGCAGTGCCTTGGAGGTGGTAATAGATACGACGCAGGAGTTCACCGACTCTGCGTACACGTCGCACGAGCACCGAGAGAAGATTGTGGAGGACACAGAAAAAATACAGCAGGCTGTACACGTGTTGATAAAGACTGGATCTTTACTGGTAATATTACTATACAGGGAACCGGTAATCTTTCATCCAGTCATGTTGATAAAGGCTGGATCATGACTGGTAATTAATATACAGGGAACCGGTAATTGTTCATCCAGTCAATGTTCTTGGGCAAGACACTTTACCTTAGCCTCGTCCGTCGGATGGGGACGTAAACCGGGCGGTCCCGTGTATCGGTCTATCCTCCGAGCACGTTAAAGAACCATAGGAATCTATTCGATAATAAGAGTAGGGCAGGTTCCCGGATTCCTATGTATCCTTCCCCTCTCTCTGGGGCGGCTCTAAATAACCTATACTGTGTTGATGAGCCGTTAAACAACATGCAATTCATCCAGTCAAGTTGATAAAGACTGGATCTTGACTGGTAATTAATATACAGGGAACCGGTAATCTTTCATCCAGTCATGTTGATAAAGACTGGATCTTGACTGGTAATTAATATACAGGGAACTGGTAATTGTTCATCCAGTCATATTGATAAAGACTGGAACTTTACTGGTAATTAATATACAGGGAACTGGTAATTGTTCATCCAGTCATATTGATAAAGACTGGAACTTTACTGGTAATTAATATACAGGGAACCGTAATTGTTCATCCAGTCATGCTGATAAAGACTAGATCTTTACTGGTAATTAATATAAAGGGAACCAGTGACCTCCGAGCACGTTAAAGAACCATAGGAATCTATTCGATAATAAGAGTAGGGCAGGTTCCCGGATTCCTATGTATCCTTCCCCTCTCTCTGGGGCGGCTCTAAATAACCTATACTGTGTTGATGAGCCGTTAAACAACATGCAATTCATCCAGTCATGCTGATAAAGACTAGATCTTTACTGGTAATTAATATACAGGGAACTGGTGACTGCATCTTTACTGGTAATTAATATACAAGGAACCGGTAATTGTTCATCCAGTCACGTTGATAAAGACTGGATCTTGACTGGTAATTAATATGCAGGGAACTGGTAATTGTTCATCCAGTCGTGCTGATAAAGACTAGATCTTTACTGGTAATTAATATACTGGGAACCGGTGACTGCATCTTTACTGGTAATTAATATACAAGGAACCGGTAATTGTTCATCCAGTCACGTTGATAAAGACTGGATCTTGACTGGTAATTAATATGCAGGGAACCGGTAATTGTTCACCCTGTCATGTTGATAAAGACTGAATCTTTACTGGTAATTGATATACAGGGAACCGGTAATTGTTCATCCAGTCGTGTTGATAAAGACTGAATCTTGACTGGTAAATAATATACAGGGAACCGGTAATTGTTCATCCATTCATGTTGATTAAGACTGGATCTTTACTAGTAATTGATATATAGGGAACCAGTAATTGTTCATCCAGTCATGTTGACAAAGACTGGATTTCTAATGGTAATTGATATACAGGTAATTGTGTGTTGATAAAGATCGGATCTTTACTAGTAATTGATATACAGGGAACCGGTAATTGTTCATCCAGTCATGTTGATAAAGACTGGATTTTTACTAGTAATTGATATACAGGGATCCGGTAATTGTTCATCCAGTCATGTTGATTAAGACTCTTTACTGGTAATTGATATACCGGGAACCGGTAATTGTTCATCCAGTCATGTTGATAAAGACTGGATTTTTACTGGTAATTGATATACAGGGAACCGGTAATTGTTCATCCAGTCAAGTTGATAAAGACTGGATTTTTACTGGTAATTGATATACAGGAAACTGGTAATTGTATGTTGATAAAGACCGGATCTTTACTGGTAATTGATATACAGGGAACCGGTAATTGTTCATTCAGTCGTGTTGATAAAGAATGAATATTTAGACTGAATCTTTACTGGTAATTGATATACAGGGAACCGGTAATTGTTCATTCAGTGATGTTGATAAGAACTACTGGCCGGATTTCAACGAAACATGGCAGGGATGGTCAGTACCAAGCCTAGTTGTGCATATCGTTGCCGTGTTCCGCTTGAATGATTTTTGGTGGAGTTATGGCCCTTTAAAAGTTTGTCCAGACTGGTTCTCCTGAACCCCTGGCCAGATTTCAACGAAACTTTGCAGGGATTAGCAGTCCCAATCCTAGTTGTGGCTAATTTTTGGCCTAGTTATGGCCCTTTATACAAGTGAGTTTTGGGCCCTTATACAAAAACTTTGTCCAGACTAGTTCTCCTAAACCGCTGGCCTGTTATCAGTATAACTTTGTAAGGATGATCAATATCAAGCCTAGTTGCGCATGTCATCGCCGTGTTCCGGTTGAATGATTTTTGGCCTAGTTATGGCCCTTTATACAAAAACTTTGTTCCGACTAGTTCTCCAGAACCCCTGGCTGAATTTTTATTTTTTTGCTGATTTGTGGCCATTTAAAGGTTTTAAATACGCAAACTTTGTCCTCCTGAACCCCTGGCCGAATTTCAACGAAACTTGGTAGGAATGATCAATACCAAGCCTAGTTACACATATCGTTATCATGTTCCAGTCAAATGATTTTTGGTGGATTTGTGGCCCTTTCCTTCGAGGAGGAGACATCTGTTTTTACTAAAAACAACTTCTAGTTTGTTGAGAACCTGTAAATGACCTACATAATTTGTTAAAGAACCTTTAAACGATTTAATTAAATCGATGATCTTAAATTAATTTTCAGTTAATAATAAACATGATAAATAAAAAATGTATGAATAGATGAAACAATTACATGTATATTTATGATTGTTGTTATGGGGTTACCATGAAAGAAACCATACAGGTATGACATATACATTTGTTGTTTTGCCAGACACAGAAGGATGCTACTGCAGGCCAGGAATTGGAGACAGCCATATTGAAGACATTGGAGGTATCCAAGTTACTGCGAAAAGAGGTAACTTTAATTTTGTGTTTGATGTTTTAAAAGAAATGCAGTGTAATGGAAAATATCATTAATGAATCTAGAGTGAGAGAGATCAACATATTAAGGAGGCTGCAGTGACCTAGTGGATAACACCTTTGATTCTTAATCATGGGTTCGAGAATGAGTGACTTACTTCGGTGTGTACCTAGCCTCGTCTGTTGGATGGGGATGTAATCAGGCAGTCCCTTGTATCAGGGTATTCTCCGAGCACTTTGAAGAACCATAGGACTGTATTGGAAAGTAACAGCAGGTCAGTGTTCTCAGACTCCTAAATATCCATCCTCTCTCTGGGGTGGCTCGAAGTAAGCTTAGGTAGTGTGTTGGTGTGCCAAAAGGTGGTGTGTTAAATGTTCTGTGGGTTCCATTAGATTAATTTTTATTAAATAACTCTTAGAAATAGTTTTAGCGATTTTCCATTAAAACATACCCAGGACCGCAGGAAGACAATTTAATAAACATCTATGGGTGAACTCTATTTTCCGAAATTTGGTTCTTTAAACTCGATTTTGCTTCTATGGGTGGGTGTTCAATTTCATAAGTGCCTTCCTGGGGTCCCATGTATGTTTTAATTGAATAGCCCTTAAAGATGAATGGCCACCTTTTTTTGTAGTATTATCAGTTAACAAATTTAACTCTTAAACATCATATGAACATTTCTTGATAGTCCCGGAGAGAAACATATTTAAAACCTTTAAAACCGCTACTAAGTTGTATGTAAAAATAAGTATTATTTGCATGATGTAGATACTACTTTTACCACTGCGTGACTGCACGGGGGAAATGAAGTAAATCTGAATTGTATAGCTGCACAACTATTGCCAGATAATTGATAAATACATTTACCTGTGAATTATTTTACCTGTTCAAAATTTGCTAAATCATCAGATAAAATCTTATTCTCGCTTTTCAGATATTGCAATGTGTGAATTGTAAATAGCTATTGTTGTGTATTGATTTCGATTTAAACAAGTTCATGAAACAAAACATGGTCGGAGAACTTTAAGACATGATGCCAAAGATTGAAGAAAAGTGCTAATACCAAATAAAAGCAAACTAATGTGTGTATATTTTAATTGTTTTTTAACAGCTACAAGACACCGCTATGGACCAGGCGTCAGAATTGTTTAAGAGCAATGAAGATCACATTCTATTGAGAAATCTCCGAATTGCTGGCGTAGCCGGAGAGGTAGGGTCTGTGGATGAACTTTCCGTACAGTTTGAAGAACATATTGAACAGTTAGAAGAGGTAAGCATGTGAAATATGTGTTCAAAAAGAAGTTTTAACTTGATAAAAGATTTGTTATATTACAGTAAACATTGCTCAAGAAACCACTGCTACTATTAAAGAGGCCACCTGCATTAATAGACAATCATTTTAGCTCCCATTTGTATTTTAATATACGTCATTATTTAGATACCACCTTTGTTATGAGGCCAGTTTTGCTCTAGTAATGCAGGTTTGGCTGTAAATAAATGTAGTTAATGCTATATTTTATCTTGTAAAAAGATGAGCCTTAAAGGATATTTTGTTTTAATATTTAGCAGGATGCCCGTGCAACCTGGAAAACTGGAAAAGTCCTTGAATTTTGCAAAGGCACTTCAAGGCCTTGAAAAGTCCTGGAATTCCTCAGAATTTGGCAAAAACATGGAAAAGTCCTGGAATTTTGTTTCACAGTGTCATTGTCATTGATCTTGAGTAGGGTAACTCGCCCTTAAGTCTGACTTGCCCCTGACTCGGACAGTTATTGATGGTTGAATATCTCGACTGGAAAGGGTCAATAACTGCGTTACTATGAAAGGGAGGCAATCCAATGATTTCTTTCATTCAAAACAAGAATTACCCCCAATCTATTGATTTCTCCAGTTACCTTTATAGTCTGACTCGAGGGCAATTACATGTTTGACTTTGGGGCATGTCTAAATATATCTGCCCTGAAGACGAACACTGAAGTCAGGAGCCAATACCCGAACATTTTACACAAGAAGAATATGTAATTTATGTAAGGAAATTTATATACATACATGAAGAAAAATAAGGACAATTTCTTTATTTGAGCTTATGGCAACATCGAAGCAATTTTATGACCCACTACTGAAGTTGCAAACAATGTCCGACTCAAGAGCAAATTTTGGTGAGTGCGAAAAGTATGACGTAATCCCAGCAAAAATGCTGGTACCGCTAAACAGTTGTCATCGAATGATACATTAAACACTGAGGAAGCAACCAGATGGTTTCAGCAAGCAGGAGCATGAACATAAATAGACAGAGGTGCCGAGAACCAATAACCTGTCTGACTCAGGGGCGAGTTACCCTATGTGTCACGACTCGAGTGACTGATTCTGAATAACTGGGTATGCTGGTTTCACCCCGTCTGTCTGTCTGTAGACGCAACCTTGTCCGCTCCATAATTTCACCCCATCTGTCTGTGTAGACGCAACCTTGTCCGCTCCATAACTCCTCCCCCTGAAGCAAATCTCATGAAATTTCATAGGTGAACTGCCTGTGGTGAGAGGATGACCCCTATTGATTTTGAGGTCAGTAGGTCAAGGTCACCGGGACCCGATAATGAAAAACCTTGTCCGCTCCATAACTCTTCTCCCCCTGAAGCAAATCTCATGAAACTTCATAGGTGAACTGCCTGTGGTGAGAGGACAACTCCTATCTTTTTGAGGTCAGGAGGTCAAAGGTCAAGGTCACCGACACCCGATAATGAAAAACCTTGTTTGCTCCATAACTCCTCTCCCCTTGAAGCAAATCTCATGAAACTTCATAGGTGAACTGCCTGTGGAGAGAGGACAACTCCTATTGCTTTTGAGGTCAATAGGTCAATGGTCAAGGTCTCTGTGACCCGATAATGAAAAACCTTGTCCTCCATAACTCCTCTCCCAAATCTCATGAAACAATAGGTGGACTGCCTGTGATGAAAAAATGACCCCTATTGGTTTTGAGGTCAGTAGGTCAAAGGTAAAGGCCACCATTACCTGATCATGAAAAATCATTCCACTCAAGCTTTACTCAAACGGTGTGGTGGTGAATGGGGGGACTGGTAGCGGGGGTATAATTGTCGCCCTTAAAAGGTGACAGCTCTAGTTTTGGAATGTTCAAATGAACCAGTCTCCAGCAAAAGAGAGATTAAAAAATGACATTGATTGTATGATGTCAGAAAATGTGATATCATCAGGACAATAGATTTGAACATAACAGATACAGCTATTCTTCTGTCTGATTTTGGAATAGGAAAGTAGTTTTCAAAAGTGTAAAATCAGAAAATTTATACTTTGTCATTTATCCTGAAGCCGGTCTCTAAATTCTTCCTGCTTGAGAAATGAGCATACATAATAAAATAAATGTTTGCACGCACATATGTACCTACACTGCATGATATATTTCATATGAACATAAAAAAAAGTCCAACTGAAATGTTTTATGATGATAATAAGTACATGTAACTTGTGTTGTAGAAATGAACTCAAGTTAAAAAAAAAAGTGCTGTGTTTGTGGGCTTTTGGGTAATAGGATCCTTGAAAAACAAGATTGTCCCTTGAAAAGTCCTGGAAAAGTCCTTGAATTTTTCTCAAAAAAATGTGTGGGAACCCTGATTTAGGATTTTGGGGAAAATCGTTTGATTTTAAAGCCAGAACAAACACTAACTTGAAGAAAGAAAAAAAAAGTTTTATCTTTTCAAGAAAGCCTTATATTTTTACAGGTTTGTAAGCTGTTCCGACACATAGCTTCCACAGACCCCCTGGTGATTACAGCGGAACATAACGAGATGATCTTACGATCCATGGGACCACTGGTACGCAAAAATGGCCTTGCTTACATGTCTTACTTTATGGATAATGGATACTTCGGTACTGGAGACAGTATTCTTGGTTGTATAGTGGCCTGGAGAATGCATTGTACTTGTGTAGCATAGTATTTTAAGCATGGTGTTTCTCCAATTTTGAGCCATTTGAAAAAAATAAATCATTTGATCACATTTGTATTTTAAGCTTAAGGGCCACAGACTGCTGTCCAGCAATGTTTTTTCCAGTTGAGCCGTTTGAATTTTATTTTTTTCAAATATTTCAACTCCTTAAATGAAGACACGTGTATCGGTCACATTTGATCGGATGTCTTTGTCCTTCTTAAATAGACTTTTTTTCTGTGGATTTCTTTGATAATTTTAGTTTCAAATCTAAATGTTCAGTGAAATGTTTAACATCGAGGCAATTTATTTTTAGAACGTATCAAATCAGAAACAGATCTAGTCATGTTTTTACAGTTTAAGCAACAATATTTGGGGCCCATGGAAAAAAAGGAGATTCACTGAAAAAATTCCATCATTTTCATTTCAGATTTTACAAGCTGCGAGAACGTTAGCCGAATATCCCAGTAGTAAAATTGCTAAAGAGAATCTAGATCTGTTTGCCGACGCCTGGGAGTCACAGATTAATGACTTGTCTATACTAGTGAAGGAAGTGAACGACTTCTGTCAGGGAAAGACCGACAGACTAGTATATCTGTCGTTGCCCAGACCAGGGGTAGGTCTAATTTTTTTTTTGTTTCGTTCTACATTGTATTAAGGAGGTTGGCTGGGAAATGACGTAGTGATGAGATTTTTTTTTAAATTCATATTTAAAGCTTCTTTGGTATAATTTAGATTCAAAATTATCAAAAAAAGGCTAGGTCACCACACTTTTTTCCCACTAGACGTCATTGAAGAAGGCACATATTTCTAACTTCAAAATTTCACTAAAAAGAGGAAAAATATAGTCATTGAACATTTTCACAATTGTTTTCATAACATTACGTTTATTGAAAAACAACAATTAATTTTCGATTGCATATATACATACCTTTCAAATCATACCAAAACAGTTGTAATCCTCATTTGTCTTTTTACTTTAAAAAGCAAACATATATGGACCGTACCCCACCCACTTTGGTTTTTACCGAAAAATTAATTCAAGATAAAAAATTATGTTCTAATGATCAACTTTTTTTAAAACATGTATATGTCAAGGTCCTATGACATTTCTTTCAAAACAAGTAAAAAAATATATAGGTCACCAGGCTTCTAATGACTTTTTATTAAAAATTCTTTAAATTATACCCATTTTGGAGTTATTTTGACATTTTCAATGTAAAATACTGTACACACAATATTGACATGGAGAACAAAAATAAAATTAGCTCAGTATCTACTTTTATATATGTATTCCACTACTGAAAAACAAAAATCTGATTTATTCTATAGCAAAAGGATAAATTCTACTCAGAGCTACCCATACCCCTATTTTGTTGACAACAAAAAATGATCACAAATGACGGAAAAAATATGAAGAAAAAAATTGCTTAAAATTTGGTATGTTACCATCTTAAATCCTACATTATATCCATATCTACTAGAATGGAAAAAAATTAAACAATTCTGATTTAAAAAATAAAATGTTTAGTCTTGAAGATGTCAAAACTTGCCCAGCCAACATCCTTAAGTGAGGGGCGCTGGTTTATAAATGTAGCATTCTTGTCTTATAACAGAAAGGTTAGAAGTTTGTTACACCGTCTCAGAACATGCCGCTGTGACCTTGATAAGGTCTCTTTTTACCACTGATTTTTTCTGATAAAATGTGAGATTCTTGGTTTAAGCTGTTGTTAGAAAAGTATACGTGAAAACCTTCTTGAAAAAAAACAACAGAGTAATAAACAGTATTAATCTCAGAAAAATGATCAGAGGAAAGCTGTAACCAAATATTTCCAGTTGCTTTGTTTTCAGCATCATTGCATCAATTGATGTTTATATACTTTATCTTTACTCGACCATTTGACCAGCGTTATCATCCTAGCAACTTTTATTTGACCAATCTCATTATTGATATTTCAAGGCATCTCAACCCGTACAGACAGTAAGTAACTTGTAGTGGACACTATGGTCTCAGTCCTGTTTTGTCGTCCAGTTTTGTAGATGGAGAGTTTTGTCAAACGTTGTTGATCGTTATTTACATTATGTCAAGATTAACACAGTGATAATACAATGAGTGAAGATTCTGTCGTCGACTAAGAATGGCAATACAAATGTGTACTTCGTGCAAACTGAAAATTACACATCAAGATCGAAATACCGGTCTTGCGTAAATCTGCTAGATCAAATTGAGGTGCCAGTGAAAAACTATTGTTACTACAAACAAATAAAGTTAAGATGCAATAGTCTTGCATGCAATAGTCTGCATGCAATAGTCTTGCATCGATTCTTCGAAATTCTGTTTAAAGGAGAATAAACTGATTCAGTTAAGAAGATTACAACATGTTTTGTATTATCACTGTGGTGATTGGTAAATGTATTAATTCAGAAGAGCTCATTAAAAAAGGCCATGTTTAACATATTTAATGTTCTGTTCATCGATAAAAATAAAGTATAAACTCTGAATGACTACATTTTCCATTGTTAAACAAGTTTCCTATTTGTTTGACTGGATCATTATTTATGTTGTTCTTGACCCACTATAAGTTAGGTAAAAACGAGGAAGTTCAAGTCAACAGTGGTTGGGTAAAATTGTAGTTAGAGCTGAGAAATGTTCACTATCTCCAGAGAACACCTTTTTATAGATTTACCATTGAAATATTTAATAATTTAAGTATAGTCAGAAAATCTTGCTGAAACATAAAATTGTTTTTGATTCTTTCTAGACAGAAAATTACTTTGATCGAAATACAGTTATTGCTGGACATGGGTTTTGTTTATAAAGCAAATTAAATGCCTTTAACAATTGGATTTGATTTTTTTCTCCCTGAAATTCTTTATTTGAAATTACTCCAATTTGGAAACACTAAAAACGCTGTTGAAAAAAATTCACCAGATCTAGAACGGGCAATGTTTTTTTGTTTTTTGGAAATTTTGCATGGAACTTGATCACTCAAGACATTGTCAAAAGAGTACTATTATTTGAACCAAGTAAAATAATCATATTACCAGATTAGAAGTCATAAAACCAAATGTATCTTTTAAAACTGCCATTATATTTCACTGATGAATGGTTCTCACAGTCTTATATTACAGCAACATTTCTCAGACTTACTTTATGCAGACCAATTGCAGACTTGGATAATCTCGTACCTAACTGTACTGGTTTGTTCTATAAATACTGTAGTTTTGATGTCATTTTGTTAAATCTGTTTACTTGTTTTACTTCGTACTGTGCAAGAGTTGTTGAAGTATCTGTATACAATGTTCTAATTTCACTCAGTTACCTGTCTTATTGCACCTTTTGACATTTATGTAACTATATATATGTCATTATACTTAATATTTGTTTATTTCATTCTTTAAATCAAGGATTGGTCTGATTCTATCACTTAGTAGAAGCTGTGAGAATCATAGCTCTTATGGTTTTATATTATGTACCTGCCATGGAGGCTGAGCTTGACACGGCCTATAAAAAATAAAGATAGGTGTGCGAGTATGACTCCATCCACACCTTCTGACAAGGTTTCTAAAGACATCACACAATGCATGGATAAACAACAGCCATATTTCAAGTGAATAAATCCGAAATACTACACTACCATATATAAAAATCAACTAAGAGAAGGATATCGAAGGATATCAAGCAGATATACTGTAGCTTATTTTTGTAACGTCTACATTTTCAGATATATTTTTGTTTTCCTTTCGAAATATCTCTCGTCTGTAATCTCGTTTCGTATTAAGAAAACTTAGTTTCATGTACAGAGATGTGGTGTTAAAGGTTAGGTCAATTGCAATACAGTGTTTTTATCCAGGCTTTGCATTCAGAAACCTGCCAGAAAGTGATGGAGTCGTGCTTCATACCTACCTAAAATTTTCAATGGGCTGCGTCATAGCCCTCTGGAAACATAAGAGCTATGAATCTCACAGCTAACTTTGTAGATAAGACATGCAGACAGAGTATTATGTGATATTGAAAATAATCATAGATTCAGTATGTTAGTCTTAAAAGTGTCACTAGTTATACCCCCTGCAAACAAATTTATATAAATGTATACTGGATTCGGCGTGTCCGTCCGTCTGTCTGTAGACGCAATGTTGTCTGATCAATAACTTAAGTATTTATCATTCAATCTTTATAAAACTTGGGGATAATAGTTATGGGCATAATATCTCAGTCAAGTTCGAAAACCAGCCCCATCGCATAGGTAATAACAGAGTTATGGCCCTTTGATTTTTTTATCACTATATATTATATAAGGACAAATTGTTTTCTGATCAATAACTTCAGTATTTGTCATTCAATCTTTATAAAACTTGGGAATAATAGTTAATTAGTATAATATCTTGGTCAAGTTCGAAAACCAGCCCCATCACATTGGTTATAACAGAGTTATGGTTCTTTGATTTTTGTATCACTATATTTTATATAGAGACAAATTGTTGTCCGATCAATAACTTCAGTATTTATCATTCAATCTTTATAAAACTTGGGAATAATAGTTATGGGCATAATATCTCGGTCAAGTTCGAAAGCCAGGCCCATTGCTTTGATAACAACAGAGTTATGGCCCTTGATTTTTTATCACTATATATAATATAGGTACAAAATGTTGTTTGTCTAACTCCTCCTTCATTATTTGGTGAATTGTTTTAATATTAGCGATGATTAAGTATCATGTGAAGTATGGCCTTTGATTTTTTCTCTATTGTTATATATGGACCAAATCTTGTCTCTTTAACTGCTTCATTTTTGGTGGGTTGTTTCAATTAGCTTGATGATTTAGTATCGTGAAGAAAAAGGTGTTTGATTTGACTATTATACCCCAGCAAAAGGATCATATCCTCTAACAGAAGACTTCATTATTACATTTATAAAGATTAATAGGTAAGAAAGTCATATTACTTTCCCAATTCTGCATTTTTCTGCATATTTAGCACCTACATAACCTTTTAACTGTCAGTTACAAAAATATATAAAAAAAACATGGTTAATAATTTGTAAAATCTTTATGATGGCTACCTTATGCCTAATTTATGATAATATCATTTGCACCAAATTTGTTCTCTTAATGTTATCTAAAACTGCTAACGTTCTTCCCCATATAGTAAAAGCCTTGAGCTGGGGGTATTTGTTAGCCTTTGGCTTACAGTTCTAGTTTAAGGTAATAGTTACATTTGTTTAATAGGAAATGAATAGTCTGATCCTTTTCTCCAACATCTAAAGTTGTCAGTAGTGTATTATTTTTTGTCTTATTTAAAAATCTTCTTTGGCATAGGCTGTTACTTTTGTTATTACGTCTTTCTTACATTTACCTCCCATGTATTGTAGTTATAGCTGCATTAAAAGAACTAAAATGTTCGTTAGCATTTAAAGTCAGATAAAGCTAATTCAAACACTTAAATGATTTACGCCTGCTTTTGTGTGGTAAATTAGTAGAGATACATAACCCCCAAAATCACAGTATTTCACTGAATATCAGGCAAAATTAATCCAGATATTAAAACATTTTGATGTTTTAAATGAGTTTACTCTGCCTTTATTAGCATTTTCCATTCTGACAGAATGTAATCATCTAAAAGGGCATACATTTTCCCGCATTCCATGAAACATAACCATGTTGGAATAAACCAAAAAATCCAATATACTTTATTGGTTGTATACATCACAAATGCCAAACTTTAGAAAAGAAATGTCAGAAATCTAATACCTACATGATTTATTGTTCATTTATTTCTTTAATAATAATGCGTGTTTTCTTGTTTGTACAGAAACATGGAACAACCTCCAAACTTATGAGGCCGGCAAAGCTGGATGCTGAGGTAAGAGGACATCCAAGATTGCCACTGTTACTAAACATAGACCTTAAATAGAAGAAAAAAAGTTTTTGCTACTACTCTGGCACAAGATGTCGCCTTATATATAACTGTAAAACATTTAAACAAACAAAACATTTAAAGTAGCTCTCCCGCCAACCACAGCCATATGTACAACATATGTACACCGTTTATAAACATACTGATGACCAGGTATACATATTTTGAGAATCCAGACTATAGATACAATATATAAACGGCTTTAACTAGCCATGCAAACCCCAAAACTGGAGCGTCAAATTAATATTTACCAACTCATAATTCATTACGGATATTTTAAGAACACTTGAACAAACCAATACTTTTAATTGGCACATATACATTATTATATGACTTGAAAACCTGGATAGATTTTGATAAATGGTTTTATAGTGTAATTTTTGCCATAATTTGGCGGGTTTTAATAGTAGTGTCTTTAAATAGAGTTAACGCTAAATTTAGTTAGAATCCCGACAAGTTTTCCTTGTTATTCTATACTGATATAATCATGTAATTACAGGAGCAGGCCAAGATAGCCAAGCTGGGCCTGGAGATGAAGTTGATCACGTCAGAAATGGATGCCGAGACGGACAAGTGGGAGGAACCGGATAATGATATTGTTAAACGTGCTAAAAATATGTCCAGGTTTGTCTGTCTGTAATTGTTTGTCTTCCATTGAAACTGGATGACTGATTGGGATTACTCCTTATAGCACATTGAAATATAGGTGCTAGATTTGTATATGATAACTGTAAGGTAAGTTAAAGATAAGCAACACTTAACCAGAATCTGCTTCTAATCTCTCGGCCACGTGGTTTGTTAACATGGCTGTAAAGGTTGTCTGCATCCGTATATTGTACAGAGCTATTTGGTATTTTCCCCCCGAGATATTCTTCCAGCTGAGATAAGGTGTACATACCATAAAACATCATCATTGCAGTTAAATGTACTTGTATTAAACTGCTCTGTTACTATTCTCTACATCATATATATTTCCTTTCACAAGAGAAGAAACAAAATTATAACAGTCCATGGTTTTCTATGTACTTGTAAATGAGAAGCGTGGCACCATAGAAAATAAAACAATTTCTAGTTGTACAGGTGTAGTACTTTAAAGTGTAATGAATGAAATAGGGTTTTACATCCCGTTACCACACCATATTACTAGGTTATATTGGGACAGCAATCTTAGAGGGTGATGATATGAAGCTTGAAATTTGCCAAGGCCGCTTGCAGCGGAATGAAACATTGGTTATGATTGTTTTTTGGTGAACAATTTACAGTACAACAATTTATATATACTTACTTGCAGGAGTTTAGACAATGTTAAAGACGACGGAAAATCTGTTTTATAAATGAAAACATAGCTTCTTTGACACATCTAGAAAAGAACGCAATTTTTATATTTTTTCAGTATGGCCTTTTCTATGTACCTGTTTACGAGAGGTGATGGACCGTTGAAGACAACACAAGATCTGTTTCAACAGGCTGAGTACTTTGCAGAAGAGGGCAAGAAGCTCTACAAGACTGTGAGAGATTTCTCCAACAAGGTATTACAGACTTCCAGTGGCTATGTTACTGTTAATCAATTAATCGTTTTGAACATAATTGAATAAATGATCAACATGATGCATTATTTAATATTGAATTATTAGTAAATTAAAAGGGTAAGGACAAACAAAGCATTAATGCCACATGTGACACTTTTATGTGGTCAATTTTCTGTGTTTTTCTAGATGTTGAAACTTCAAATTAGCAAGGGATGGGGAAATGCATCTGGTGGTCTCATGTTCAAGTAATATTTAAGCAGTCAGAGGAATCATATTTGATAGAGCAATAGTACAGGGTTACTATGTATCCTTTTTGTTTCGCTGGCTTAGCATGGCAGACATTTAGGGATCACATTGTCCATCGTCCGTCACTCTTTTAACCTTCAACCTAACCTTGACCATAACTTGAAAAGTATTTGACCAGTGTTCATGAAACTTCACACACATTTTCATCTTACCCCCAAGGAATGTCGTTACACATTTTGGCAGAGTTATGCCTCTTTGAAAACTGTTTGACTTATGTTCATGAAAATCAAGTTAATAGATTGTCTGAAATAAGCACATGGAAGGCGACACAAGTGTTCCATGGAACACTTTTCTAGGTTTAGTCTGAACGTAGCTTTTAACATCAGGTGTGTTGAGGGGTAGTGTAATGCCAGTTATTAAAATGTCCTCATTCTCCCTGAGGTTACTTTCTCCAACAAGATTCAGACAAATTTCTATTTCTATTTTAGGTCTATAATACTTGCTAACTAAAGCTACAATATGGTTCACTAACAAATAAATTAGGGGGAAAGAACAACCTTATATTTCTTTTTTTTTGTTGAAAAATTGTTTTTTATAGTAAATAAAAAGTACTAAACGCCTTGTATTACAGGTGCCTATGTGTCCTCAAAAGGAAGAGTTGTTGCTGCATTTGGACAGAATACCTTCTTGTTGTCAAAATCTACATTCAACACTAAAGTCTTCAACATTTGGCAAGTCAGCCACATTTAATAAGGTAAATATTTATATTTAACACCCAGGTCTTCAACATTTGGCAAGTTGGCCACATTTAATAAGGTAAATATACAATATGTAATTTATTGAGCCTACACATATTGCAATCTTCCTTACTGTGTTTCTAAGCTAAGTCATTATTAAAATGTTTGATTTTTCACAAGGTTGCCTTGGTAACATATAGCAAGTTGTCAAAGGGACATAGATTTAAAAAAAGTCTAGAGATTGTTTTTAGTGAAAACAGATGTCTCCCATACTGAGGAAAAAGCCATAAATGTGCAAAAATCATTCACGTGGATTACAAAGATAATATGCGCAACTAGCCTTGGGACTGAACATCCTTGCCAAGTTTCGTCAAAATCCGGCAAGGGGTTCAGGAGAACTAGTCGAGACAATTTTTTGTGTATTGAAACCTTTAAAGGGCCATAACTCCACCAGAAATGATACAAAATGGCGAAGATATGCGCAACTAGGCTTGGTACAGATAACTAGGCTTGATACTGATCATCTCTGCAAAGTTTAGTTGAAATCCGGCCAGGGGTTACGGAGAACTAGTCTGGACAGTCTGTATACTAAAACCTTTAAAGGGACATAACTCTGCCACAAATCATTCAACCAGAATATGGCGATGATATGCATAACTAGGCTTGGTACTGATCATCCCTGCAAAGTTTCGATGAAATACGGCCAGGGGTTCAAGAGAACTAAGTCTGTGTACTCAAACCTTTAAAGGGGCATAACTCCGCTAAAAATCATTCAGCCCGAACACGGCGATATGCATTACTAGGTTTGGTACTGATCATCCCTGCAATGTTTCGTTGAAATCCGGCCAGGGGTTAAGGAGAACTAGTCTGGACAAAGTTTGTGAATTAAAACCTTTAAAGGGCCATAACTCCGCCAAAAATGACTCAACCGGAACATGGTGACGATATGCGCAACTAGGCTTGGTACTGGTCACTCCTGCAGTTTCGTTGAAATCCGGCCAGGGGTTAAGGAGAACTAGTCCGGACAAAGTTTATGTATTAAAAGCTTTAAAGGGTCATAACCCCGCCAAAAATGACTCAACTGGAACACGGCGACGATATACGCATATAGGCTTGGTACTGATCATCGTTGAAATCCGGCCAGGGGTTCAGGAGAACTAGTCCGGACAAGGTTTGTGACATACAGACACAAAGTGGGGGAGACATAAAAAGCTTTTGCCAAAGGAATCCTTTGTATCCAACACTGTATTTTCTGACGTACAGTTTATATTCATGTAGTTTTCACTGAATGTATGTGTTTCTCCATTACAGGTGGATGGTGCAATACAAGAAACAAAGAATCTGATGAACGCTATTGCTAAAGTGGTCACTGTGTGTTTTGTCTGTGCCACCAAGGTATAGAATAGGTTTTTATATTCATCTGTTCACCTTGGATTTATTTTTTCCTGGATTTACATCAGATCCTATTTCTATAAATATTGCCATTTTCTACCGAACCAATTGTCACTACGTAATGCCACATGAAAACATATGTCAGCTTTATTAAGTTTCTCTAGCTTTGATGAAATTGCATCTCCCATAACACTGAATTACATTCACACATATTGAAGAAGCATTCTGGAGTAGGGGTTATTTTGTTTCCTGAGTAAATAACTCGGTAAGTTTGTTTGTGCGTTTTAATAGCTTTTAAGTCCAGTCCCTGTTAGGCGAGACATAAATTAGCAGATTTCTTGCTGGCAGATGCCACAGCATACATGATAATCAGCCATTAATTGAAGGCTGATTTTAATAACAAAGTTTATTTAAGCATTTACATTCTTAACTCTGTTTTGTGTGGTATATTGGTAACATGACTACTTATTTTAATTTTTAATTCTGCAATATACATGATATAGTTACTTGAAAAATGTGTTGAATTGGTATTTAACGAAATTAAACAGACTCGCATTTGTTATTATATAACATCAGTACTGTAAATAAACCATTCTACCCATCTACTTATCATTGTTATGCAAATACAACATTGAATGGGAAACAAAGTAAATAATGTTGTAATTAAATTGCTACTAAAGAAAAAAAAAATTGTTCTCCGCTCGTAAACTGTCAGAAGCATAATGTGCTTTGAAGTTAAAATTTATTTTAACAACAGAGTTTGGGTATTCTCATGATATTTATGCCCCACAAGGGAGGGGGCATATAGTAATCGCACCATCAGTTAATTTGTCTGTCCCTTTGTTCGTCAGAAGCATTCATGTCTCAGCCATAACTTTTAAAAGTACTGAAGGAATTTCCACTTCCATTTCCAGGAAGGCGTGTTGCGTGCATGAATCAAGAGCATAATTCTAAGGTTAAGGTGACACTTGGCTTTCAAAGGTCAAATTTATCACCTACTGGTGACATTTCTTGTTTCATTTTAGCCGTCATTTTGAGCATACTTGTATCAGTATGACCCAATATAATTGTATATAGAACAGGAAGTAAAACCCTATCAGTTGTCGTCAGCTATATAATAAATTAAACATGCCTATAATTTTCAGTTCAACATAGACTACAGAAAATCACCTGGAGGTTCTTTCAGCTGGCGAGGTCAGAGGTCGTTTGAAGGTCACAGGTCGTATGATAGTCAAAGGTCATTTGAAGGTCACAGGTCGTTTGATGGTCGATCTAGCAGTGATACAGAATCGTCAATGTTCAGTTCCCACTCGGACCATATGAGCTCATCTTCTAGCAGACTATACACCAGCGGAACAAGCTTTGATGCATAGAAAACTTAAGGTCATAGTTTGTTTGAAGGTCGTGCGAAGGTTGTGTGAAGTTCATTCCAAAAGTGACAAGCCTTCATGAGGTTGTACTTTAAATATGAGGAGTTGAAGATTAATTTTGTGCCTACTTACTTACTGGTGTTGCATGTGAAATAAGACTAACACGTAGCGATATAGATTGGTCTTCAGTTTGCCTTGTCACCAGAATCGAGTATTAAATGGTTCTAAATTTGTCATAGATTTCAACAAGGTATAGGGATAGTCCATAACAAGAGTCAAGTGTCAATAATTAATGCCTTGTGTTAGCCCAGAGTAAAAAAGAAATATGATTTAAATTAATATTAAGTGAAAACATGTTGGTCAATAGAACATATGAAAGAGGAAGGCAACCTGGGAGTTTATTCCCAAACTTTAATGAACTGTGATTTAAAAATCGGTATTTGTATAGAAATATTTAAAAATAGCTATTTAAAAGGCTTTAATTTAGGAACTGAATTATTTTTTTTAATGTAAATCCAAGTATGAACAACTGAGATGACTCAGAAAAACACAAATATTTTTTTTGTTTTAAAGGGACACTGTCCGTAACTTTTAGCTTATAAAACACACAATAATTATGTTCGCAA
Organism: Cyrtodaria siliqua; assembly: GCA_037043455.1. Taxonomy (NCBI): domain Eukaryota; kingdom Metazoa; phylum Mollusca; class Bivalvia; order Adapedonta; family Hiatellidae; genus Cyrtodaria; species Cyrtodaria siliqua. The sequence continues at coordinate 38,916 of JAWPHD010004190.1, read as the reverse complement.
ACATTACACACTAAACATTATTGAATATTTACTAATTAAAAGCAAGATTGTTTAACGGAATTCAATCGCGTTACAAAAAAAAGTAAATCCGCTTTGTGCGTTTGAACTCACAGCCCAAACTAAAATTACACTCACAGTAATAATAGTGTGCGTGAGCGTAAAGTGTTCGATCACGCTCCCGACTGAGCTAAGCGGGCTGTACATATTTCGCAATACATACTGTGGTGAAAACCTAATGCGCTAATGAAAGTCACGTGATCGCAGAAAAGGTAAATATTGTGGGTCCCACTTTATTTACATATAATAATTAAAACTTTTTTTTTTCAAACTCACGAATGTATTCCTACATACTTCTTAGGGTCTATCCTCATGTTTTCATGTATACATTTCACTGAATAAAAGTCAGCCAGTAATTTGGTTATGCTCAATATCTGCTTACTTACGGACAGTGTCCCTTTAAGGAACTTTGAGATGTACCCTACCCTACAGTCAACTGTAAAACTTCAAAATCCCTGTAATAATTCCCAGAATATTATGTTTTAGTAAAGCACTATTAAACTGGCCTGAAAATGATCTGAAACTATCAAATACAACAGAGATGAAATGGTAAGCTGCCAAAATGGTTCTTAGCACAAAAGTAAGAATTTATAAACCTGGGCCTGGTTTTATGAAACAACGACAATTTTGATCATAAGATAATTTCTTAAATTCCTTATTTTGATTAACAAATGAACTCGATATTTCATTTCATTTTCTTATACATGTGAACAGTTTTAAAATGTGAGACTTATCGTAAGATGTTTAATAAAACGGGGCCCAGCTTTTTAATAGATAATAAACTATTGAATAAAATGATTGAAATACATTATTGTATCTAAATAACAGAAATATTGTGGATTTCAAGCCAGTATTGGGCTTTACGCACCTTACATGAGAACTTTATATAAATAATAAAATACTAACATAGAAATACTTTGCAATAGGGAGAAGTGCATTATTTTAATATTGTGTATAGTATTCTGTATGCGAAATATGTGTGTTGCGATGTTTATACCCCCTCTTTCACAAAGTGAAGTGGGGGCTATATAGGAATCACGCTGTCCATAACGTCACGTCTCGTAGCGTAACACATTTTTATGTCTCCCCCCACGAAGTCAATGGGGAAACATTGTCTGTCTGTCATTTCTGTATGTCACATACTTTGTCCGGACTAGTTCTCCTGAACCCCTAGCCGGATTTCAGTGAAAATTTGCCAGAATGATCAGTACCATGCTTAGTTAAGCATATTATCGCCGTGTTCCGGTTGAATGATTTTTGGCAGAGTTATAGCCCCTTACAAGAAACTGTCTGGACATTCTCCTGATGCCCTGGATGGATTTCAGTGAAACTTGGCAGGAATGATCAGTACCAAGCCAATTTGCACATATCATCAACGTGTTCCAGTTGAATGATTTTTGGAAGAGTTATGTCCTTTTAATATACAAACTTTGTCTGGACTGGTTCTCCTGAACACCTGGCCAGTTTTCATCGACACTTGGCAAGGACGATCAGTACCAAGCCTAGTTACGCATATCGTCGCCTTGTTCCGGTTGATGATTTTTGGCAGAGTTATGACCATTTAAAGGTTTTAATAAACAATCATTGTCCAGACTAGTTCTCCTTAACCCCTGGCCGGATTTCAGTGGAACTTTGCAGGGATGATCAGTATCAAGCCTAGTTACGGAAATGAGTTTTGGCGCAGTTATGGCCCTTGATACACAAACTTTGTCTGGACTAGTTCCCTTGAACCCCTGGCCTGATTTCAGCGAAACTTCATAGGCATTTTTAGTATCGAGCCTAGTTGCACATATCATCGACATGTTCAGGTTGAATGATATTTGGCCCCTTATACAGAAACTTTGGTCGTATTAGTTCTCCTGAACCCCTACCTGGATTTCAGTGAAACTTGGCAGGGATGATCAATATGAATAATTTTTAGCAGAGTAATGACCCTTTAAAGGCTTTAATACACAAACTTTGTCCGGAGTAGTTCTCCTGAACCCCTTGCTGGATTTCAACAAAACCTACTAGTGATGATCTGTACCAAGCATAGCTAGTTGTGCATATCGTCATCGTGTTCCAGTCAAATGATTTTTGCTGGATTCCTTGCCCTTTCCCCAGAGGGGTGAGACATCTGTTTTTATTAAAAACAACTTTTAGTTATTACTTGCATTCCTCAAACAGTTTTGAATAGTTTGTTCCCAAACTTCATATACACATAACAACTGATGACCTTATGTCCCTCACCCATTGTTGATTGCCTAATTTATTACAGAATTATGGCCCTTTGTTGGACTTAGAATATAAGCGGGGTATTCATCACCTAATCAGTGATAGTTCTAGTTGTACTTAATGTGATTTGTGCAATAAAAATTCTTAAAATGAAGCAAAACTGTATTTTAGATGTTTCAATGGGCCTATATTTATATTGTACATGTAAACTTATAGTAAATGTTTGAAGTTTGCATGACAGATGATTGCTTGGATAAAAGAAATGGGGGCTACACGAACAGTAGTTCCTGTAAGTTCTGTTTATATCGAAGAGTTATGTAGCTGCTTTTGGGGCTTTGTGGCTATTTAGACAATGGGGAGAACAATTAGGTGGTCACCTAAACCCAAACTGCTAGAACATCCCTACTTCCGGTGTGTTAGTATGTCATATATTGCTTTCTGGTAAACTCCTCCACATATTTTATCAGATCAAGATGAAAGTTGGTATATCATAAGAAATGGGCATTTGTTTCGGCATTCTGGACAGATTATTTTTGGCAGAGTTATGCCCCTTTTCTGCATTTTTTATTTGAACTCTTGTACTGTCTTTACTATCCAAAATAGGCATTTGTGTCCCATATTTTTTAGTTATGTGTATTAACTTCTAAGAGGACAAACTTAAGTTGTCAGTTCAAGTTTAAGATTTCAAAAAGGTCTAATGTATATTATTATGTGAGAAATTGGATGTTTCTTTCAGACAAATCCGTTTATTTTTTTTAGTATATTAAAAAACGTAAGTTCTCATGTAAATTGGATGTTTTCAAACGAGATGTTTCGAAATCTCAAAAACATAATGAACATGTGTATGTTTCCATTTAATTAAATTGGAAAATAATCCATACTAGTGACATGTATGGGTCTGGTTACAGTTATACATCCTGTTTTGGAAGATTTTGTTTAATACCTGGAGGGCCTTGTAGTTCCTTGACAAAAATATTGCCACTGGCTATCCCAGCAGGGATGTGGGATTCCAAGAAATAGATGTGTCCATTTATTAATTTTTTTATCATGCTCATTATCATGACCCACATCTGGTTTTGGGGTGGCAGAAAACATCGATCATGGCTCTAGCATAAATAGAATAGAATTGTAGCAGCTCTGCAGGCATGAAGGTGCTCATTTTGCCCGTTTCATTTCCCATGTAATTGAAGAACAAGCTATTCAAAGACATTGCACTAAGTGGATGGGTTACCGGGAATATATCCATCCATAGCAATTTACACCGCTGGAAATTAGTGTGAATTTACTACATGTATAACGTTGGATGATTGGTGTTTTACATCATTTTTAGCTTGTTTTGATTTTTGACAGAGTTATGGCCCCTTATACACAAACATTAGGGGTTTAGCCTGTATAGCCCTCTTGGGCCTCTTGTTTAGAGGTGGAGGCGGACCACCCACTTTTTCTTGGTAGAACCAGTACTGCATACCTTCCACCATCTGCAAGAGTCAACACTTTCTCACTTGACAAGCCCCTTGTGGTTCTCTAGGGGGGGGGGGGGGGGGTGCATTTGCTTACGCGGCAAAGAATAGGGCCACTGCAGATCCCGTTGGAGGGGAAGGCGGAGGGGTAGAAACCCCCCGAATTCATGTTCATTTTATCATTTTTTGTTCATGCTCATTAAAGATCTTCATCATGACCCCTGCATTGTTTCAGGTGCCATCTCGCTCATATCACTAGAGCAGTGGCAGAAAAACAGTAACGTGGCTCCAGCGTAAATGGAGTGTCTACAATAGAACCTTCAGCAACTCTGCAGTTCAGGGTGAGAAGGTTCTCCATATTTTATCTCGATGTACGTGGAGAATGAGCCTGGCATGTTCATTCCTGTTAGGCGCCATATAACCTTTCATGTGTTGGTGCGCCTTAAAACCCCAATTCAATTCACTGACAAGTTGAGCGCCTAGTGAGATTCAAACCCACAGTGGAGAGAGACTACAAGATTTCAAACATTGTAACATGTTTGTCAATGTGTGCGGGATACTATTGGTCAAACATGATAAATCTCGTCAATGAAAATGTAATGATGATTTTGGCAGAGTTTTTCCAGGGTATAATGATTTACCGACAATTTGGTATGCTTTTTATGCGACACCAACAAACACCGTCTGTGAGGCGGAGTAAAGAATGGCAAATATTTAAATTTCTTGCTAACATGATTGAAAAGATGATTCCGTCATATGTAGAATAAATATGACATACATTGAACGGGTAAATAACAAGGGTGCTTGTAAGTGAGGAAGTGTCGATTCTTACGGATGGCGGGAGGTGTATAATACTGGTTCTACCCAGGAAAAGTGGGTGGTCTGCCTCATATATAAGCCTACATGTGTTGAAAATGACGTAAAACAACATACAAAGAAATAAACAAACATGGTTAAGGTAACCGCATTCATTTCCAGCGGTGTAGTTTACTTTTTAATAGCCGACTTGTGTCATATACTGCTGATTTTTTCATTCGGAATAAATATCCGTTGTGGAAATGATTTCACATGTTAAATTTCATTTTTGTTAGATATCAAACATAATAATGACTTAAGGGCTATTTTATTAAAATACACCTGGGACCCCAGGAAGGCAATTTAATAAACATATATGGGTAAACCTTATTTTCTAATATTTTGTTCTTTAAATTCAATTTTGCGTCTCTGGGTGGGTGTTCAATTTCAAAAGTTCCTACCTGTGGTCCCATGTATGTACTAATGGAATAGCCCTAAACTGCTTTTCATGTGTGGAAATCCTTTTTTTTTTTGCATGTCTCTGACAGCTTCGGTTGTATTTGTGTTTTTCAGAAAACGCTTTGGAAGCTGCAGTATGTGATTTGTATAATTAACACAGAGAAGTATAGCATATGTTTTTAATATAAAGTCTGCATTATATTTTTTTGCCTATTTACCCATTTACGTTTATAGATTTGTTAAAGCAATTCAGGGCAATTTTATCACATTTTATATGTTTACATCCAGAAATAACATTTATTTAAGAAATAATAAAAGATGCTTGTGGTTTTGAGATTGGTACTTTGTATTTGCAATTTTACAGTATTTTGGTGCTTTATCATGTTTATTTTGACAATTACGATGTCCTAAAATAGTACACAAATTGTGTTTATGTTTTAAGGCTAAAATAGTACACAAATTGTGTTTATGTTTTAAGAGCTATTCCATTAAAACATACCAGGGACCCTAGGAAGGCAATTTAATAAACATATATGGGTAAACCATATTTTCCGAAATTTTGGTTCTTTAAACTCAATTTTGCATCTATGGGTGGGTGTTGATTTTCAGATTGCCTTCGCGGGGTCCCATGTATGTTTTAATGGAATAGCCCTAAGTATCTAAAGGGCCTTTAGTATTTATTTAGTGTTGAAATGATGCGTAATATTCCACTTGAAAATCAATACGTATAGTTGCATGATATAATTCCCATATCATTTGAGGTCTGATTTGACTTTTGTTATTATTTATATACCTGATGTACAACTTACTTTGAATTTTTGTTTTATATAACTGGTGTATAACTTATTTATAATTTGACCACATGAAAAGATTAAATAAACCTGACCTAGTTAAACCTATTTTGGTATTAAAGGGACACACGGCAATCTAGGAAGTGTTTGAAATGGGTGTCTTGATTTATATATCCAGTATCATTTTTACTTTTACCCTTGTTACATTTAAATAAATAATTTTTTTAAGTATTCACTATAAATTTTAATATATTATTTGTGCAATAATATCAAAAATTAATAATATGCAAAAACAACTTCTTTTTTTACTATTCTTATAATTAATATTAATGATTTAACAAATGCAAGTTATGCAGAAAAACTAGCGGTACATCTCGAGTTTTTAAAAAATAAAGATTGGCGCGTGTGCCTTTAAACAGTAATATAAGTACATTTTGCTGTCAAGGGATCAACACAACACTGTTGTATGTTGTTCTTTATTTATAAATATCTGCAGAATTTTTGAGTTGATCCCTTATTATTCCTCCTCTTAAGTCTAAAAATTATGAAAATGTATGCGTTTTGTCAAGCAAAACATTGTCAGCTCATTATTGTGTCGCCTGCATAGCAGGACAAACACTCCGGGATCACTTTGTCCGTCGTCGTCCGTCACACTAACCTAACCTTGGCCATAACTTGAAAAGTATTTGACCTATGTTCATGAAACTTCACACACAACTTCATCTTACCACAGAATATTGTTACCCATGACCAATAACTCCGACTTTCATTTCAGCAGAGTTATTTCCCTTTTCATAAAACTTTAACCTGCAACCTAACCAAGCTCATATCATTTTTTGTTCATGTTCATTAAAGGTCTTCATCAAGACCCTTGGTACCTGATACCATCTCGCTCAAATCACTAGAGCAGTGGCAGAAAAACAATAAACGTGGCTCCAGCATAAACGGAGTGTCTACAATAGAATTTGCAGCAACTCTGCAGTTCTGCAGGTGAGAAGGTTCTAGGCCCATTCTCCATATTTTATCTCTTATGTAAATGGAGGATGAGCCTGGCATGTTCATTCCTGTTAGGCACCATATAACCTTTCATGTTTTGATGCGCCTTAAAACCCAATTCAATCATTTAATTCAATCAAACTTTAAAGTTAGAGTGTACTTGCTGAAATAAGCACATGGCGGGTGGTACACGTGTTCCATGAAACACCCTTCTAGTTAATGTTTTAAGGGTAATGTATGGGGCGTCAACAAATCCCTTCTGTTATATAATATTAAGGAGCATATTAAGTCCAAATTATTTATTTATATATACATGAAATACATTTTGCACACACGCAAAAAAAAAAAAAAAAGAGCTGAAAATGCTGTCAGATTATTTAAGGTTGCCTTAAATTTTAAATCGTGCATATATCTCTGAATGAGGTCAGGTTTATTTGCATCAAGTTACTTTGGTCAATATGTACTATCTGACTGATACACATTGTAACATAGTATTCATATTTTGTTCCATAATCAAATTGATATATCAGCATTCCCTTATAATATAATATTCTAATGTACTGTACATTCTTTCATAGTCTGTTTGTTTCTGTTAAGCCTATACTATCTTCCCCTCCCTCCCTTTATTAATATGTTATGCTGATTTTTCCGTTACGTGTGTGTATTAGTGGTGCACGTATTACCGATATACCGGTATATTATGATACAAGTTAAAATACATATTATAATACGTTCTGCCTGTAACGATTTGCTCGGTATTTTCCATAAAAGGCCGTGATCGGGCAGTGAATTGCAAAAAGTCGATAACAATTGTTTATTTTTAGATTATTTATTTTAAGATCAGACTGGTTCTGTTTCTACTGTGATGTCGTGCATTTATAGCAGGTTAGCAATCGCTATCAAGTACAGTAGGCCCTGGTGCGCATAATTAAAACACCATCACATGCTTTCAGATATAGTTGACTACACTCATTTACTCTTACTCGATGTAGAATATTGAAGGTCCCGGAGTGCACGACTTATACTTCTACTGTAATGACTCAAAACATGTTGCGATATTTTTATAGAAAGACTGGTAGTCGTATGAAAATCTAGTGAAAATGAAGGTCTAAGGTACTTTTAATACTGCTGTTTAGTGTTGCTTATAAGTATTTAAGTTTAATTCGTTAAGTTCACATGTTCTAGGTTTAGCTTTCTAAGTAATGCATGTAATCTTCTAACCCTGTTCGAAGTCCTTGCCATGATTCTACACACGCATTGTTGAAATAATATATCGTGATACATATCGCGATACAGTGTAGCCATAATATATCGCGTCTCCGTGGCCAAATGGTTAATGATGTTGCATTGTAAACCTTCACCTCTCACCGCTGCGGGTTGGAATCCCACTGGGAGCTCGACTTGCAAGTGAGGAAGTGTCGATTCTTACGGATGGCGGGAGGTGTACAGTACTGGCGCTGCCCAGGAAAAGTGGGTGGTCTGTCTGCCTCCACCACAAAAAAACGACCTTCATATATAACCTTACTTGTGTTGAAAATGACCTAAAACACCCTACAAACAAACAAACAAATCCAAGCCTAGTGTATTGAAGTGGATTGGTTTACAGACGTCGAGTCTTGAGTCACATTTACTTGTTAGGATGCCTTTAATAGCATGGTCGGCCTGAAACAATGTTGACTTACCAGGATCTTCTGTATACAACTGCTTTCATGCCATGTGTCTATATTACTTGTGGGGTTATATATAGAGGACATGATTGCCCGTTTAATATTGAAATTTATTAAACAAGTTGGATAAAATTATATGATGTGGGGCTGTATTGAATTTCATATCAGTTTTATCCTAACGAGTTTAATACATTAAATATTAAATAGGCACAAATGTAAGATTCTATTTATCACATTTTAAACTCAAAAAAGCCTCATAAGTAACATTTGTTCTTGTGGTAGCCTATATATAATGATGTATTTTATATGATGACGTATGTCGATTCATCTTCTCCGTATGACACTGATCGTCTATTTACGTAATCTGGTATTTTTAACGGTAATGGAAATCGATGAGACAATTACGAGCTGAACAGAAAAGACCGAACGATGATTTGGCCTTCATTTGCATATTTATTTCACTAGTGTAATACAATAAATATATATCATGACTTTATTACAACACTGAAAGTTATGTGTTAAATAGGTTAATTAAATGTTTTTTGTGAAACTGTGTGTTTGATATGAAGAAATATCACTTTAGACTGCTGGATTGTCAAATTTTATGTTCTGCAAATTTCAGTTGTACTGTTTATTATGCATTAAAACGTTGTTTTTTTCACTCGGACTTCTGAGAATGTAACATTTTCTAGTTTCTTAGTTAAATATTTCCTATAAAAAAAGTATGATTAAAATCGTACTATCATGTCCTACACAAACGTTTTGGTAAAAAATGGGAATGCATAAAGACACAACATTTATATGTAACAAATCTGATTTCCGAAGAGACATATTTCCTGGACAGATGACACATGTCCCCTCCCCGCCAGGCTGACCTGAGGTCTCCTATCCTACGTGTAACCTACTGTGTATTGAATCTGACGTTTAAACTCAATTTGTTGTGTTTGTCTATATATACTTTTTTCGTAATTATCTTATCAACATAAACTTACAAATCTGTAAGAGAATCTTGTCTTTTTATAATAAAGCTAGTCCCTGACTTGCCATTTTACATTACCATTAAAGTCATTTATTTCGGGTATCTATAAATAGTGTGCATTATTTATCATTATATCCGTATTTAGTTTTATAATTCCATGCATGTCAATTGTATTTGTTTATTTTTTGTCCATGAAGGTACTATGTTTCTTCTGCAATTTTGCATTGTCTGAGATGAAGCTCAAATTTGACTTACAACCTTAAACACGACAGAAAAAATTATATATCTAGGATTTGGAAACACTGGTTTTAAAGGGACACAGCAATCTTGACGTTTTTATCGAGCATTAAATTTATTAATCCAGTATCATTTTGGCTTTAAAACGCTTGCATATAATTAATATTTTCAGTTTTCAAATTTTCTTTCATTCTACCGTATATTTAAATATATTATTGGTGCAATATAATCAATAATTAGTAATATGCAAACACCATTTGTTCAGAACTATTCTAATAAATAATATTAACGAAAAACTAACAGGACACTTTGAGTTTTAAACAGATAAAGATTGCTTGCATAATTTATAGTTCAAACTCCGATTACAACCGTAACTACAACAGAAGAGTTGAGTTGGATTGGGGCCTTTTCAATTGTTAAATTAACCCGCTACATATAAATAATGGACTGTTCTTTCTTTGAATTAAGACCGTTTCATTTATGTGACAATGGAGTGTTTTGGGGGAAATGACTGATCAGCAGGTGGACATTGTAAACCCTGATTAGCCTGCGAGGATCTGGGTTTACAATGGACGCAAAGGCTATCATAGTCATGCTTAGCGGGTTAATGGTTAACTGGGTCACCCAAAGCTTTCATGTGACGTATAAAACCAGGTTCAGATCAGCAACATAAACTTACAAAATGATCTTTATTTTAGAGCGTAAATGGAGTTTCTACGATAGAATTTGCAGCAACTCTGCAGTTCAGGGTGAGAAGGTTCTAGGCCCAATTTCCATATTTTATCTCGATGTACATGGAAGATGAGCCTGGCATGTTCATGCCTGTTAGGCGCCATATAACCTTTTCATGTGTTGGTGCGCCTTAAAACCCCAATTCAATTATTTTAGAGGGTGGACTTCATGAGTTTAGTCGAGCAGTGTCATGATTTCATATCTATTCGTATATAATATTTAATTTTCAAAAGCACTGCAGAGAGGTCTTATAGAAGCTTGCCCTATTGTCTCACTCATTCATCATTTGAATAAAATACTGTTAAAATTAAATTGACAAATAAAGAGATATAAATAGATATTTCTAGAAAAGAGAACAATGATTGCTGTGTTAGAATCCATGATATTGTATGCCGAGAAACTTCCAAAAAAGAGTAAAAGAATCATTCATGGAATTTCAACACGAGGTATAACTTTTTATTTGAACAGGCTTTGCCACGAATTTCCCTATCTACACCGGATACCCGTGAAAGATTTTTTTTTCTTGTATACTAATGACATTTTGTGTGTTGACGTTGCCAACTATCAATGCTTTATGTGTCATTCAACTATTGATGTTTCTGACATCAGTGTTGATAAAGTTGACATATCCACCCATGTGTAAGGTCTGATTTTCCAGTACACTTCCTGCAAAATTCGGATATCCATATACAGTATGCAAGAATAACATGTTTTTCATTCCGTGCATCAAGTTTATTATAATGGAAATATGTTAAGCTGAAGTTAGGTTTTGAATTCAGAATTATAATCGTAAACATATACTATATATTGTAACTGTTGTATACTTGATGTGAACTTGACAGTGATTTGAATACATGTATAAGTATGAAATGTCGAGAAATATTTATGAAGGGCCATTCTATTAAAACATACACACGACCCCAGGAAGCCAATTTAATAAACATACACACGACCCCAGGAAGCCAATTTAATAAACCTGTATGAGTGAACTCTATTTTATGAAATTTGGTTCTTCAAACTCAATTTTACGTCTATGGGTGGGTGTTCATTTTCAAAAGTGCCTTTCTGGGTTCCCATGTATGTTTTACTGGAATAGCCCTAATCCCGATTTCCTCATTTAACGTGTACTGGTATTGTGTGTCTATGTTCATTATTTATTGTGTTGTGACATTTTGGCAATGCAATAAAATTTATTATACAAATGTTGGTTCTTTATTTGTTTCTTCCAAACTTCTTGGTGCAACATGTTATTTGTGACTAGATCTACGCGCATTACCGACAGTTGGGAAACAAATGGTGTTTGAGATTTTTGGATTTTATACGGCACACCAACACAAAAAGGTTATATGGATTGGTGCCAACAAGACGGAACATTCCAGGCTCACTCTCCATTTACCCCTTGATAGACATAATGCAGAATGGGCCTAGGACCATCTCACCTGCAGAACTGCAAATACTTTTGTAAACGCTCAATTTTTCCCTGCAGCCACGATCAATGTTTTCTGTCAATTCTCAAGTAGCAGGTTCAACAATACAGGGTTAATGTCTGGATAAAGAGTGGCCCTTTTTTTTTTCCCCGGAAACCACACGGGGTGCAAACATGACAGATTCTTTAACTTGCTTGGAGGATGAAGTCTAGTCCGGTACACGGGACCAACCGGATAACGTCCCCATCAGGCTCATTTATTATACGTGGTCCCGCCTTAATTCCATTATGCGATGGGAAGTATTTTATCACGGATATTTCGACAATAAAACACATTTAAAACAATTTTTATAAAAAATATTTGATAACCTGTATAAAATTACCTATACGAAATGCAAACTTTTTAAAACGAAATTAAGGTTCTATATTACATACCCAAGCCAACCCCATTTTTGGATGGGGTATGAAAGTTAATACTCAGATCATGTAATGGACTGACGAGGGTTAAGGAAATGTCTTCCTCAAGGACAAACTGAAGAAACCCAATGGCGCCAAAAGGCTTGAACCCGTGATCTCCGGATCCAGTCAAAAGTGCTATCCACTTAGACCTTGGTCTAAAGTAAAGGCAAAACATATATCTATTGAATTTGGTCCAAGTAAAGGCAAATATATCTATTGAATTTGGTCTGAAGTTGTTGAATTGGGTTTTAAGGCGCACCAACACATGATAGGTTATATGGCGCCTAACAGGCATGAACACGCCAGGCTCATCCTCCATGTACATGGAGATAAAATATGCAAAATGGGCCTAGCAGCTTCTCACCCTGAACTGCAGAGTTGCTGCAAATTCTATCGTAGAAACTCCATTTATGCTGTAGCCACGTTTATTGTTTTTCTGCCACTGCTCTTTTGATGTGAGCGAGATGGTACCTGAAACAATGCAGGGATCATGATGAATAACTTTAATGAACATGAACAAAAATGATAAAATGAACATGAATTTGGGGGGATTCTACCCCTCTGCCTACCCCTCCAAAGCGATCTGCATTGGCCCTATTCTTTGCCCCGTGATCAAACGGACCCCCGGGAACCACACGGGGCAAAATAAAGACAAAGCAAATTACCAAATATATTTATTTTATTAGTTCGGAGAAATGTTTGCATACATGGAATTTTAACACAGATAATGTAAAGCTATCAATTTCTTACATCCTTGATAGAAGAAAGTGGTAAAATCAGTATCTTTTAAAGTACAATACTATAGAAGGAAACAGCTACATTTCAAATTCATTATAAAGAAAAACTCGTTCCAATTACAAACCAAAAAGTCGTTAGTTTAAAAATTCACTTAAGAAGTATAACCCAGTTAAAATATATTTAGCTTGCACAGATATGATGTTACTTCCTGATACAAAAGCTACTGAGTGATTGCAGTATTGCGATAAACATATATGCCAACATGCTACTGGCACCTTCATGTGCCTAGTCATTATTTAATATGGCCACTACTGGCGCCTTCATGCACCTGGATGTAAATTTAACCCTTGACCCGCTAAGCACGACTATAATAGCCTTTGCATCCATTGTAAACCCAGATCAGCCTGCGAGTAACCCGCAGGCTGATCAGGTTCACAATGTCCAGCTGCTTATCAGTCATTTATCCAAAACACCCCTTTGTAACATAATGGAATGGTCTAAATTTAAAGAAAGGACAGTCCATTAAACATTCATAGCATGCTAAGGGCTAATACATCTGCTACTGGTGCATTTACTCTCTGAAACTATAGAATTTTGATTTTCCTGCTCTATACTTTTACTGACTACAGCCAACATTTCCCATCAAAACATCTTATTGATATTATTGTAACGAATGGCAGCAAGAACAAATACTCTTAAGTTATCGATATGAATGGTTTTGGGCTACGATAAAACCTTTTTATTGGTGTAACTAGTGGAAGTAGCAGTGAATAGATTTATGGTAAAAAATCCCGACCTTTCAAAACCTACAACATTCCAAAAACAAAAACAGTGGTCCCGTATAAGGTATGTATCTGGTGATAGTAAAGGCTAGTAATGACATCAACCTCCCCTCCACACCACCCCTAAAAAAAGAATTGAATTGAATTGGGGTTTTAAGGCGCACCAACACATGAAAGGTTATATGGCGCCTAACAGGAATGAACATGCCAGGCTCATCCTCCATGTACATCGGGATAAAATATGGAGAACGGGCCTAGAACCTTCTCACCCTGAACTTCAGTGTTGCTGCAAATTCTATTGTAGACACTCCATTTACGCTGGAGCCACGTTTATTGTTTTTCTGCCACTACTCTAGTGATATGAGCAAGAAATGCAGCGGTCATGATGAAGACCTTTAATGAGCATGAACACAAAAATGATAAAATGAACATGAATTTGGGAGGGTACTAACTGGATCTGCAGTGGCCCTATTCTTTGCCTCGGAACCAAACGGGGCCCCCAGAACCACAGGGGCTCCCAAAAAATGAACAAGGTATTTACACATTTATAAATTTTACAAGAGTGTGCACTTCAAAACAACAAGACAATGAACAAAACATGGCAATAGAAATGCATATAAAATGTGCATCTCCTCACATATCAAAAACAACAAGAAAGCAAAAATAAACAAAACAATTCTTAAATACAATAAAAAATAAATAGCTAGAAAACAGATCTTTGTCTAAACACATTTTTAGAGCACTACAATGTATGAGATTGTAAATCATTATAAATTCATTGTAAAAATGTAAAAGCATCTCTTGTAAAGCATTGATAGCTCCAGATGGGGCCTATTTTATACCATTGTGCTCACAGGTAATATTTTAAAGGGAGGCATGGCAATTTTGACTCTTTTACACATGTTATCATGCATCAAAACCAAACCTCTATGAACATTTTCTCTTTCACTTCTTTTTAACACACATTCAGTATGGTGATTTTTTCTCCCCAATTATTTTGTAGTATTGCCTAAATTAGCGATATCACGCTAGCTAGTTTTTGAAAAAGATAAAAAGTATTCTAAATACGTGTACATTATTTTTCTCTTTTAATAATAAAATTACGACTGAGTCAGTAATTATTAAAAAAGATTGGTTAATACATTATTTAAAATGTTAATTTGTTTTTACTGCAGATATTTCCCTTCTCATAAATCCGTTATTTTAAAAATAAATACCTCTGTTGGCTTCACTTTCACTATAAAAACATCATGCATTCAAAATCATAATTTTTACTGAAAATACAGCCAGACTGCCGTGACTCCCTTTAACCTTTAGATTGTAAATACAAGTAGGCACAAACATTATAAAACAAACACAACACAAGGATAAATCTATTGTACCAGATTCGTGTATGACATTATCAGTTTGATAATTATAATAATAATTTCTTTATTTAACGTTCATAAATATTAAGTTATGCATATAACATACTTACACTTATTTTCAATGTGGCCTTCGAACAATAATGCTGTAAAAGTTATAAATACATATAAAAACATTCATACTCATGCGCACACACGCAAACATCCATATACACAACAATACTACAAATCCGACAAACACTCATTGGTTAATTATTAACCAATGAGTGTTTGTCGGATTTGTAGTATTGTATTAAATACATTCATAATATTCTTAATTCATAATCAAGATATCCATAGTGTCATATATGAAGGATATTTACGGTAAGCAGTTACAAGCATACAGTGCAAGTTTCACTCAAGGAAAAAGAAGAAAAAAAAGAAAGATAATTCTGGAGTTACTGCACCTATTTTGCCTCTGTGATAGATGGTCTAAGGCATACAAGTAATATTATAGACATACAAGTATCTTATATATGTACTTTTCCTATCAATGTAAAGAACCACAGTAACAATTATTAAGTTGCCTTCAAATATCTAAACAACTCAAAATTGTTCATACAAAAAGTATAAAAAATACATCTCTTTACACATACCAACTAAAATACAAAAACTGACACACTTAGGAAATATATAATATTTAAATACTCATTCAAAATAAGCATTTACGTTGTAAGGTCATCTGTGGACGGCAACCTCAGAGGGAGATGAGGTGAAAGATGAAAACCTCATGAGGTGCTCCGCCTCGGTAAGTTATCCACCTCATCAACCTCTCTATAATCACTGTATGAGAATAATTCACACTTAAAATACAGACACCAGGATGATAACATATTTAACTCAAAAAGTGTATTGTGGTTGACTTAGAAATTTACCTTTATAATCGTTAAATTTTGGGTTTTACGGTGCACCAACACATAAAGGTTACCCGTAAATGATGCCAAAATAAATGAACAGTCCAGACAAACTCTCCATTTACATCTAGATAAAAATATGCAGGACGGGCCTGGAACTGCAGAGTTGCCGCAAATTCTACTGTAAACACTTTCAATTTTCGCAGAAGCCGCATCATTGTTTTCCGCAATCATTATTTTCTGCTACAACTCAAAAAGCACAGATCTAAAACAATACAGGGTTCATGACCTACAACATGGTTTATACCCCCCATCAGCCTTTTTTACCACGGACTGTTTCAAGGTGGCAGCCCCATTGTCAGCCCCTTTAAGTTTGTGATGTCATATATCTTATCTTGTAAGTTTTATTTGTTTGTTTGTGGTTGAAAAAAATAGAAGAAAAAAGAGAAAATAACTAGAGTTAAAATTTATAAGATGAAATGAGAGAAAATAACTAGTTAAAATTTATAAGATGAAAAGTACAATCAAAAGGATATACAGGGTAAGATTAAATTAAAATACCATATTCTTTGACAATGATTTTTTTTTATCTTAAATGAGTGGGTTATATTAAACTGCCACATCACAGAATCCACATTGGAAAAGTACTTAACATTTTAGTTATATGTACCGGTATTTATTATTAAATAAGCAAACATAGAAGTTATCACTACTGAGGTATTTCCTGATAACAGTTTGCTAGTTATTAAGATGAAATAAATGATTTGGGGGGCAAAAATTTATGAACTTAAGATACAAATCTGTAAATGAATCTAGTGAAGAAACTGTAATTATCCAACATGGCATTACACTGGTATGAATTACATCTATAAATCTGGATGTTCATGACGTGGCATCTTCGTAGAAGTTTCTGATTTCATGTTCTTCTCAGCTCGTTTCTTACGCATGGCATTTAATATATCACAAGCTTTTTGAATTTCAATAAATTTGTCTTGAGCTGCGGCTTTCTCTTCGTCCGATTTATATTTGTCCGGATGCCACTTGCGCGCCATCTTACGACACTGCTTCTCAATTTCCTCGGATGAAGGATTATTATTTTCAAACTCGAGCACCTGGAAGATGAAGATGTTTTCTATTTTAGTATTAATAAGAAATATCAAAACAATACTGGATGGGAGATCTCTGGAGCTGGTGTACCTCCTGCAGGGGCCTTGTTCCATAATGTATGTCAGATGACTATTATCATTAAGTGTACTGTAGATATGCAAAGGACGTGCAAAGGTTATATGGAATATTAAGCTCAAAAAAATCTTCTGCACTGAAATGTGATGAAACTGACTTGTTTATTTGACTAGTGTTTAGCATCATTTTTAGCACATGTTAGGCCATATATGGTTTGTGGTTCCTCAGACCACCCCATTTTTCCTCGGTAGAACCAGAACTGTATACCGACTTCAGTAAGAATCGACACCATCTCACTTGACAAGTTGAGCTGCCACTGGGATTTGATTTGGGGATGTAGCTGTTGTCGTGATGTGTATATATCCAACAATTTAATAATGAAAAATTACGGCCGATCTTAATTTTTTGGCGACGAAACTAACCTTTGACCCCAGAATTTGACATTGAATGAAACCTTGAACTTTATGTATTGGTATTGTCACATTACTATTGTCATGAAGAGTATATATTGAAAGTTTGCAAAAAATGACCACTGAACCCATATTTTGACCTTGACCTTTGTACATATTGGTCATTTCACGTGACTAGTCATGAGGTGGACATATGGGAAGTTAAATGAATAAATGTGAATGACTCAATGAGGAGCACAGATAATCTATTCCTATGTATCTTTCTTCAAAAAGCAGCAAATAAATTCCTTTAGTATTATTATTTGCTTCAACAAAATCTAAGGATATCATTGTACACTATATTAAAACAGTGTAACAGTTCCAAGCATGTTGCATCAGCTCATGGCTTTGAATTAAAACATGTTAAACCGTGAGAACATGAATCATCTGCACCACAATGAACAACATTAAGCACTGAACAAGTAACAACAATTACCGACCAGTGATTTATTTACCCACGAATCATGACTGAGTCAAATACTTATATGAACAAAATGGTGTGTTGTTGAATTTTGATTGCACCTACTAAATACCATGTGACTTTTTGATCGAGTACACGGCTAAAGAAGGGTAAACAAAAACCTTGACTAAGGCAGTTTTTTTCATGTTTCATTTCTTCATAAATTCTGAATGGATTTTAATAAAATAAAGAGAAAATGCCTCCGCTATTAAAGTGATTCCTTTACTCCTAATGACAAAATGATTATACCCAAATCTAATTTTCCAAACAGGTGCAACCTGATCATTTCGGACAGTTTGGAAAGTTTGATTGGGGAAATCTGAGAAATCATTGTCATTAACTGTGGAGGATAGGGTTCACTTACTAGAGTATTGAAGTATTCACAAAGTAACAATAAATAAAACTACCTGAATTGAGTCTTTTGTTAGCCAAAACTTGCGACAAAAAAGTCACTTGGTTTAGCTATTCTTACCTATTAAAGAGAAACAGACCAGTTGATTTGTGTATATTTATTTTAAGATCATGATCCTGTGCACAGTGATATACCATAACTGGGCGTCCATTTTCATAAGCATTGCTTACCGTGTATGCGTGCGATTCCCCCGTCGGGTCGAGCTGTTCTATAAGTTGCTGATAACAATGTCCCCATCCATTAAATTGACAGAACTCGTATAAATCCCACATGGTCTTCTTCATCTCTTTCCAGGCGGGAGATTGGAAAAAATTGTCAACAGCTATGTTTATCGGTACCCGCGTACCGTCTCTAGTGGTGACGTGGGCATTGAAATATAGCACAGACGTCCATAGAAACATATATATCAGTCCACAAAGCAGCAAGACTATTAGTCGTTTGATGAAATTACATTTTCCTTTTGGTATTTTCTTATCAGGATCCCATTCTGCTTGCTTGCTGGCCATTACAGCAGCAAAGAGAGGGGCGGTGATTATCGTCTGATCCTCCTGTAGAAGCCAAGGTATTCCAAATGAAGCTCCCAGCAGGCACCATTTGAAGGCAACTTTCTGATGTCCAATGTTGGCAACCATGTTGACACCTGGAGGAAAATAATTAAATTAATTGTTGTTAAAAAGGAGTACGTTCTGTTTTGTCTCTAGAAGAATCAAAAAGCTTTAAAATGTTTCAATTCATGATAAAACGGTCATATCAATCTCAACATGCTGTTAAACTGTGTTTTCCAGGTCTACAATTTTAACTTAATGAAGATTTTGAATGAATTTGGGCATAAAATGCTTAAATTAACCACGACGCATAACCTAGGATAGCACATATTACTGTGCATAATGAATTTCCTTGCAGATAAGGGATCATTTGGGGATGTTCATTCGGCCCTTTATAACAGAAAATATCATTAGTTTTGTCATTTTTAAGTCGGACCTCTAGACTTCCATGAAATGCCTGATGTACCTCTTTTAACCCTTAACCTGCTACATATATATAATGGACTATTCTTTCTTTGAATTAAGAGCATTCCATTTATGTGACAAAGGGGTGTTTTGGGTGAAATGACTGATCAGCAGCCAGACATGTATACCCGGATCAGCCTGTGAGTTACGGCAGGCTGATCTGGGTTTATAATGGACACAAAGGCTATTATAGTCGTGCTTAGTGGGTTAACAGCTCATGATTTATTTAAAAAAAAAACGGCATCCGACATTCATTTTTAAAGGAACATACGACAGTTTTTCAGTCACATCACGACTGTGTTTACTTGTAGCAGTGAGCCGAATGCTTAACTTTATAGTGCTTCCACATTGGAATACCATGTCGTGGACATATAGCATGATTACCCCACCCAGTCATAGCCACATTATATTTGATACTGGGCTGACCTGTCCTAGCACTACCCTTTATATGCTGAACGTCAAGCAAGGGAGCTACTAGTACCATTTTCATGAAGTCTTTGGTGTGACTGGGCAGTAGATCGAACCCACAACCTACCAAGAGTGAGGCAAGACACTCTACATGTCAGGCGCGTAGCGTGCCATACTCATTTACTCACGTGAGTTAACTTTTCAAACAAAGGCTCAAAAAATAAAAACTCGAAAAACGCAATAAAAATCATTATCTATACCATAATTTTCAGTTCCGAGGTGAATGAAATGTTAAGGAATAATGGTATTTTTGACATGATTTAAATCTTTTATCCTGACCCTAAAATGCACCAGAAGTCACGTACGAGCGTTTATTTCAGTTGTCCCCCACCATCAGTTTTACCAGTTTTCGTAAAAGGGCAAATTATTGTCAACTATTTTCTCAAATTTAAAGATTTTCCTTTGCTTTAGATTTAGCAAAATTTACATTATCACTGAATACCCCCACTTAACAAAGGGCCATACTTCTGTAATAAATTAGGCAATCCACATTGGGTGATGTAGAGGGACATAAGGTCATCAGTTGTTATGTGTATACGAAGTTTGGGAACAACTATTTGAGGAATGGAAGTAATAAAAATGTGTTACACGACGGACAATGTGATTCCTATATAGCCCCCAATTCACTTTGTGAAAGAGGGGGTATAAAAATATAATTTTGAAGGCTGTGAAGCTGCTGGTTATACTAGTTTCGTCTTGTTTAGACACATCAGTAACGTATCTCTTACAAAAAAATTCAAATAAATGGCAAAAAATCTAATTTAATAACAACCTGAACTGGAACCTGAGGTAACAGTTTTAAAGAGATGATAAACCATTAGGGTTTATGTAACATGTATCCAGCATTGACATGTAACATCATAAACGCTGATCTAATTATGTCTTGTAAAGCAATTAAATGAGTAAATGTTAATTGTTATTAATAGTTCAAACAACAGTAAATGTTATTGTAGAATGGTTGGTGACATTTCCTTTGATGAATGCAGAGCACTAAATCGGTTAAATTAGGGTAACTAAAGGGGCATGGCTATACCGTACTACAACTATCGGATATTAGAATTTAGAGTACAGTCACTATGACATCACAGTGTTACTAAGTACCCCACGTTACAAAAAAGATAGAGTCTATCTCAGCTCGTTGGTTATTTAAACACCGCCCATCTTGGTGTTTAAATAAGCCATCTCGGTGTTTAAATAATCCATCTCGCTGAGACCAGACTCCATCTACCGGTATTACTTAATTTCAAACATAAATTTACTGAAGTAATTGAAATGTCAAATGTTTGTGTTTAACTATCATAATTATCAAGAAAATAAGAAAGACAAATCTATATTGATACTGTAAAATAAATCTTACCCACTGTAGCTCCCATCACTGGTAACATCACCATGAACACACCACCCAGAGGGGATTCCTTCAAGAACACTTCTGGTATAGACAATCGGAATAGGTACCCAAGAATACATCCTGAAAATTTAAATAATAATAAGTCAATATGACAAAGTAGTCTGTCAGGTGATATGGACTCCATTGCAGAGATTCGTGACTTGTAATGTAGAGGAATGTTATGTTTGTCAACTTAAATATTTTGTGCTTTATAAGCTAAAAGTTACGGCTTACATATACGTCCCTTTAAACAGAACGAATTTGACGGCGTGGCCGTCGTAAAATATCCACGTTTTATTCACACAGGTCACTGCCCCCCCACACACAGCCCCACAGTATATACAATGTAATCCCTTCATCAAAATGTTCATTTGAGAAATAATTTTTAAATAAACTGACCCATCAACCAACCCCTCCAACCTGAACCCCAGGGAAGACGTCCGAGTTTTAAATAATAAATCATTTGACATGCTGTGTATCTCTTTATTAGATGACTATTATACCAATTACTGTGCAAAAGTATGATGGGCATGATGGGCACACAGTCCGAGTTCAATATAATAAAAATCATTTAATATGTTGCTTATCTTTTATAGACGTTTACATACACCAAGTTATGTGCAAGAATATGGAACAAGAGCTGTCGGAGAACAGCGCAGCTCGACTATTCGATTTTTCAGAGAATAATAAATTATATAGCTAGTATATACCATCAGAAAACAAGGCTAAAACAAGAAATATCACTGTAAGTGATAAATGCCCCCGAAGTGTCCTTCGACCTCTAAGTATGACCTTGGAGCCATGGACCTGGATTTGTGCACGACACCTCATTTGGTTGTGGTGAGCACTTGTGCCATGTTATTTGGAAATCCGTCCAGGCATGCAAAAGTTATTGACCCGACACGATTTGAACTTTGACCTCTAAATGTGACTTGACCTTGAGGCCACAGACCTGGATTTTGTGCCATCGTCTTGTTGTGGTGAGCACTTGTGACAAGTTATTTGAAAATCCGTCCATGAGTTATTGACCGGACACAATTTGACTTTTGACCTCCAAGTGTGACCTTGAAGATCTGGGTTTTGCGCGCGACACATCATCTTGTTATGGTAATCACTTGTGCCAAGTTATTTAAAAAACCCTGCAGGGGTTGTGACGTTACCGTCCGGACACGAAATTGCGTACCTGTTTTTGACCTATGAACTGCAAGTGTGACCTTGACCTTTGAGGTACGGACCTGGGTTTTGCGCACGACACATCGTCTTGTTATGGTGATCACTTGTGCCAAGTAATTTAAAAATCCCTGCAGGGGTTGTGAACTTGATACGTTACGGTCTGGACACGAAATTACGTACCTGTTTTTGACCTATAAACTTCAAGTGTTACCTTGATCTTTGAGGTACAGACCTGGTTTTTGCGCACGACACAACGTCTTGTTATGGTGATCACTTGTGCCAAGTAATTTAAAAATCCCTGCAGGGGTTGTGACGTTACGGTCTGGATACGAAATTGCGTACCTGTTTTTGACCTATGAACTTCATGTGTGACTTTGACCTTTGAGGTACGGACCTGAGTTTTGCGCACGACACATCGTCTTGTTATGGTGATCACTTGTGCCAAGTAATTTAAAAATCCCTGCAGGGGTTGTGAACTTGTTACGTTACGGTCTGGACACGAAATTACGTACCTGTTTTTGACCTATAAACTTCAAGTGTTACCTTGATCTTTGAGGTACAGACCTGGTTTTTGCGCACGACACAATGTCTTGTTATGGTGATCACTTGTGCCAAGTAATTTAAAAATCCCTGCAGGGGTTGTGACGTTACGGTCTGGACACGAAATTGCGTACCTGTTTTTTACCTATGAACTTCATGTGTGACCTTGACCTTTGAGGTACGGACCTGAGTTTTGCGCACGACACATCGTCTTGTTATGGTGATCACTTGTGCCAAGTAATTTAAAAATCCCTGCAGGGGTTGTGACGTTACGGTCTGGACACGAAATTGCGTACCTGTTTTTTACCTATGAACTTCATGTGTGACCTTGACCTTTGAGGTACGGACCTGAGTTTTGCGCACGACACATCGTCTTGTTATGGTGATCACTTGTGCCAAGTAATTTAAAAATCCCTGCAGGGGTTGTGAACTTGTTACGTTACGGTCTGGACACGAAATTACGTACCTGTTTTTGACCTATAAACTTCAAGTGTTACCTTGATCTTTGAGGTACAGACCTGGTTTTTGCGCACGACACAACGTCTTGTTATGGTGATCACTTGTGCCATGTAATTTAAAAATCCCTGCAGGGGCTGTGACGTTACGGTCTGGACACGAAATTGCGTACCTGTTTTTTACCTATGAACTTCATGTGTGACCTTGACCTTTGAGGTACGGACCTGGGTTTTACGCGTGACACATCGTCTTGTTATGATGATCACTTGTGCCAAGTTATTTAAAAATCCCTGCAGGGGTTATGAAGTTACGGTCCGGACACAAACTTCGGAATGATGGCCGGACAGACAGAATCCGGACGGAAGGACGGACGGTGCGATTACTTTATGCCCCCGAAAAAAAATCGGGGGCATAACAATGTGGGGTGGGGTTGGGGGCCCAACATAGCTATGTGTAAGAACTGACCAAAACTACACAGAAATAATTATGTAAAAAAAAATAAAAAAAATCGAGTTTTGAGTAGGGGTGTGGGAGAGACAGGGGTGGGTGGTTTGGGGAGTGGGGGTGATGAGGGCAACATATATGTGTAAGAAGCAATGTAAGAATTCACCAAAACAACACAAAAACATGTAAAAAAATATATATATTAAAAAATCGAGTTTTGAGTGGGGATGTGGGAGAGGGGGCAACATGTGTAAGAATTGACAAAAGCAACACAGAAATATGTAAAAAAAAAAATAGAGTTTCAAGTGGGGGTGTGGGGTGAGAGGCGGGG
This sequence comes from Cyrtodaria siliqua, assembly GCA_037043455.1. NCBI lineage: Eukaryota > Metazoa > Mollusca > Bivalvia > Adapedonta > Hiatellidae > Cyrtodaria > Cyrtodaria siliqua. The sequence goes on along the minus strand of JAWPHD010004190.1, from coordinate 14,555 downwards.
GTGGGTGTGGGGGGCAACATATATGTGTAAGAATTGACTAAAACAACACAGAAATATGTAAAAAAAAAAAAAAGTGTGTGGAGCGGGGTGGGAGTGAGCCCATGCCCCAATATGGGTGAAGTATGAATAAGATGCATAATGCTATAAGAAATCCCAAACCAAAATTATAGATATATACATGCTTACATGCAAACCTAGATCTGCCTTTATTGCACATTTCATGGGCCATCACAATTTGGGTTCCATGGGAGCCCAGAATTTGCAGAAGACAAAATTACTTACCCAACCCTTTACAACATACTATAAGGAAACCAATTCCAAAATTTAGTTCAGCTAGGACAAGAAATGTAAGAGATATAGACCTGTAAACACAGCTTACATGCAAAATTTGATGTGAAACAGACACATTTTAAGGGCTATCAGAATTTGGGTTCCATGGGAGCCCAGGGGTTACAGGAACCAAAATTACTTAAGCAGCCCTTAAGATAATGCTATAAGGAAGCTAATGGCTAAATTTGGTTGTGCTAGGGTAAGAATTGTAAGAGATATAGACTCGTAAACAGCTTACACGCAAAATTTTATGTGAAATGGACACATTTTATGGGCTATCATAATTTGGGTTCCATGAACCAAAACTGCTTATGCAGCCCTTAAGATAATGCTATAAGGAAGCCCATGGCCACATTTGGTTGTGCTAGGATAAGAAATGTAAGAGATATAGACTTGTAAACACATCTTACATGCAAACCTTGATGTGGGACGCCGACGTGATTATATAAGCTCTCTTATTCTTCGAATAGTCGAGCTAAAAATGACAGTGTATTTGACCTTTTGACCCCACTGAGGGACCCTGGGTGCAGAGCCATCATCCTAATGTTTCATTTGAGACATAATTACAAAAACAAAATGACCCCAAATCACGCCCGCCCGCCCCACCCACCCTGGGCCCAAGGGCAAATGTTCGAGTTTGCGAAATATAAAAATCGTTTGATATGTTCTTTATCTTTTATAGACGACTACATATACCAAGTTATGTGTACAAATATGAAAAAATTACAGTGTAATTGAATTTTTAGTTTATTTGACCTTTTCACTCCCCCTGAGGACCCCTGGGCTCGGAGCCAAAAATAATAGTGCTCATGCACGCCGTCATCACATGTTGATGTCATACCCTAAGTTTGGTTGAATTCTGTTTGGCGGTTTAGGAGGAGATGCGGTAATGGACAGACGGATGGACAGGCAAACAGAGGTGATTTTAATGTTTTAAGTTTTCAAAAACGTGGGTATAACAACATCAATGAACATGGGTCCCAGACTGTAAATAAGGCCATAATTGGTGCACATATAATAATAATATATGAATACTTATTATATGTAAATCTGAATCAGTGATTATTGTCTGGGGCTAATTCCGAGAGTTTCAGGTGCCTGTGATGACATTTAATTTAAATTAATTATAACACCCCCAATCGACGGCCAGATGAGGCTAAGGGAAATGACTAGTGTAATGACACATGGAAATAACCCATTGGCAAGGATGAGGCTCCAGACTTAAGAGTCACTGTCAGATCCACATATCTCTCGTAACTGACATATTAATCTGGGCATCACGGCTTCTCTAGTGACATAATGAACAGGGCGCCGAATCCCCTTTCATGACAAACACACACAAAACTGCCATACATAATATATAACCGAAAATGTCACGATAGTGGTTTAAGTTTCGTAATACGGAACGAGATAGCACGAGAGTTGAGAAAGTAAATACCAAACATTCCTGAAAAATGATAGTGAGTACAAAAAACATGATCAACGTGATATTCTTCTCTTTGATGTGTTTTATTTATGCATGCATAATTTGCTTCCTGGTCAAATCGTACTTAAGTCAAATTGTACTCAGGTCAAATCGTACTGTTTTGGTCAATTCACTCTCACTTTTCGGTCAAATCGTACTCATGGCAGGTCAAATCACTCTCATGCGGTTTATGAGTACGATTTGACCAACATAATGAGTACGATTTGACCAAAATAATAATAACGATTTGACTTTTATCAAAAACGTTTATTAGTTGATATATATGATGCAGAAAGTAGAAACAAATTATATTAAAAAAATCTTCATTGTTGATTGTTGATTAATTAGCCAATGTTGAGTGCAAAATGTAAGTTGGTTATATCTGGTATATTTTATTCGCTGCCGGAACGGCAGCGACTCTTATATTGTTTTAGTACTTGCACATGGTAAGGTAGTAATGAATAGTTTCTTTGAGTTTTTTTCACATTGATAACGCAATCTTATAATTACACATGGTAGCAATGAACAGTTTATCTGTGTTGTAATGCACGCTAACGCAAACGCATCCCATACATGTGAGTAATTCTATTTCTGTGCTGATGTGTACTTTAGCACGTCGTGCTACAAAGGTCAGTATGTAATCAATTTGTAAGGCATGTCAAGGATTCGCGTAGCACAAATTGGAAAAAAGTGTCTGGTAAAAAAACGGTAATGACGTGTTTACGTCTACGTGACAACAATTGTTTTGAATATTGTTTTAACACCCGTGACTTGGTCTGTTATTATGTTAAACTTTGTTCCCAGAAATAATGCTATTTTCTCTCGGCAGCTATTTTACGCTTGCGTAAAACCTTGCTTGTTGTGTATTGTTATATTAAACTGTTGTTTGTAATTGTGTGTTTTGTAATATTGAATGTCAGCCATTAATATGTATTATGGCTAATGGAATTTTGAAAAATTGTCAATTGAATGTTTAATAAAGTTGGAAATTTGAATACATCATGTACAGTAGCATGTATATTTATTAACTGGGAGGTCGACTTATACAGTTAGAAAGTGTCGATTCTTACGGATGGCGGGAGGTATCTCGTACTGGTTTTACCCAGGAAAAGTGCTGTGACGTAGAACCACCATTCAAACAAGCAAACAAAGAAATTATTAACCGATTGTCATTACTAAATGCCAACTTTACGGTACGGATCGTCTATGGTATGTCGTCATGTAGGCCAGATATAGAGCTATGATATAACCTACGAGGGTGCTTCAAAAAGTTCTGTCACTAGGCATATATCCTTTGAACTGGATATTACACTGAGATAAAGTAATGTATTTATATTACTACTGGGTTCGCTGTCTTAAATTCCACAACAAAATGAAGAAAATCCGGTTATTTATACCCCTGAATTACCTCCCCTTACCACACCTTTTGGATACTGCATCTCTGAAAGTCCTGGTTACAAAACGTTGTAAAAATTATTTGAAAAAGTCTATGCTTTTAAATTTTCTTGTACGCCATCTGTTGTTATTCACCCATAATCCCTGAAAAATGATTGTCGAGAATTCGGAAAGTCTTGCTGCAAACCAGATATGAGTGAATGCATATCCCTTAATTTTAGCAGAAATAACACTGATTTTCTTAATTTTGTTTACGTAAATGTTATAATATCTTTTAAATGTCGTAATTATTCTCATAGTATTAATATGTTTTCAATATTTGTTTACAAATCATAGTCCTTCAGTGTTTAAATTTCATATTCAAACACATTATTATAGAATTTGTACAATGTTTAGAGAAAATATTGACTATCCAAAAACGCTATTTCAGAAGATTGCCCTTCCATTTAGGTCCATTTATCATTAAATTAATTTTACACGTTAGCTTAAAATGTTAATTCTAAGACAATGCCTTTTCATCTACCATGCTTAAATTCTGAATCTTGTAATGCACAGATATAACTGGTAATGTACGAGAAATTTCAAAGGTCTTCGACAAGTACTTAAAGAAAAACAGGCATTTCAAAAAGTAACAGTTAACAAACCTGAAAAAAAAACCAGGACGAAAATGCCTCAGTGTGTATAAGTGGTGTGTATTAAATGTTCCATAACTTTCGTCACACAAAAGATACAATATTTATCTTACCATCATGGAATGGTATTGAAACTCTCGTTCATTTATTATCAAACACCAACACTCACAATGAGCACATAATTGTTAAAACGCGTTAGTGACAGAACTTTTGAATGACCCTCGTAGATGACGTAATGAGCAAAAAGTAAATAGCCTTGTACGTATTTCTAATCGTATGACTCATGTGTGTAGTCATGTAGAGGTTATCTTCAACTATTGGCAGTGAATATAAGATATGCAAATTAGTTGACAACTAAAGCAAACATATGCCTTGTCACGAAGAGTTACGACATTACTTCTAGCATATTAATATATAAATGAACGTCTAGGACAACAACTCCATTAATTAATTCAGATCACGGAACTAATACAATACCAAGAAACCAAGGAATGAGATATTGAATATTATGTTGATACTTGTAAACATGTCACTGTAATAAATAATGTAGTTATATTTACTTACTTATTATTTGTGAACACACATTCATTTCGTTTATTAATACATTTTAAACAGAAACAGCCTACTGCGAATTCTTTTTATAACTTTATAAAATGACAATTTTAAACATATACATTTGATACATTAAGTGAAAGCAATGAGATAGTAACACTATCTTATGTCGTTCCTTGCATACACATACGGTGTCAGACCCGTGAATATCTGGAATAAAACACCGATTAAGTTGTTCAACATTTCTCGTCATTCATTCACACTATGCGCATTTTGAAATAAACATCTGTCAAAACCACATCTCTACCTTATCGCTGTGATCATACTCTCCAAAGAAATAATCCTGAACAACACAGTAAACTATTTACTATTCATGACAACAGACATACTACTTTAACCTCAGGTTAGATTTAACAATGAAATAGAAACTAATCATGCAAACTAGAAACTTTGGATTCTTTCAAGGAACTATTTTTGCATCCTACGATCCGGAAGTACTTCCTGACTGGTCTGACACCATACATCTCTGTCGACGTCTCACCACATACCAAGAATCTTGTCAAACGATGAAAAACGGTGGAGATGCAAAATGTCTTGATGGCACTAATATTTTTCTTAATTAACTTTATATGAAATGCAAAAGAAATTTTTTTTCGGCTTGAATGTTTTAAATATACAGAAAATTATGCTCTGAATTATATTGCGGTAGAATAAAGGTTTGTACTTTGGAATATCACTCCGCCTCAAAACATTAAATTAGGCACCACCAAATCGTTCCCATAGGGTAACAGTACAGCATTTTGTTTACCAGCGATTTCCAATATCACATAGCTCTTAACAATCTACCGTAAATTAAATAAGTAACCTAAAATATATATCAAAATGTAGATAATAAGTCGTGTTTCTTTCGATTGTTTACATGTCAATCAGCATCCGATATTTGGTGGTGTCACGGTGTTGAAGCTCTGTTCGCCATTTTCATATTTAGCTATGGTCATGTGACAAATTATCATGTGATCGCAGACTACTTTCTTAGACGTTGAGAGAGGTCAGTGTAATGGCCTCTGGGAGAGATTGTATCATATATCGAATCAACTTGGTCACTGGTTATACATATCGGGTGTTGACAAAATTATGTATAAATTCAGACAATATGTAAAATCATATAAATATCACAACCATCTAAGTTTGTATTTGTGGTGAAATCCGTACTTAAGTCAAATCGCAGGCCTACTCAGGTCAAATCGTACTCATTTTTTAAGAAAACCTGGACCATATTTTAACGTATTTTTATTATTTAAAATGCATTACAACATTACTTGAAACTTCTTTTATAATATAATGATAAAATATAATCAATAATCAACTGCAATTAGATTATTTCTAATGGAAATAAAATAATGAGTACGATTTGACTTATTTCAAAATGTCAATGAGTACGATTTGACCAAAATGAGAGTGATTTGACTTAAGTACGATTTGACTTAAGTACGATTTGACCGGATACCATAATTTAAATGTTTGTTCTATATTAAAAACGTTGTTTGTTTATGCAGACATTGTGCGACGTCTTCAGAAACCTTGTCGAAAAAGTGTGTATGTGGGTTGTTACTGATTCTTATCTATAATTCCAAGCCAAGGAATCATTGCCCAATGATATGTAACATAAGATCCATGATTCTCATGTCTACACAGCCCCCTAGAGACACAACAACACAATTAGAAGATCAAGATACGACATGTTTACCAATCATAATTTGTCCTGCAAAGCGAACCACACTAAACGGCGTTTCTCCATTCGACTTCGTCTATCTGCAAATTCATTGATAAATCTAGGGTCTCCATTGGCTTCATACATATACTCCGGTATCCTCCACAAATCTCGGATCCATCCAAACCCAAAGCCGCCCATAGAAATCCACCACACAAATGCTTGCTTATCGCGTCCCAGATAAACATGATGGAGTCCGAACAGCCCACCAAAGAACCAACACAGGTACGATACAACAATGTTAGCCATTTTGTCAAGATTTAGTCCTGACAATTGGCGTAAAATACACGCTGCATTTACAAAAGTGAAACTATATATTTTCAGTTAGAAGCCGCCAAATCCGGAAGTTTGGAATTACGACGCACATGCGCAATAAATGGAAATGGGGGAATTTTGGGATCTATTTATAGATTTCTACGTGTCAAGCCGAAAACTCGAATACAATAATTTATACATTTTGATCTAAATCCAACTATTTGTTATAACACAGTTGTACACGAAGTGCGAATAAAGCAAAATTATCAATTTTATTGAATTCTGTATGACTGTCGCTATTTATAAATAGATTATCCGAATTTAAATATTGGGTTTTCCCCAATCCCACAATGCTATTGTTTGTTTATGACAGCAACCCAGAACGTGAATCCACTTGTTAATTTGTATGTTAACATGCTTTGATCCATGTATTCAAGTCATGGACAGACAGCGAGGCCATTTGACACAGAATCCGCAAGATGCAGTGGATAACTTAATCTGGATAAAGGTTGATACGTTTTCCTTATTACAAACCCTCCTTCCTAGCTGGTTCCAACCAGGGAACTTAATGACTTGCCCTGGTAGGAACTTATGTTTCTTCCACCAGTCCTTTTCTATCTCTTCCATAGGAGCTCTTTCTTTTCTTTTTTTTATCTGTTTTTCCATCATTGCTTTACTGTCGTTCTTCCATCCATGTCAGAACGTTTGTGTCAAGATATGACATACCATTAATTAGGGAAGACAAAAAGGTCTGCAGATTTAAATACTCCATAGATGGTACCTTTGAGCTAGGATGTCACAGTTCTCGAAATGGCGGATTGAATGCTGTTTGTATGTTTATCAGTTGTTGCAGGTTGTGGGTATATGCTTACAATTGTGTTGTTGCAGGTTGTGGGTAAATGCTTACAATTGTGTTGTTGCAGGTTGTGGGTATATGCTTACAATTGTGTTGTTGCAGGTTGTGGGTATATGCTTACAATTGTGTTGTTGCAGGTTGTGGGTATATGCTTACAATTGTGTTGTTGCAGATTGTGGGTATATGCTTACAATTATGTTGTTGCAGGTTGTGGGTATATGCTTACAATTGTGTTGTTGCAGGTTGTGGTATATGCTTACAATTGTGTTGTTGCAGATGGTGGTATATGCTTACAATTGTGTTGTTGCAGGTTGTGGTATATGATTATCATTGTGCTGTTGCAGGTTGTGGGTATATGCTTACAATTGTGTTGTTGTAGGTTGTGGTATATGCTTACAATTGTGTTGTTGCAGGTTGTGGTATATGCTTACAATTGTGTTGTTGCAGGTTGTGGTATATGATTATCATTGTGTTGTTGCAGGTTGTGGTATATGCTTACAATTGTGTTGTTGCAGGTTGTAGGTTTATGATTATCATTGTGTTGTTGCAGGTTGTGGTATATGCTTACAATTGTGTTGTTGCAGGTTGTGGTATATGATTATCATTGTGCTGTTGCAGGTTGTGGTATATGCTTACAATTGTGTTGTTGCAGGTTGTAGGTTTATGGTTATCATTGTGTTGTTGCAGCTTGTGGTAAATGATTATCATTGTGCTGTTGCAGGTTGTGGTATATGCTTCAATTGTGTTGTTGCAGGTTGTGGTATATGATTATCATTGTACTGTTGCAGGTTGTAGGTTTATGATTAACTTTGTGTTGTTGCAAGTTGTAGGTTTATGATTAACATTGTGTTGTTGCAGGTTGTAGGTTTATGATTAACATTATGTTGTTGCAGGTTGTGGTATATTATTAACATTGTGTTGTTGGAGGTTATAGGTTTATGATTACATTGTGTTGTTGCAGGTTGTAGGTATATGATTATCATTGTGTTGTTGCAGGTTGTAGGTTTATGATTAACATTGTGTTGTTGCAGGTTGTAGGTTTTTGATTAACATTGTGTTGTTGCAGATTGTAGGTTTATGATTAACATTGTGTTGTTGCAGGTTGTGGTATATGATTACAATTGTGTTGTTGCAGGTTGTAGGTTTATGGTTATCATTGTGTTGTTGCAGGTTGTGGTATATGATTATCATTGTGCTGTTGCAGGTTGTGGTATATGCTTCAATTGTGTTGTTGCAGGTTGTGGTATATGATTATCATTGTACTGTTGCAGGTTGTAGGTTTATGATTAACTTTGTGTTGTTGCAGGTTGTAGGTTTATGATTAAAATTGTGTTGTTGCAGGTTGTAGGTTTATGATTAACATTATGTTGTTGCAGGATGTGGTATATTATTAACATTGTGTTGTTGCAGGTTATAGGTTTATGATTAACATTGTGTTGTTGCAGGTTGTGGTATATGATTATCATTGTGTTGTTGCAGGTTGTAGGTTTATGATTAACATTGTGTTGTTGCAGGTTGTAGGTTTATGATTAACATTGTGTTGTTGCAGGTTGTAGGTTTATGATTAACATTGTGTTGTTGCAGGTTGTGGTATATGATTATCATTGTGTTGTTGCAGGTTGTGGTGTATGATTATCATTGTGTTGTTGCAGGTTGTAGGTTTATGATTATCATTGTGTTGTTGCAGGTTGTAGGTTTATGATTAACATTGTGCAATCGTAGGTTAGGTTGTGGGTATATGTTTATCAACTGATTGTTGCAGGTTGTGTGTATTTGATTATCATTGGGTCTTTGCAGGTTGTCATAATATGTTTGTCCGTTCATTGTTGATTATCATTAGATTGTTTCAGGTTTTCAGTATTTGTTTATCTGTTGTTTGTTGCAGGTTGTGGGAATATGTTTATCATTTGGTTGTTTCAGGTTGTGGGTATATCTTTTTCATTTGATTGCTGCAAGTTGTCGGTATATCATATGGTTGTCACTGGACTGTTGTATGCTAGGAGCTAGACTTGTCATGCGGGAAAGTGTCGATTATAACGGATGCGAGACGTATACAGTACCGGTTCTACCCAGATAAATGGCGGTGGTCTGCCTCTACCACCAAGATAAATAAATAAATCGACCGTCATATATGGCCTTACATATGCTAAAAATGACGTAAAACACCGTTCAAACAAACAATTGTATGTATATGTGTATAATTTAATTGTTGCAGGTTGTGTAAAATTTGACTGTTGTGGGTATGTGATTATCGTGTTTATTGTTATTGTTGCATATTGTGGGTATGTGATTATCATGTTATTGTTGCATATTGTGGGTATGTGATTATCATGTTATTGTTTCATATTGTGGGTATGTGATTATCATGTAATTGTTGCATATTGTGGGTATGTGATTATCATGTTATTGTTACAGGTTTTCGGTATATATGTTTAATTTGTCGATTGCAAGTTGTAAATATAGTATCATGTTTATTGTTGCAGGTTGTCGGTATCGGAAATGCAGGAACTGGGAAAACATGTCTGATTAAACACTTCTGCGAAAGCAAGGTATTTATTTCTTCTTAGTGAACCCCCTCATAAGAATGTCTGAACGTGCAAGAGCAAGGAATCTATTTCTACTTAGTTCATCTCCTCATTATAATGTCTGAACACCGTTAATTTTGACATGTTGGTATCTAAATAGCCAACGTTATGTGATTATAGCATCTAAGATAACATTATTTGCCTAGCTCATTGTTAGCCGGTATTTATGTATTCCCTGAAGAAGACTTTTTTTGTTAACGAAGTGTTATTCAAACGCTAAACGTATGGAAGAAGGTAAGTCAGGAACTAACAATTAATTAAGCAAGTATCTAACTCGTTATTTAAGTCATTAATAAATAGTCACTCATGTAATATCCTCTATATAACAATCACATATCGTTAGTATACAGAGGCCCTGTAACGCCTGATACAAAATATAACGAAGTCGGTAGACTACTCAGTATGAGTATAAAACATGTAATGATTTGTCGACTTGCGTCAAGCTGACAGACTTAAATGGGACGGCGCCTGCAATGAGGACTTCAAATGAATATATTTTTTAAAAGAAACTACAGCACCTTTTTGCACTCAGTCTGTACATTACTGTCATATACCTGTATCTATTTGCATCACACACCTAAAGGTATGTCATTAGAACTGTGATTTGCATGCGTGAGTAGTACACTGGTTTAGTAATGATTTAGTCCAAAACTAGTCACGATCGTGTAGTCGTGTCATACGTTTTTGCCGAAAAGGACTGATTTATTGCACATGTTTAACATTGATAGTGAGTGCATTAGGTTAATCAGGTATGTTTAAAAAGTAAACTTCATTTATTTTGTATTCATGTGTTTTTTTTTGTGTTTTTTATTGTCAAACATTCATCGCTAAATCATTTTGAATTTGCCGAAGTGAAACATGTGAATCGTTATTTTATTAACCAATTAGTGATAAAAAAAACCCTATAATTATCCCACATTTAGTCGTATAACAACATTTTACTACATGGTTAACGTATGTTTGATTTTTTAATATAATTATTAAAAAACGTTTTTAGATCAGTTATGCATTTTCTCAGTATATTTTGACTCCAAATAAATTGACTTTTCACGGGAATAATATTCCATATTTTTTTTACCTAAAGTGGATTTTTTCATATTTTATTTAATATCTGTTTTTGGAATACTTACTATAACAATATGGTTCACATTGTTTATCGTTATTTGACTTAAGTGTCGATTCTTATGGATGACGGGAGCTATACAGTACTGGTTCTAGCCAGAAAAATGTGGGTCGTTTGCCTCCACTACGATCTAAAAAAAAAGAATAAAAATAACATCGACTGTCATATATAGCCTAAAAAATGTGCTGAAAATGACGTAAAACACCATTCACCCACAATCTTTCTACAGATGTACCTAATGTCTTGTGATTTTCTTTTTGTTCATATTTTAGCTGTATTTATACACAGTCCATCATGATACTTTTAAATGGATTTGCGGCAATTTCAGGGAGGGATCCTACAGTGTTTTTTTTTATATGTACAATACATATAGTTGCAGATAAAGAACTTAACATCGATGATTGTTGCAGACCATTGCCACTACGAGTCCATCCTATGTTCACTGGCACTGTAAGCTCTGGTTTAGCACAGTCAGTCTGTTTCCGTATAATGGTTTGATAATGCACCTGTAACTAATGAAATAAAGTCTACATATTCCGTCTGTTGCACATTATAGATTCTGCAGACACAATTCTCTGCAGTCTTGATGGTGTTTTCTGTAAGATCTCCCTCCCTAAGTCATTAAGTAGGTTATGGTGCTCTTTAAATACTATTCCATGGTACCTGCTTGGTGTGATTTGCAAAGAAGTGGTGTTTCATTTTGTTAATGCATGACAATGGCAAAAGGCCATCGCTGATCCCATTGGTAGGTTGTTGTATACAGGTTCAGTTGGAATATATCGCCTTTACTTCGACTTGCCTTTTATAGACACTGTACATGCGGGAAATGATATACTAGTAGCAGGAAACAGTGCTGTACTGGCGTTGATGACCGTTTTTCAAATTTGTCTATGAGGTCACCTGCTGCAACAATTTCCATAATGTCTATCACTTGAAAAAGCAATATCTCAGACCAAAACGGTACAAGATATGCCTCGGACGATCAAAGCAACCTTCTGGATCTGCAGTTGGCTTCATCAGTGAGCTTAAAACATGGTGATCATAGTACAACAAGTAATTTCACTTGTTACGGGACTGGTGCACTATCAATATTGGAAACACGGTGACTGTGCTATACCACAGCTACGTGTGCCAGTGAAAATGGAATGAACACGTGGTGACAATATTCTTTAGCCAATCATGATGTCCTATACCTGCAACTAGCTGTACTGAACTTATTTCTTGCAAAAAAAAGAAAGAAAAACAGTGTAGCATCCTCCGCTGAAGATGGCTCAAATACAATTACCCAATTAAACAAGTTCAGCAAAGTGTGCTTCCAACCAGCATGATGGACTTGTATAAATACAGCATAAATATGAACAAAAGGAGGTCACACAACAGACACTTAATTCCTATATAAGTATGAAACATTTAAAATTATCCAAAAAAATTGCCTTTCCTGTCAAAATTCAGCTTGAAATATTAAACATGTCGCAAGTTTAAATGTATATGAAGTCAAAATGTGTAGAGAAAAATGAACAGTGGGTGTGGATAAAAGCAGTTTAGCGGTTGTCCACTGTCGGCGTGGATACTAGACTCAACGATTGCATGGTGTTCTGTCCAACGGCGGATACCAGTCGGTGTGAATAATAGACTCGCCGATTGCATGGTTTTCTTTCCAGTTTAGCGGCGGATACCAGCCCACAGTGAGTGTGGATAGTGGCAGTTTAGCGGTTGTCCACTGTCGGCCTGGATACTAGACTCACCGATTGCATGGTGTTCTGTCCAGTTTAGCGGCGGATACCAGTCGGTGTGAATACTAGACTCACTGATTGCATGGTGTTCTGTCCAGGTTAGCGGCAGATACCAGTCCACATTGGGTGTGGATAATATACTCACTGATTGCATGGTTTTCTTTTCAGTTTACTGGCAGATACCAGCCCACACTATGTGTGGATTATAAGAATCTTTCATGGGTATCCGCTGAAGACAGGGAATTCCAACCCGAGGTATAAGTGTTTTTATCGGAACAGAGGCTCTGCGTCTTATACCGAGGGTTGGAATTCCCTATCTGATCCGAATACCCATGATATATTCCTTTGCTTGCATATCAGAGACATGTTGTGCGTTGACGCCGCCAGCTACCAACGTTTTGCATGTTTTCCTGCATACCGGATGTTAGTGCGCGCGTTACTTTTATCTCGACCAAGGGTGAGATGGAAATTTCTTGCATACCGTCAGTATCTGGCGGCGTCAACGCACAACATGTCTCTGATATCCAAGAAAAAGAATCTTTCATGGGTATCCGGTTCAGATAGGAAATTCCAACCCTCAGTATAAGCGTTTTAATCGGAACCTCGCAGAGCCTCGGTTCCGATAAAATCACTTATACCTCGGGTTGGAATTCCCTATCTTCACCGGATACCCATGAAAGATTCTTATAACCTAGCCCCGGTAAAATGACGGATTTCCTTGTCCGGTATGCAAGAAAATATACTCCTTGATTGCATGCTTTTCTTTCAGTTTAGCGGCGGACACCAGCCAACAGCCGGTGTGGATAATATACTCACGGATTACATGGTTTTCTTTTCAGTTTACTGGCAGATACCAGCCCACAGTCGGTGTAGATAATAAACTCCTTGATTGCATGGTTTTCTTTTCAGTTTAGCGGCGGACACCAGCCCACAGTCGGTGTGGATAATAGACTCACGGATTGCATGATTTTCTTTCAGTTTACTTACAGATACTAGCCCACAGCCTACTCACTTATTGAATCGCATGGTTTTCTTTTCCGTTTAGCGGAGGATACCAGCCAACAGTCGGTGTGGATAATATACTCACTGATTGCATGTTTTGTTTTTCAGTTTAGCGGCGGATACCAGCCCACAGTCGGTGTGGATTATGGATTTAAGATTCAAAATGTGAAAGGATATGAGCGTAAGTGACATTTGACCAATATATCAATATCAATATCAATATAGCAAGTGTGTAGTACAGTTGACGTTGTTGTTCTAGCCGTTGCTCGACTGTTTTGTCTCCCGCTGTCGCATGACAAAATGGGATCTATATCAATGGGGTCCGTCCGTCCGCGTTTGTGGTTACAGCTAATATTTTAAACTTAATATGCATCTCGATATACATACATGCTAACCAGAGTTCTTTATTTGGAGATCCACGCGTCAAAATCCATGATGTCCGCCACAGGAAAAACGCTGAAAAAACCCTCTTATTTTGCGATGTGTGGGGTGTGGGGAGGCTGGAGGGTCGTGGATGAGTCTTAACCAATTCGGTCCTTATTAGAAGAACACGTAGTTAAGCTGTTATTGTTATGTCTCTTTACCTATCATCATGTAAGTGGAACTTGATACACATAATCACGATTTACAGCGCTGTGCAACAATACATAGTTGCACCAAGTTGATTTAACCGTCATTTCTGTGACGTTGTCGCTATACACAAACGAATTAATTAATCGATTTCAACGTAATGTCTGTAGCAAAATCTTTCCTTAAAACAATAATTGCTTTTAATTTTTCCGAACACCCATCGTATATTGGCCAGATCCCAATACTGATGAAGCTCTTTTCATTTCAGTTCTGAAGCTCTTTTCAT